>CM033985.1:18760885-19250885 GCA_019706035.1 Raphanus raphanistrum subsp. raphanistrum
TGATTATTCTCTGTGCCATTTGCTGTCCCGGCATTATCATTGACCTCTCTGGGCTCTTCTTCTTCTTCCTCTACTTCTTCAGCAGAATTTGTTTCTGGGTCATCTGCATTTTCTTCAGAGTCCTCACTTCCCATCGTGAAATCCTCCCATTCCCTGATTCATCAGTCTCTTCATCTGGATCTGGCTCTACCAATCGCTTACGTTTTGCCGCTCCTGCTGCTGCTTCATTGTCTGATTCCGAGAGCTCATATTGTTGGTAATCGATTCCTTGTGGCTCTTTTACTACGCCTCAGGCCTGGCCGGGAACCATTTGACCTTGATCTTAACTTGGTTCCTCTCCGTGGCATTTTCCTAACCCTTCGGGGTTCATCACTATCTTCTTCGCTTGCACTTGGAGAATCTTCCTCTTCCTCTTCTTCTTCTTCTTCCTCGTACTCGGCATTGTCTTCATCCCATTTGTACTCTTCATCTCCTTTCTCTTCCTCTTCCTCTCCCTCGGAACCACTAGAAAACTTCTTCTGTTTACGCTTCCTCAGATATTCGTCATCATAAACTGCTTCCCCAACAATGTCATCAGTCGCTTTCAGATTCTACATGATTGTCTGGAACAGTTTCAACAAAGTCCGTTGCTGAATACCGCTGGGGTCCGTTGTCTGCGCCTGTTACTGTCACGACATTTGTACTCAGTTAGTTCCAATTAAATTTTCAAAAGGGGAATAGAAAAGTTCACTGCGTCTTGCCTTCTGTCCAAGGATTCATCTCTCTGCTCATCGAACTCATCACCATCAGCAAAATCAGAAGAGCTACCAGATGCTGCATCGTTCACAGGTTCAGCAGGGTGGCTTGAACTTGTTGATCTGCCATTCACAAGAGAGTCCACTCTAGCTGATTCTCTTCTGTGGAGAAAAGGTTCTGGTGATGGATGTTTCTTCCTGAGATAGTTTTATCAAAACAAGCCAGAATGTAAGAGGTAATTATATATAATAGTCACCAAATAACACGTTTAAGAAAACCAACAGCAGAGTGGTTCAATGAAAGCGACACTCAAGACGTACGTTGTTATTTTGATAGCTTCGTTTATCGACCTATCATAATCATCTGCAATAATCACAAACCATTAGTAAGGCTCTTCAACCAAGTAGAAACGAGCTGAATATCTAATCAAGCAAAAATGAGAAAAACAAATACAAGCACGGGGTATCATGAATTCCCAACAAGGTCATAAACTTACCAAAAGTGTATCTAACTGGCTTCCTATCACGGCGAGAACGACCACCACCAACACCATCAACAACCAAATGGTTATCAAGGAGAAGAGCCTGTCTATGCTGCTTTTTCAACAGCTTCTCTTTCCTCTGACACAACAGAGAGAGCAAAAAAAGAACAAATTATAACATTTGTGGATGCCATTGATAATAAGTATCTTGAATTCAGTAGTAGAGAGGAAATTGGAACCTTGTGTTCTTTTTCTATCTCAGGAAGCATATCTCTGGTTAACTTCTTCCCCAGAGAAATTTCAGTTCTACTACTACTTGAATTAAGTTTTTCCTGCAAAACAAAGACACACAGCATCTCAGTCAGTAACAAAGACATACACAGTTATATATCTATCGTCTCTTATAATTGTGTAGTCCTTCAGAGAAGCAAAGCATCAATTGGCAGTCAAAACAAAAGAAGCAATATAAGTTTCAACAGTATAGCATAGGGTCTGGTCTCTAGTCCAGTGAAACTGTAACAACATTGCCCCAAAAGATCTCTAAGCCATTTCTTAGCTATGCAATTATCTTTAACTCAATTCATTTACAATCACCAAAGAGATCGACGATATTTACAAGCACTCAAAAGATATGCACCAAGTTCAACATATTATAGAGTATAATTCCGATGTTTAGCATCTGTAAAACTCCAATAGTAAAGAAGATTAATTTGAGTGCATAGATAGCACTAGCCATCACGCTATCTAACCATCACAATCACATCAGAGCCAAGCAACCATATTTCACTGCGAGAAGATAGCAATATTGAACTATCCTGAGCAATTCAGAATAACTGATATAGTAGAGACTTACAGAAACATCTTGGAATTCATCGAAATTTGTTGCAACAGTTTCCCATTGGTATGTTACGTTAGGAGGAATCTTGGAACCCTTCGTTTTGACCTTAACCACCTCTGCCTTCCTTATTTCCCGATATAAACGGTGACCAATTGAGGAATCATCCTCATACCTTAAATAAGAAACAAACAGATTCTATCAGAAATATGCAAACAAGGGAGCCCTATTTATTTATGCCTTGCATTTGCCACATACCAAAAATTAACTCCATGTGAATCACCCCCAACGCGACCTTTGCGAAAAGTTGACAGATGAACACCAGTTTTAACAGAGTTGTCAATGTAGCTCCTGATATCATCTTGCTGTGGAAATTCACAAAACCCATTGAAACCGTAAGTGTTATAACGATCTGGTTGCATTAGCATCGCGTCAGCGAGCTCCAGAGCTTAATAGAGGACATCAAAAAGTGTACATTTACACAGTAAAACATAACGAAAAAATCATTATCAACTGCAAACAGATTGGCATACAGCAGCAACAATACCTCAACACGAATATCGCATAAAGCTTTCAAAATCACCACACGAATGGCTGGATCAAGAGATTTGTACACTTCCGTCTCCCGCCTAAAAGATTAAGATGAGAATCTCGAAAATGCGTCCGAGTCGGTTACCATGATAATTAAAAAAAAAAAAACAAAAACAACTCACCCTTGCGAGGCAACAATAGGAAGGTCCCCTTCAGCGACCTAAGCAAGTAGGTCAAGGTCATTTCAGAACATGGTAATAATGCAAAAAAAAATGAACTTCCAAATAAGATCAAAGCTGTTAACGATCATTACCCAATGCCAGCAATCTCTTATTTTCCTGCACAAGACAGTGACCCAGGTATCACGAGTGAGGGCCATTCGAGTTACAGGAGGAATGGCCTGCAAAAATTGAAAAGAGATAATTAGTATATTGCTCACAGAGAGAAACTGTTTACAACATTTATGGTAGTAAAGAATATATCCAATACCAAATCATCCACACAAAAAGGATCTAAACGAAATCTGCACAACAATTACATATCATGATATCATTAAAGATAATGATCAAGGACTTCAATTAGGGAACTCTAAAGTGACTCAAAGCGTTTCAGATAAATTAGTGATCCTAAAGTGGATAGCAGAAGCCTATAAGGTGTCTACGAGTGAAGCTAGCCAAAAACATTAAACAACTAAACCTTTAACAGAATCTGATCATTCAATACGCTAACAAAAAGCTTTCTACCACTAATTATTATACTATCAAAAGTACATTGAAGTTAATGCTAACAGAAACCAAAGCAAAACAGAAAGACTTGGCGAAAGCAGCAACCTTTAGGAGAGGAATATGAATGTCACTTAAAGTATCGTTAGGATTCAGCAAAGCCGTTTCAAACTCCTCCGCCGAAAACTCCGCATTGATCTTCAAAAGCGGCCTAAAAACCTTCACCATCCAAAAAAAGAACAAGCTTTGAGAGTCAGTGAGTCATAAGAACACAAAACTTATGAATTGCAGAGAGAGCTCACATGCAAGAAGTTGAGCACGGAAGCAAGTTCCCACATGGACCTAAGATTCCACCGCGGCATCTGCGAAGGCTCCGGTGGCTGGACAAGAGAAGTAACGATTTTACCCGAACTCCCTCCACCACCGCATTGCCTCTGAGCATCATCATCATCTCCGTCCTCATCCTCCTCCATCTCCTCCTCTTGATCGTCCTCTCCTTCCTCCACCTCTTCCCTCCGTCGAGGCTCCCGTCTACACTCCTTCTTAGGCGGCCTGAACTTTCTCTCCGCCGCCTGCTGCTCTTGAAGCCGCTGCTGCGCCCTGACAGTGCAGGCGCGCGACGGCCTCGTTCTCCTGAGCAACGCGGTCTCCTCCGCTGGAATTTTGGTGTCCGTGACCGGAGAAGCATCGCCGGCGGGAGAGCGGTGGTTGCCGGAGACATCGGGGTCGGTGACGGCATCGGAGGTGGAGCCCATCGAGAGATCGAAATTAGGGTTTTTGATTTAATCGAAGGCGGCAGTTAATTTAGATTAGATTGTGTGTGGGAATCTAAATCCAAATCGGTACGATGGGAGGAGGAAGGGGAGCGTCGACTGGTGTTTGTTGGATGTAAACGTTGTCGTTTTGGGGATGTGGAGAGAAGAAGAAGAACAAGGAGACAATCTTGAGGAAAAATAAAAGGGATGGTAAATTTTGGTGTCAAGGTCTCTCTCTTTCTCTCTCTCTCTCTCTCTGAAGTGAATGGTGAGGAAAAACGACTCAGCGAGTGAAAAAAAAAACTAGAGGCGAGGAGAAATAGGTGTAAACAAAGCTAGGGCTCTCGAGATATTTATATCAGATTTTTATTTAAGACAAGGAAAAAGAATGATGATGTGGCTACAAATTATGTAATTTTACTGTAATATACATTTTTATAAAATTATAGCAAATTTGACCAAAAATAATTAGAGCAATTCTTGAGCTAAAAAAAGAGTAGAATGTAGCTGGTAATTATAAATGAACCTATCAGATGTATGAAAATATTTCTGAATAACATAATTTTGTAATTTACAAGTGATAAAACAAAACCACGAGTATTAAGATTAGTAAAATTAACATGTTTTCAAAAATCTTGAAAGTAAAAGTAACTCTCTGTTACATAAATAACTATTGATTGGGGAAATTTAACTAGATATACGATTAACATGACAATTGACAGTTGAAGTACCTCATTAAAAGGCTACATTATTAATATGTAAAGCAAATGATCTCTCGGTGGAAAGGATGATCATTAATGACCTTTTTAATTAGGTCCAGGGAGATAAAGTGAGATCTTGACATTTGTTCTTACGTTGATTCTACATTTATGTCACACAGCGACTAAACTCCATAGACTAATTTAGGACAATTCTACATTTCTACATGAAATGACAAAGAACCTCAGATCAATAAATACATTATACATATGTACTTGTATTTACACAATATATATCCAACAATTTATCACAAACTTAAACAAATGTAAATACAAACGGCACTGTACAAGAGTATTATTTACCTAGTAATGATTTTTTTGTCAACCCCAGTAATGATAATTCACAAATCACAACTCTTAACAACGATTCAACCTCTTCTCGAAGATATGTTGATAAAGCTTCTTTGTCCGGAACACCAACACACATGAGACAAGAAACCCGAGGAAAGCCACGGATGCAATAATCACAAAGGACAAACGGAAACAATGAGGACCATAACACGTGTTACCTTCTCCAATAATGGTCTTATCATAGATATAACCAATCAATCTCACAGAGAAAATATATGAACCCATAGGACTAGCAACTGAAATGGTGTTATAGATTGTTCCCATATGCTTAACCCCGAATAACTCTGACGTTATCGTCGGCATTAACGACCATTGCGAGCCATAACATATCCCTACGATGACCGAACCGACGTATAGGTTTCCTCCAAAACCAGAGGCTATGATCAGATGGCCTATGGTCATGGCTCCTAGAGTTGTAGCCATTAGCAACGGACGTGGCCATCCTTTCTTGTGTAGCAAAGCATCCGAGGCATATCCAGCTCCAAACCGACCAATAAAGTTCCATATGTTCCACAAAGAAAGCAATGCGTTTATCTCCACGTTAGAGTATCGTAGAGATTCACCTATTTGTCTCATGTTGTTTATCGTCGAGATCCCTGATCCCATTCCACATACCATCGCAAGAAAAAGCAACCAGAAGTCTACATTACGCATAGCTTGTAAGAGATTCAAGCTTTTATCTTCAAACACCACCAAGCTCTCACCAGAGGTTGTTGCTTCGAGATTGTCCACCAGGGGAGAATAACATGGTTTCTCGATATTGTCTCTACGTGCTCTCACCGCAATCAGTAGAGGCGATGCAAGGAGAATGAGTAGTAATGCAAGCGTGACAGTATTGGCCCATGATGATAAACCAAGAGTGCTCTTCAAAGTGATAGTGATCGTAAGGTAAGCTGCAATGATTAGAGATAAAGTTGATAAACCATCTAAATGCTTTTTCTCATCTACCGTGCTTGTCTCATATATCCTGACTAGTGGCATCACTAATACAGAAAGAAGTGAAGGTACTATTGCAAGTAGAAGAATGAAACTCTTTGGATCTCCAGGGCATATTGTTTCATAGAGTTGTATTAACATTGCTCCACTTAGACCAACAAAACCCTGCAAAGTAACAAGCCCGACGCATAAGCTTAAAGTTCAAAATAGGTCGTTCACGTACATGTTCGGGTTCAGGTTTGATTGGATTAGGTTTTTGAGTTTTATAGATGTTCAAATCACATTCAATCAATAATTCTTTAAATTTAGATATAATATCTCATTTTATATACTCTTAGATCGTGTACTTTTATGATTGAATCAAAATAAACATAAATTAAATATTTGAGATATTGATTTAGATTCACTAATCTCATTTTAGATATTAGTTCAAATCTTCTGAAAAAGTTTTTTTCCATTATGGAGACTGAAGAGGGAGGTTGGATTTTTAGGTACCTATTTGGATTCGGGTCGGATTCTTGTATTATCAATATTCAAAATATTTTCTAACTGTTCGGATATTTTTACATATCCAATCAGGCAAGTAAGTTTTCTGTTAAACTAAAATATCGAGTTCCGTTACAAATGCCTATCTAAACTATTAAAGGAGAAGTACAAATTGTATTTACTCCTTAAAGTTGCACAAATATTACAAAGAAATGCCACTTGAATTAAAACACTGTGTTTTGTATTTAAATTGAACCGACATCGATGTTACCAAACCAGGACGTTGTACTTAAACCATTCAATTATTGTTATAATTACATAACCATTTCAAAGCTTTAGTCATTCATTAATTTCTAAAATTTAAACCGTAACTTATGTAGAAGAGATTATATTTTATTTTGACTCGGCCAGGTATACACATAATTATTTCTAAACCAATGTCCAGGTCTACACAGAATCAAAACAAAAAGTTACGTGTTTATACAATACCTGTTTTAATTTAGTACTATAACATTGTTCCTTTGTTATGCCATTCTTTATTTTTTGTTCATTATTTTATTTTTTTATTCTAAAATAAAGTACCATTAAAGTATATCTATATTATTAAAACTGAAGTACAAATTAGGTTTGTTTAGAAACGTAGATAACAATTTTAAGAAGATGTTTATTTGGAAAATTGGATAGCAGTTTAAAAAATATATTTGTTTGGAAACATGAATATCAGTGCAAAAAATAAGTTTGTTTGGGAAAATAGATAGTTGTATATTAAGAAAAAATAAATTTATGTTATTAAGAAAAATTGGAAATCTATTATATTATGAGAAATTATCTATTTAAGTCAATTTTAAAATATACGAAATAAGCTAATCTAATTATATAAAAATATCATTTGTCTAAAATAATCATAAAACAAAATTTAAACTTTATATACATATTTCAAATCAAAATAATAATTTAAAGTTGATTTATATCAAAATTGATTTAAAATATACATATATTCAAAAAATTATTTTTACTAAAATATTTTCCAATAAAAAATATTAAAAAATGTTTTAAATATATATGATTATTGAAAATATAATATATGTGGTTATTTATATGATAGTACGTATAAAATACTATTAATTATATGTTTGATGTGTTTTTAAAGGAAAAAAATAGATTGTGAATTAGGGGTGGACATTCGGATACCCATTCGGGTTCGGTTTAGGTATGTTTGGGTTTCAGGTTTCCGAGGTCAAAGATTTCAGTTCCATTCGTATATTTTTAAATTTTGGTTCGGATTCGATTCGGATCTTTGCGGGTTTGTTCATGTTCAGATGACCCATTTAAATTCATCGTATACTTTAAATTTCTAAAATATATAAACAAAATAATATATTACATATAAATTTGAATAACATATATCAGAATACCTGAACTTAACGTATAAATTGGTTTGGTTTAAATATTATTATAGATAATCAATAATTATGCTAAGTATTTTTGATTATTTGAGTATACTTTAACTATTTTAGATATTTACATTTGACTATTTATATATATTTCAATTATTTAAACCAATTTATAAGTACCATATAAATTCTGGATGTTTTTATATACATTAAATCTAATATATATATATATAAGTATATAAATTTATTTCGGATATATTTAGATATCTGAAATACTTTGGTGCAGATCGGATTCGGTTTCAGTTCTCTAAATACCAAAATTTTGATATTTAATTAATTTCATTTCGGGTTTTATACTTCTTTCTGAATTGAGATCGGTTCGATTTTTTAGATTCATATTTTTTGCCCAATTCTAATATTGACATGAAAACAATATATTTTATAAAAATATACACCCGCACGGGCGTGCGGGTCGAAATCTAGTGACTAGTTTAATTCTAAACAGTAGCTGATCAACCAAAGCAGAGCAAATCAATTCTAAACAGTAAAAAGGACTTTTAATTACCTTCATAATTCCAACGGCAGTGCCACCATAATCGGCGAAATTCTCAAGGGAGCTCACAACGTTGGCCGTATTAAGAAACGTTAAAGACTGAGCAGCTATTAGCATAAACAGACACATAACCGGAACCGGCGGTTGTCTAATCAAACCGGTAACCGAAGCCCATATAAGGAAATAACCGGTGAAGGACAAAACCGCTCCGACCAAGATCACCAGCCACGGACCTCCTCTACCTTCCCGTCCGTCACGGCGACGGTGATTGAAGGTGGTTGCAGTGTACAAAAGACCAGATAAAACGCCGACGTTACCACCAATGTCTTTGAAGACGGAGACTGTGTCAAGGGTTGATTGGTCGTATGATTGAGATGATTTCAAGATGGCCGAGTAGATTCCGAAGGTGTAAGAACCTCCTAACGTGCACTGGATCCATATGCTCGCTGTCATAGCCATCCATTTCGTTCTCATACTCGCCACCGACATCTTCCGCCGTGTGTTTTAAGCCGGAGAATAAAACAACAGCTAAAATCGTTTTCTACCTCCTGGCGCAAACTGACATGCACGAATATTTGATATTTTCTTCCCTTTGTGTGTACGTGTATAATAAAGTAATGGTGGTGGATTTATCATATAATGTTTGAAAAAACTAAAAAATTGATATAAAAATAAAATAATGCAGATAAAATAGAAAAGAAAGACTGAAAAATGTTAGTAAACGACAATTACATTGATATAAATGGCGGACATGGCATGGGGTCAAGTATAATCCCGACACAAGTGTGTATGATTAAAGCCTTATTGCTTGTTCCACTATCTTAATATAAATCTCAGATATATTATTGCAAGAGAAAGATTCCAATTGAAAAGCAGAAGACAAATGACTGGTAAGAGAGTTAGTCCAAGTCTTTCCCTAATTAACCTTAACTTATGACACAAGCTAAACACTTCATAAGTTGCAATCAGCTAAAAAAAAAGCTAAACAATCACTCACAGAAATGCATCCTCTCAACATAAGACTGAAGCAACCACCTGTTGAGAGACTCACCACATCCACAGAACTGTAACAACGATTTTTACTGCTAAAGGCTAAACAAAAATAATATTTATATGTTCAAAAAATCGTTTACAATATAATAACAGAAACAGTTATGCAGTAGTTTACGTTAGAAAAGTATCAAATAAAATTACCAAGAAAATCATATACACTATATTGGTAAATATGCCTTCTAAATTCTACAAGTAAAAAATGATGCCCTAAACCAATGTTTAAATTTTCCTTTAATAGGCATGGCTCTGCATATCCAGTGCCGTGCTTACTAGTCGGGAGGCTAAGTTTTTGGGTTTTGGGTACATTCTTCTAAACCCTATTTAAGTTTTCCTATGCTTGTATCGATTGCGATGAATAATACTTTAAGTTTGGATACAATTTCTTATTTTAGATATGAATTTAAATTAATAATACTTTCTTACTTCTTGAATATTTTTATGGACCAAAATAAACATGAAAATGAATATTTGAGTGTTTGTGATATTTATCAGATTTTTAAAACTCTTGGCTCAAAACTGGCATACACCAAAACAATTTTAGCTTTTGATTTCTTCTTGTTTCATTGTTCTGAGCCGGAGAAGAAAATAAAAGCTAAAATCGTTTTCTACCTCTCAGAGCAAACTGGCATACGCCAATATTTGATTTTCTTATTTGACCAACTCTCTTTTTGTTTGCATCTCTTATCGGGCTTTGACTTATTTATACTAGGCCCATTTGTCAAGGAGAGAGCCACGTGGAGACTCTAGCTTCGCGTTCTGCACGCTACGACCACATGACAGCACGTGCGGGAGGAGACGGAACGGGGAGATTAATCATACGGCTTGTTAACTAACGGAGAGGTCAGTTAACGGTGACCCTGACAGTCTGACTCGTTCAATCAATGAATGTCAGTTTTGTTGTTGTCGGAATGTAATAACTAAAATATAAATATTTGGTCACGTCAACCATTAAACTTTTAACGTTTTGTCGTCATATTATTATTATTTTTTCTTTAAATTAACTTTCATTCATAAAAGGCAAAATACATCCCAGCAGGATTATCATTTTTATTCATCTTTTTTTTTCGGAACACATTTATTTTTTGAATATTATATGTTTGCTTGTACGTGTATAGTAAACTAATGGTGGGTGGTTACAGGATATATCATAGTGATGTTTGAAAATTTTATTCAAAAGTTGCAAGGTTTACTATATTTTGATTAACATTACAGATAAAACAGTTACAAAAAGAAATATTACAGATAAAACTTGATTATTAAATAGATAAAATAATTCAGTTCAAGAAAATTGTTACTCCTAGTAGTAAACGACAGTTAAATAAGTTAAAAATGGTGGGGTCACATGACTCACATGGGACCAAGTAATAATCCCGCCACAAGTGTGTATGATAAAAGCCTTCTTGGTTGTTCAATTTTGCTTGACGTCTCCATCACTTCCAATCAATTGCTTCCAATATAATAGAACATGGGCGAACCTATGTTGAACAAGGTGGGGGCAGCTGCCACCATAAAAAACAACAAATAATTCTATTTGCCTAGGAAATATTGGAAGTTATGCAGCATATTTGGTATATATCTTCACTATGCCCCCACTAAACCATCAAACTCCCATCTAACTCTTTTTTTATCTGTTATTTATTATTCCCTAATTTTCTTTTTTGGCTACTTCTTATGTTATTATACTATTCTTCTTCTTTACCTTGTCTTCTTTTAGTTTTCTTTTTATCGTTTTTAGTTAGCTTTATGATTTTCCTTTTTGGTCACCTATCATATTCTTTTTTTTTTCTCTCACTTTGCATTTTTTGTATTTTTATTTTTTTGGTACTTTTCCGTTCAAAATCAAATTTCTATTAAAAAAAAAATTCTTTTACCAAATCGTAGAAGGTAATTTAGTAGTTTGATTCATCATTTATGTTCCTTTGTTTGTAAAAGGATTTTTTGTATAATTTTATTAGTTTCTTTTTTCTTTTGAAAAATATAAGAATATATATAATTATCAAATAGAAAAATATATATATATATATATATATAGATATATTAATAATTATTTTTTTGCCTCCATTCAAAATATTTTCTAGATCCGCCATTGTAATAGAACTCTTAAAATCCTCCAAATATATTAATTAACAAATCTTCAATCTATAGCAGAGAAGAGCGTGACGAGGAGGAGGAGGAGGATGATGCTCGAGCCTTTAAATAACCTGCTCCTTTTGTCAACGCGTTTCTTTCCTCTCCTTTCTTTTTACTCCTTTCCTCTCTTGTTTATGGTGGTGAATGGGAGTTGGAGATCCTCTTCCACTTCCGCCGGACAAGAACCGATGGGAGAAAAAACCTCCGGATATCGCGTCACCTTCTTCTTCTTCTTCTTCTTCCTCCCCTTCGGTGGTTGCGAATGCTCGGTTATCGGATTCTCCGATTCTCTTGTTCGTTTACTTCCACAAGGCTTTCCGTGCACAGCTGGCAGAGCTCCAACGTCTGGCCGGTGATGAGGTCCGGGACGGTTCTCATCTAGCGGTGGAGCTCCGCCGTAAGTTTGATTTTCTGAAGCTTGTTTATATGTACCATTCTGCAGCTGAAGATGAGGTTAGAAACTTAGAATATCTCCATATGTTTAAGCTGTTTATAGATGATGAACTCTCTCAATAAGGAAATATCGAAATAAATTAAATAAATCTTCAGTAAAACTTAGCTAATATCAAACGTTACTATTATTAGAACTTAGCAAAACCATGTCATTTTAGACTCTTATTAGGACAAACAAAGATCAAAACATCTCAAACTTTTTTTAAGAGTCAACGAGTACACGGTGCTTTATAGAATCTGACACGTAAACTTGTATTTTGCAACATACTCCAGTAGTCCACTGTAATAACTCACTGTATTAGTCTTACTTTGCTCTCTATATTCTTGTGAATCCATCTTGAATTGTTCCGATTTCATTTCTTATCACAATCACTTATGTTAATGTTTTGATATTTCTTTTTTGTTAATTATTGTCATGGCAGGTTATATTTTCAGCCCTCGACACACGTGTGAAGAACATTGTTTTTAATTATTCTCTTGAACATGAATCCACAGATGATCTTTTCACTTCACTATTTCATTGGCTACATATTCTTGAAGAGGAAAGAGAGAACAATGCAGATGTTCGTCGTGAAGTTGTACTATGTATAAGTACCATTCAGTCATCCATATGTCAGCATATGCTCAAAGAAGAGCGTCAGGTATAGGTTTTGCTTGTCACACAAGTTAAATTCTTTGCCTGTGTTTGTTTTACCTTATCTTAGCTTATATGTGCAGGTGTTTCCTTTGTTAATCGAGAACTTCTCCTTGGAAGAACAAGCATCACTAGTGTGGCAATTCATCTGTAGCGTTCCAGTGATGATACTTGAAGAACTTCTCCCATGGATGACATCTTTACTCTCTCCAAAGGAGAAATCTGAAGTTGAGAATTGCGTGAGAGAAGTTGTACCAAAAAAATTATCATTGCAACCGGTAAGATTCTGTACTAAGATGTGACTCTCCTAGCTTCTCTTTCATTATATGCAAAACTGCAGTAACAAAGATTTTAAATATATTTCTGAAGGTCATAAACTCTTGGTTGGTTGATGATACACGACCTTCTTCTTTCGGGGCTCTTACAAAGATCATGAACAGCTCATCTAGTTCAAATGCAGGACACATTCTGGTTTGTGATGGTATTAAGCTTTGGCATAATGCTGTTAAAAGAGATCTGTTAGACATTCAAAAAGGACTATGCCAGTTGGAATCTTCTAGCCATTCGTTGGACCTCAATGTGCTCGTGGCTCGGCTCAACTTCCTTGTTGATGTCCTTATATTTTATGGGTAATAAAACTTTTTCTTTTTCTTGGTATGTTTCTTGGACTTGCTTTGTTTCCTTCTCTCTGAGAAACTTGGTGACATACTTCATTTACAGAAATGCATTTGAGAAGTTCTTTTACCCAGTGTTTGAAGAAATGGTTGTTGATCAGAAACACTCTTCTGCCTCCAAACAATTCACCCTTGATGGCCATGTGGAAAACTTCAAAAGGTTTCTAGACCTTGAAACTGGAACAAGGAGTGACCGTTTTGTCATTAACCTTCGGAAGAAACTTGATTCCCTTATATTGATAGTAACAAAGCAGTTTTCTGTAGAGGAAACAGAGGTAAAAACAGTTTCATATTCTTATCAACTTCAGTCATTTTTGGCTTTTTTTTTTAGTATTTTAGATTTTTATTTTACTCATTTGTTCTCTAGGTGTTCCCTATCATCAGCATGAACTGCAACATTGCAATGCAGAAGCAGCTCCTGTACAGGAGCCTTCATGTCCTGCCTCTTGGATTGCTCAAGTGTGTTATAATGTGGTTTTATTCTCAGTTGTCAGAAGATGAGTCTCAGTCGATTATTGAGTTCTTAAGCTGGGAAGATTCCTTTCCCAATAAACCTTTTGCGCATCTCTTATTGGAGTGGTTTCGCTTCAGTTATTCTGGCAAAACATCACTTGAAAGTTTCTGGGATGAGCTCTCCTTTATGTTCAAACCGAGACGTCCTGTTGTTGAAGAGGAACACACTGAAGTAGCTTCTGGTTCTGGTTCTGGTCCTTGTTTTCTTGTATCTATTGATCTAACCGCCGGTTACATGAAGGCGACACCCTACTCTAGTGCAATGAATCAACAAATACTTATCCCAGTAAAGCTCAAGCCTCTTCAACAGCTTCCTGGTCTTCTTGGTGACAAGAAAACTGGCGATGATCAGTTACTTATGGACTTGAAACCAATCGATCTGCTTTTCTTCTTCCACAAGGCAATGCAGAAGGATCTAGACTACCTTGTATGTGGTTCAGCTCGGCTAGCATCAGACTGTAGCTTCCTTGGAGAGTTTCGTCAACGGTTTCATCTTATAAAGTTCTTGTATCAGATACATTCAGATGCAGAGGATGAGATCGCATTTCCAGCTCTGGAGGCAAAGGGCAAACTACAAAACATTAGTAAGTCACACAGTATTGATCACCAACTTGAAGTTGAACACCTAGATAAAGTATCATTCCTTTTGAATGAGATGGCAGCACTGGACCACCAGATGAATGTGAAGTATGCGAAGCTGTGTATGAGCCTCCAAGATGTATGCAAATCCATTCATAAGCTATTGTCTGAGCATCTCCACCGCGAAGAAACCGAGCTCTGGTACTTGTTCAGGGACTGCTTCACTATAGAAGAACAGGAAAAAAGTAATAGCATGTATGCTTGGAAGAATGAGTGGAGAAATATTGCAGGATATGATTCCATGGCTAATGGAGTCTTTGATCCCTGGTGAACAGCGTGCTGTGATGTCCTTATGGCGTCAAGCCACAAGAAAAACTATGTTTGGTGAATGGTTAAAAGAATGGTATACTAGTCAAGTTGTTGGAGAAGAAGAAACAGGAGAAGCAAATAAAGACTCATCTGAGGATTCAGATCCACTAGATATTGTCTGGAAATATCTCCTTGAAGGCAGCAAACCTCTTGAAGTTTTAAAGAAAGATTCAAAGGATGCTGCCAATAACAACAAGGCAGAAGAAAAAGAAAAAAATCATAAAGAAATCTCAGAAGGTAAGAAGGTATGTACAGGAGGAGCTGAAGAAAGAAGGCACACCGAGCAAACTGACAGTAACTGCCAGATGGGAAACTCTGCTCAAGCTTTTCAAATGGCTCAGAAACCAAGCCAATATGGCCAAGACATTAAATATGAGTACCTCTTATCAATGAGTCAGGAGGGTGTGGAGGCTACACTTAGAAGGATATCTCTTGACTCTGATTTGGATCCTCAGAAAAAATCATATATCATGCAGAATTTTTTAATGAGGTAAGTGCTACCATATTATAATTAGTCAAGTCCTCTGTTTAGTCTTTTACATATCTGTGTTTAGAAACACTTAGGAACGGCTAGGTGTCCAAGAATCACCTTCAAGATATTCTAAATATGATGTTGTTCTTTGTTGTGACTTACACACTAGGTTGTATATTTTTTCAGCCGCTGGATAGCCACACAGAGGATACATAATCTTGAACCATCCACTCTGGCAAACAATAGAGAAGCAGTTCCTGGCCAACATCAATCTTATCGAGATCCTCACAAAAATATCCTTGGTTGCAAACATTACAAGAGGAATTGCAAGCTTCTTTCTCCTTGTTGCAACCAGCTCTTCACATGCATACGGTGCCATGATGAAGAGGTTGATCACTTAATGGATAGGTAGTGTGACATGTTTGTTTGTTTCTATTTCCATCTTGTTTCACCTCACACACAACCTCTGATTTTTTTAATGCTTATTATAGGAAGCAGATTACAAAGATGATGTGTATGAAATGCATGATAATCCAACCATTAGGTGCTACCTGCTCAAATGTTTCATGCAATTCGTCAATGGGAAAATATTACTGCAAAATATGCAAACTATTTGACGATGATAGGTAAAATTTATTTCTGCTTCAGCATCTATTCTTTGCATTTTCTGACGAAATGTTTTGTGTTTTGACTACTTATAGGGAAATATATCATTGTCCCTATTGCAATCTATGCCGAGTAGGGAAAGGATTGGGGATTGATTACTTCCACTGCATGAAATGCAACGCTTGTATGTCACGGACTTTAGTAGAACATGTATGCATAGAGAAGTGCTTAGAAGATAATTGCCCGATTTGTCATGAGTACATTTTTACCTCGAATTCTCCAGTGAAGGCTCTTCCATGTGGTCATGTGATGCATTCAACATGCTTTCAGGTACTTAAATATCTCACAGTACATTTGATACCAAACATATGCTAAGAACTTTTACTTATGGGTGTGTCTGTTTTTTTTTTTGGTTGTAGGAGTACACATGTTCGCATTACACATGCCCTATCTGCAGCAAGTCACTAGGTGATATGCAGGTTAGTTACACCAAAAGTCTGGTTCTATCCTTGAACAAATACATAAAGATTAGTCGCAGAAGAGATTAGCTAATGCTACTAAAAGAAAGAGAGAGAGAGAGAGATTAAAACATACAATTTGGTTATCAAAGTGTCACCATAGTGTTAATTTAGTTCTTCTTGTCTCACGCAGGTGTACTTTAGAATGTTAGATGCACTGCTCGCAGAACAAAAGATGCCAGATGAATACTTAAACCAAACTCAGGTTCCTCTCCCTTCTCTCTGGATCTTATGCAGAGTATCATACATCCATTAGTTATCTAGGTTTTTAAGCTGAACACAAGATGGTTTGGTTGCAGGTAATACTATGTAATGACTGTGGTAGAAAAGGAAACGCCCCTTACCATTGGCTTCATCACAAGTGCTCTTCTTGTGCCTCCTACAACACCAGACTTCTCTAGTGCTTCCAATTTCACTTCTTGTACATGAACAAGTCTTAAGACATTTTTTGTTTCTTTCTTTTTTGAAAGCATTTGATTTTGTATTAAAAATAATACTCAAACATACAGTTCGTTAAAACACATTTAAACTCAGATATATTATTGCAAGAGGAAGATACAAATGACTGGAGAGAGAAGTATTTATTCCTAACCTTAACTTATGACTTACAAAGCTAAACAATAAATAAAATGCAATCAGACAAAAGAGGAAGATAAAACCCTAAAAATGAGAAACAAACAACACTCACATCAAATGCATCCTCTCAACATAAGACTGCATCAACCACCTGTTGAGAGGCTCACCACACCCAACGAAACAGCCTGAGTTTCCACTCTCTGTGAAAAACGGTGAACCAAACATGTTGAGCAGCTCTTCAACTGCTTGTCTCACCATTGATGTACCGGTCACTCTGCTACGTCTTCCCCAGCCAGTTACTATATCAATCCGAGAAGGACAGGTTCCGGAGACTAGCATCTGCTTACGGAACCAACCAAGCGTCCTAGACAAAGCGGTTACTGCAGTTCCTTCTGACATTACATGGAGATTGATAAGCCAGTAGCTGCTGCTTTTCTCCCTTAACGCATCAGGGAAAACGTTCTTCTGTGCAGCAACTTCCCAAACAGACCCCGCCTCTTCTCTCTGCCCGGACTTGTGTAGAAAGTCAACCACCGCGTCCACCAGTCCTCGCTTGCTCTCTCTGTCTTCGCTGTGCATCAGATCCAAGAAGCTGTTCACATGATCACGCACGTTTTGCCCATCAGGGTCTGCAGATGGCATCTTGAGGAGAAACATGTGTGCTGGATGACCCGTGCTTGCCATTAGCTGACCACAGTAACCCATATCAAGTTTCGACCGACCATCTGTGCAACAACTCAAGAGTAACGTGTATGTCTGCAAAGAAGGGCGTAGACCAAGGGCAAGCATGTTTTGTAACAACTCATACGCTTCCGCTATCTTGTTAACCCTAAGGAAGGTACTAAGAAGAGAATTGCAAGTAGGAACATTAGGTAGCAAACCAGCATGAAGCATTGCTTGGTACCAGTACCACGCCTTTTCCACGTTACCAGCTTTCCCCCACAAATCAACCAAAAGACCATAAACCGGCTCATCAGGAATCCAATTATGTTGCTGCATCTCAGTGAAAACAGCCTCTGCTTCCTCTAGGTACCCACAGTGTCCAAGCACCTCCATCACAATGCTATACGTCACTTTGTCAGGCTTAAACCCAGCGTTTTGCATGTCACGGTAAAGCCTCAACGCGCTCTGGTAGTTTCTCGCTTTGGCATGCAAGTCTATCATGATGTTGTAGGTCACCAAGTTAGGTGTACAGCCCTGATCAACCATCTCACAAAAGAGCTTGTGCGCAGCGGGTAAATGTCCAGCTTTCCCAAGACAGTTTATGATGACACTGTAAGTGAAAGTGTCAGTTGAAATACCTGCTGCTTCCATTCTCTGGTGCATATCCATGGCAATATCGAGAAATCCAGCCTTGGCATGAATGTCGATAAGAGTACAGTACGTTACACGGTCAGGTTTGCATCCAGCCGCTTGCATTTGATTGAACACATTCATAGCTTCATTAAGATAATTAGCACGGCCATAGCTGTGGATAAGTCTGTTATACGTAACCGTATTTGGCCGACATCCATCTCTAACCATCTCATCTAGAAGCTTGTTTATGGCACGAAACTGTTTAGCCCGGCCGAGGTTGCCAACCATAGTGGTGTAAGTGTGCTCATCATGCTTAAACTTAGGTTGCCTTTTAAGCCAGTAGAAGAAACCAAGAGCGCTTCCATAGTCATTCATCTTCTTGAGAACTTGGTTTGCTTGGTATGGACCCATCGTTAGCCGGAGATTCTCAAGGGCCTCTTCAGCAGCAGGGCCCCACCTGAATGTTTTCAAAATGCTGGAAACGTTTTCCACCTCTTTGACATTACAATACTGCCTTGATGATGTCAGAGCAGATCCTGAAGCTGCCACTTTCACCATTTCGTTTGGCACAAACCTGTTTGAATCAATGTTGTTGTGTCTTTGCAACATGCTTGTCCTCTTGCCAGATGTGTGATGATGATACCTTTTCTGCACTGAGACTTGTTTGAATCCTCTAACAAATCCTGATTCCTTAGCCCCTCCTCGGAAGTTGCTACTGTGATTTCTAACTTTACCAACTGAAGACTCCTTTGCAGCTGATCTAGGGTAAGCTTTGGCTAACTCCTCTCTTCTTATGACCTTCACATTAGAAGACTTGACGCTTGTGATAGGCCGAGCTGGATCCACCATACAGCTCTTCCCCAATCCAAATACTTCACTCCCTCCATCAGATGAAGGAAGCTTAAAGTTGGCTAAATCAGACAAAATACTAACCGCTGCAACACCGGCTCTGAATATCTGATCCCCAATAGGTACTGAAGAAGAAGCTTCCTCCTCTGTTGATGCATAAGTAACCGAGTGTGGTTTAATAGGCAGAGCAGTAGAAGAAGAGCAAACATGATGTGGTAACAGAGATGGCCGACCAGAACCATCAACCTTCTTTAGAACAACCGGTTTGTTATCTGCCTCTCCTGGTAATATGCTTTCCACCACAAGAGGCTTACGGACAACACTGGACGGTAGTTTCCCAGACTGTGCAGCTTCGTTCCTAAGTTGCTGCTGCTGGCGGCGTCTTGAGACACAAGGGTCATCGTAAGAAGAAGAACTGCCATCAGCTGCACTTGATCTAGATCCACTAAGAAAAAAGGATCTTGCTGAACTTGAAAGTTTGCTGATTTGCTGTGGACGCATCATTTCTCTGCAGTAAAATGAAAACTCAAAAGATTCATATATATAAACCAAACCATACTCTCTGTTACATTACTACAACAACTTAGCTTCGTCTCAACAATTCAAAGTCTTTAATTTTAACAATTCAAAGTCTTTAACTTTATTGTATACTCCAAGTGAATCATAAGCACACTTCGAAATAAGTCAAATTCAAAATAAAAAGTCTAAATACTTTTTCCACATCACTCCCAAAAGTTTGAGACAACAAAGACAAAAAAACACGTCGTGTGATTGAAAGAAATTGAAGATTAAAACACAACCTAGAGAACAGCGTCCAGAGATTAAGGAGAAGAGATCATTAGTCACCTGATAGACGGTGGAGCTCAGTAGATAAAGTTATGGTTTTGGTTTCCTTGCGAGATTTCTGAGTGGTGGAGCTGGAAACAATGGAGGCGAAAAGATCGTCTTCTTGCGTTCTTCTACTCTTCAGGCATGTTGGCTCCCCAGACGGAAATGGAGGCTGTGAATTCATCAAGGTCACAACTTTTTTCTTCTTTTGCTCTCTGTTTTTATAGTTTTCACAGAAACCCCTAATCTTTCATTTGTTTCTAAATAATACACTATAGTCTTATTCCTTTAGTTTGCTCAATTTCTAAATAGGATTTGATTTGTCTTTTACCTACACTTTCAGAAATTGGCTCTCTCACAGTTAACTAGTACATTGATGAAATTCTTATTTTTTATTCCTCTTTGTTTTGTTACACTGCTGAGAGTAGCATTTTTCTGGTGCTAATTTTCAAAATAAAGTTTGTTTTTGGTATTTTTGAAAGAATCTATGGCTTCTATAAAAGGAGGAGCAGAAGTTAAGCCCCTTTTCGCAATTTCTTCTTTTACCTTTTCCACCTTTGGCCATTTCTTCTTTGCAACGTAGAAGCTTTGCCTTCCTCAAGTTTGGCAAGTCTTCGTTGTACACGTGGTGTTCGATTTCATGTCTTGCCCGTGACTTGTCATGTTACTTTAGTATTCAAAGTGATTATTCTTTCTTCTGGTATTTGAGAGATATATCTGGGTGGAGGCTGTGCAATGGGAACTTTTAACGGAGACAAATAAGATAACAAATGTGAAAAAATTTCTTACATTTTCACATAATATTAATATACAACTATATATTGTGTCACACAACTTGATTAATATACAACTATATATTGTGTCACACAACTTGCAAGGATCTTATGAATAGTTGTCTGTCTCTATAAGCAATCAAGAATGATTGTATTGCAGTTTGCTTAAATCTTCAAGGCCTTTCTCTCCGTTCATTCTGTGATTAAATTAAAAATAAAAGGTGGGCTCTTAAATCTCAATTGGCCCATTTATCCCGTTGTATTTACAAACTGAGAAGACCCGTTTGTTTAACAGTAATAAAGAAAACCCACAGATGCAAAGGTTCTGACAAATAGTACTATTAAGGATTGTATCTTTCAAAGTACAGACTAGATACGTCCTATAGAAACATACTTTTGGGCTGACAATAAGTTGTATGCAAGAAGTTGGCGCAAGAAGTTGCAGCCACGACATTTTAAGTTAACCCATCATCCCAATTTTTTCCAAACATAATCATTTTCTTCAACAAATAGATCTCAACTTTTCCAAATATTTGTCACATCTTTTTTCTTTGATTACAGTTTAACTTTCACTCTATGTCAGCTTTAAATTAGTTGCCTACGATAATTCATGGCCATCATATTCTTTTCCAAATATTGTCACGTTTTCTAATTGTATTTTCACTTTCTGACAGCTTTAAATTATGTTGCTGACGGTAAAGTTCTGAGAGCAATACATGAATAATAGTTTCAGTTCAAGTTTTTTTTCAGTGGGTTCATAAATAGGAGCGTGAAAGGCCTTGCCGGGCAATAAATTGAAACCGCTGCTTTCTGACCTACCACATATTAATATGACCGAATCATTTGACAAAAATAAACGTATAAAATAATTCTTATGATACCATATATAGCTTTCATACAACATCACTTCAACGTCTATACGTACTTAATCCACCCACATCACATGTCCCTTAAAACAAAAGCATTTGAGTTCTAGTGGACGCAGTATTGTACATCCAAAAAATATGAAACTGAACTTGTAGAGAAGTCAGGGTAGGAAGACTTGCGGTTTCTGAACCAGACATAAATAATGTTTTCGTTGATTTTAAATTATGTTTTCCGTTATCGAAAAATTCGGTCAATCTTTTGTTTGGGTTATAAGATTTTCTTAATCTTGTAATTGACGGTCATCTTCACACTTAATTTGTTCTCATCTTTTTTCTTTTGTCGGCAATTTATTCCTATCTAGAATCTCAGAAGGTAAAAAAACACTTTAGTTGTTGTTTACCATTTGTAAATTGATAGGTTTTACAGTCATATATTCACATTCACAGGTTATATTTAGAACTAGACACATATGACGATTAGATTACAAAATTTAAACCAATAAATTGGTTAAGCTCTTCACATTCAAGTGGAAATACCTTAATGATGTTTTTCGTGTTTCTTTTACCATGGAGAACCTGGTAGTAAAAAAAACAGTTTCTTTCTAGGCTATGAGTCACAGGATTGGACCAAAATCACATCTAGAAGAAGAGAAATATAAAAATCACTTATTATTAGAAGGTGGTGCAATGGTTATAAAAAAAAGACATAAGTCAAAATTCAGGAAATTCAAGAGGTACACGTTAATATTAAATGCATTATAAAAAGTAATCTATAAAGAAAAAAAATCAACTTCCTTTATTCATTTATTTCCTTTCCCATTCCTCAAAGAAAACCGAAAAATTTCGAAAAACGCTGACTTTTCTTCACCGAACCCGCGTTTTCTCTCCCCCAACACCAAACTCGTCGGAAGAAAATATCACCACCACACCCATCTCCAACGCCCGATATGAGCTAACTCATAAGCTCTTCCTCTTTCTCTCAGCTGCTAAGTCTTTTAACTCAGCCATGGGTAACTGTAACGTCTGTGCCAAGCCTCCTAACTCTGAAGACTCGACTCAGAAGCCCAAAAGGCCCAACCAAAACCGCAAACCAAACCCCTACGCCTCCGCCGGAGTCGACACCGTCAGATCCCCCGCGCGTACAAGAGCTACTACTCTCAAGGCCTTCGTGATCCCCACGAGCCACCGCACGAAGATCACCGACAAGTACACCCTAGGCCGGGAGCTAGGCCGCGGCGAGTTCGGTATCACCCACCTCTGCACCGACCGAGAAACCCGCGAAGCCCTGGCCTGCAAGTCCATCTCCAAGCGGAAGCTCCGGACCGCCGTCGACGTCGAGGACGTCCGCCGCGAGGTCGCGATCATGTCCGCTCTCCCCGACCACCCCAACGTCGTCAAGCTCAGGGAGACTTACGAGGATAACGAGAACGTCCACCTCGTGATGGAGCTCTGCGAGGGAGGTGAGCTTTTCGACCGGATCGTGGCCAGGGGGCACTACACGGAGCGAGCCGCCGCGGGGCTCGCGAGGACCATCGCTGAGGTGGTGATGATGTGTCACTCGAATGGTGTTGTTCATAGAGACTTGAAGCCTGAGAACTTCTTGTTCGCTAATAAGAAGGAGAACTCTGCTTTGAAGGCTATTGATTTTGGCTTGTCTGTGTTCTTCAAACCTGGTAATAATTTAAAAGATTGAAAAAAGTAATTAATGTTTTTTTTTATCTTGTGTTAAAAATTTGTTACCTTTTTTTTATTTAATTGTTAGGAGATAAGTTTACGGAGATTGTAGGGAGTCCTTATTACATGGCTCCTGAGGTGTTGAAGAGAGATTACGGACCTGAGGTTGATGTTTGGAGTGCTGGTGTTATCATTTACATCTTGCTCTGTGGTGTTCCTCCCTTTTGGGCTGGTTAGGGTCTTTTTCTTGGTTTATAAAAGTTGTGTGCTTTTGTCGTTACCGTTTGTGGGATTCTGTTGACAGAAACGGAACAAGGTGTTGCTCTTGCGATTTTGCGGGGAGTTATTGATTTTAAGAGGGATCCTTGGTCTCAGGTTTCGGAGAGTGCTAAGAGTCTTGTGAGGCAGATGTTGGATTCTGATCCTGCTAAGCGTTTGACTGCTCAGCAAGTGTTAGGTATGTGAAGTTCTTGTGTGGCTGCAACTGATTCTAAATACCATCACTAACGTTTTGTTTTGTTTTACCTCTCAGCTCACCCTTGGATACAGAATGCGAAGAAAGCTCCGAATGTGCCTTTAGGGGATATAGTCAGATCGAGATTGAAGCAGTTCTCTATGATGAATAGATTCAAAAAGAAGGTTCTTCGTGTAAGTGTTTTGCATTTTCACTTCAAACCTGAAATTTTCTAGACTATTGATTGTTTGGTGTTGATCATGATTCCCCCCTTTGATGCTTCCAGGTAATTGCGGAGCACTTGTCTGTACAAGAGGTAGAAGTGATCAAGGACATGTTCTCACTGATGGATGAAGACAACGATGGTAGAATAACTTACCCGGAACTCAAAGCTGGACTTCAGAAAGTTGGCTCACAACTTGGTGAACCAGAGATCAAACTGTTGATGGATGTGGTAATTTTATTGCATTACCCCCTTCCTCTCTTATAAACGACCAAAACAGCCTTCTTCTCTGGTTAAAAACATTGGTCAACCCTGTATGGCTTTGATACGCATGCAGGCGGATGTTGATGGGAGTGGGTTTCTTGATTATGGAGAGTTTGTAGCGGTGATCATTCACTTGCAGAAGATAGAGAACGACGAGCTTTTCAAACTAGCTTTTATGTTCTTTGACAAAGATGGAAGCACATACATCGAACTTGATGAGCTACGGGGAGCTTTAACTGACGAGTTAGGAGAACCAGATGTCAGTGTTTTAAACGACATCATGCGTGAAGTTGATGCTGACAAGGTTATATATAAGGCCTAACATTTAAAGCGTATCAAGAGTAACATATATATATATATATATATCAGTTTCTGAATTGGATTGTTGGGGTTTGTTTGTGTTTTTGCAGGATGGGCGTATAAACTATGATGAGTTTGTGACGATGATGAAAGCAGGAACAGATTGGAGAAAGGCGTCAAGGCAATACTCAAGAGAGAGGTTCAAAAGCTTAAGCATTAACTTGATGAAAGATGGATCATTGCATCTCCATGACGCTCTCACCGGACAATCTGTTCCTGTTTGATTGTATTTGTATGTAATGTTTTGTTCAAAAGTTGTATCTTTATTATTTTCAAAGCCAACTCAAATTCCTAAACCCAAAGAGGTAAAATAGTACAGATATTTCACTACACTAGGTAAAATAGTACAGATATTTCACTACACTAGGTAAAATAGTACAGATATTTCACTACACTGAAACCTTATCTATGTCATTGTCCTTGGCCACAACATCTTTGTAACGGTACCAATGTGAGACTAATAAGAAATATGCAAAGTTTATGGTCATCATGCCAGCAACAAAGAAGTAGAAATACTCAAGTCTCCCCTTGTTTAGATCTTCAGGAAGCCAATTCCCACCCAAAGATCCCTCTGTAATCTCATGCACAGCCGATAGCAAGAAGCTGCTGAGGTAACTCGCCAATCCAATCCCACAATAATACAAAGAACCAGCGAAACTCCTCATGTTCTCTGGAAACTGTTTGTAGTAAAACTCCATCTGACCAACTCCAGCCAGGGCATCCCCCACACCCATTAGCGCTAGCTGAGGAATCAGCCACATACCTGACATCGAAGAGATTGCGCCTTTCCTCGGCGCAAAACCTAGCGTCGGTCTTGTGAGAGCTACCTTCCTTCTGCGTTGTTCTACGGTGGCTGACACCATCATGCTTGTGATGCATAGGAACATCCCTGCTCCAACTCTTTGCAGCTGAGTGATACCGCTGTCTCTGCCTGTATACTTTCTAAGGAAAGGTACAAGGACGCGGTCGTAGATGGGTATGAATATCGTCATTCCAAGCATCAAGAAGACTGTGTAAGTCGCCGGTGGGATCTGGAAACTTCTTGAACCGAGGTGTCTATCGGATTGAAGTGATTGGAAGATTGTGTAGGTTGTTTGTTGTATGTAAGCTACGTAGAACAAGGCTGCTGAGAGCCAAACCGGAAGCACCCGGATCACGCATTTCACTTCCTCCACTTGCTGCATACTGCATAGCTTCCATGGATCTGTAGGTGAGCCATCTGTGTTCAGCTTATCGTCTAGTGTTTGCATTGCCGCTTTGTCAAGAAACCTGCAAAAAAAGAAAACCCTAAAACGTTTTCTGACTTGTTACACAAGAAACTAATATGAAAATGAGACTTTCTTATAACCTAAACTGCTCCGTATGGCTCAGTTTCGAGTTCTTGAAGTCCTTTGCAATGTGGTTGTACATCAAACCAGCGAGATTATTTAACCGTCTTTTCTTGATCGCAACCACGATGACTCGTGCTATGCTGTGAATAGGACTGCCACTAGGTTTAACCTTGACATAGAGCTTAGAACCAGCTAAGAAGATGATGCAACCAAGAAACATTAAGATAGCTGGGATGGCTAAACCGATGCTCCAGCTCACGTTCGACTGAACGTAGACGATTAGCGTTAGCGACACCATCTGAGCAAACGTGAAGGTGAAGAAATACCAATTAAAGAAACTCTCAACCCCTCGTTTCCCTTCTTTGGTCTTGGGATCGAACTGGTCAGCACCAAAAGGGAGGTTGCAAGGCCTTATCCCACCGGCTCCGACCACCAGCAACACCATTGCTCCGGCGAGAAACGTTATCTGTCCGGTGGATGGCCCCTTGCACAAGCTACCTATTTCCTTAGGGCATTTAGCTGGATGCAGCTGAGTGATCACTGCTGTTAGGTCCATTGCCACTGAACCCTTTGAATCAGACAAAACAACAAGATCATTGAGTTAAAAAGAAAAAAAAAGAAGAGAAAATAGATCATTGAGTTAAAAAGAAAAAAAAAGAAGAGAAAATAGATCATTGAGTTTTATAAACTTTGGTGGTTAGGTTTTGGTTTTTACGAGGAAGCAAGCGATCATGGCGATAGATAAGGTTTTGTAGCGGCCGAAGTAAGAGTCACAGAGGAAAGCTGCGACAATGGTGCCGAAGTTGCTTGTACCAGAATAGATGTTGACGACTGTGGCCGCGGTGATGCTTTTCATGTTGAAAACCGTCGTTAAGTATATAACCAGGTTTGATGAGCTCCCAACTATTCCAAGCTTCTCAAATGTCTCGTTTCCTAACAAGTTAAGAAACAGAGCATTAATCCTCTGTTTATTCTTCTTCTATCTTCAGTTTCTTGTTCGTTGCAAGATCAAAATGTTACAGTTAAGAAACAATTTCACTATGTTCAAAATAATAGAAACGAGTTTAGGGAGTATTATTTGATAGCGATACTAAATTATGGACTCATTCAAAATTACAAATTTTGATAACTTTATACATACATATTAAATTTTAACATAGTATAGTCTCAGTAAATATAGTTTAATAAACTGCATAGACTTAGCTGATTTTTAAAAATATATTGTATATATTTTTTGGTCAAATATATTTTTATTTTCTTATACTTGCAATCGGTTTGAATTTTCTCTAACAAAGTAAAAGTATGGTGTATATATTAATATAAACTTAACAATATATAACAACAAGGCAAAATAAAATTTAAAAAGGGTGGCTAAACAAAATGAATTTTGACAAAATAAATAAATGAAATAAGACTTTAAATCAAAGAAAAGAAGCTGAAACGTGGTAGACAAAGAAAAACAGGAAAACAAATTGGTTATCAACGCAAACTTCATTTTTGTAAAGATAAAATGAACTCCTCAACCAATTGATATTCATGTAAATAATAACATATAATATTCTCATCAATATTAGTTTGTAAGATTGCAGTATACTTTGTTAAGCAAAACAAAACAGTTTAAGAAATTATATGGATTAGTTAGTACGTAGTACGGAATAGTACCAATGATGAAGGGCATGACTTTCCATCCCCTGTAAATGATCTTAGACTCGTCATCCTCTTCCCCTGTAATCTTCTTCTCTGTCTTCTCAACCTCCATTGCTCTCTGCTCTGTTCTCCTCTGCTCTCAGTAAATGTGTGTAATGTGTATTTGTGTCTATGCAGGTATATATATATGAGAAGGGTGAAGGACTTCACTAAAAGAACCAAAAAGTTAACTGGACACTATACCAAACGGTCCAAACCAAAGTGTTTGATTAGATATTGGTTTGACTTAAAAAAGACTCCACTACCAAAAGGAGAGGACAGGAGGAATTGGTATCCCCCCCCCCTAATTATTTGTCAACAAACACATATTCCATTTTTCTGTTTGTTTGTTGTAAGAGGAACGTTCACGGTTCGTTTTATTTGCTGCCATGGCTAATGAATGACAATGCAATATTCTCATCTCGTTTGCAACATCAAGTAGCAATCAAGAAGTCATCTTTTATAACATGGACACAAGTTATCCTTTTACTTTTCATATCTAAGATACGAAAAGAAAAAAAGTTGTTAACCTGCACTGACAAGAGAATTGAGGCTTATTGATGATGGGAGTAAATTGGTTATACCTGTTTCATCTTATAAGTTGTTCACTTATTTTCTCAAGTGATGGGTATAAGAATATTTACATTAGTGTTACAATACAAAAAGTGTATTTTAGACTATGGGTACAGGAATAAAGCATTTAAGTTATAATAGTAAGATATGATTGTAAGAACAAGTAGAAGAGAATATGCCTGATGGGAGGAGGAAATGCAGATTAGCTTTTGGATCACATTTTTAAATTATAAGGAGAACAAAAGGATTCTGTCTCTTTCTCTTTTCTATTGATAAAATCATAAGAAATGAAATCCCATTTGATTGGATTAGCCCAATCACTAGCATTGTCGATATAATCTGATTACGTTCGATCTTTGCTAACCAAAAAAATATTTGTTTTGGAGCGGAGACGTCAGCTTTGGATCACAACGCCCAGGCCTACAAGACATGATCAAAGCTAAATTCGCTGCAGCCCAAATCCAATAAAAATACAAATAAGTCGAAAAAAACAGGGGCACATTTGGAAATAACCAAAAATACAGAACAACTGTTCCAATTACAAAAACCCTAAACCCTAATCGCTCGCCTTCTCAAGCTTCCATCTCTCTTCGTCTTTTTGCCGCGTAGGTCTTTAACGATTCGAGAACTGCAATCCGAAAGCTTTTGCCTTTGAGCTACTCATCATCATCCTTTAGTCTCCTCTCGAAAGGTAAAACTCAGATTGCTCAAAACGATGTTCTTAACCTCCATTGAACTCTTTTGTCTCTGTTTTAGATTTGTAACTCTTTTGTTTAAAATTTATGGTTTTGGGTTGATGGGTTTGTCTTTGTTCTCACAGATTATAGATAAAGTTTGATCCTTTTTGTGCTCTGTTCGTAATGACGCTGCTCGAAGCTATCTCCAAGTCCGTAGCGGTTCAGGAACGAGTCGACTCGCAATCCGACTACCCGTTCTCTCTCAGCCAAGACGGCGTCTTTGCGAACGTGAAACCCAAGGTAGAAAGCCCTAATCCCGGTACCCTCGTCAACCCGATAACCGGGTGGGAAATCTCCGGAAGCGATGCTGAGCTGATCAAATTGGGAAAGAGCTTTTCGTCTAAGCTGAAAAGCAAGCTCAAGGATACCAACAGGTTTGACAAAGATGAGTTTTTGAGTATGTTGAAGCAGTTTCTTGAGAAGATTAGTGGGGTTCCAGGGGGTGGTGAGAAGGAGGAGATGAAGGATTTGGTGGAGAATACTGAGCTTCTTATGGGTAAAGATGTGGCTGGGTTGGTTTGGGGGGATAAAGCTTGTTCTGATGTTCAGAAGCTGGTGGAGAAGACTGGGGGTTTGATGGGTAGAGATGTGTCTGGTTTGGTTTTGAAAGGATGTGTTGGTTTGGAGATGTGGGAGTTAGTGGAGACTTTGGTTTCGAACTCCTTGGTTGATCATTCTTTGAACGGTTATTTAGTCAGCAGTCTTGTCGAGAAGCAACGGTCTGATCTGCTCTGCGTTGTGATCAAACAAGCTTCGGATCTTGGAGCGAGCGAGCTGCTTTCCATCTTGAAGTATTTTCTCTGTCCTTCTAAGGAAGCGGTTAGCAGTATGGTTAAGGTGAGAGATGAATGGGACGGTCAAGCTTTGTTGGCTGTTGAGAAACTTAGCAACAAAGAGGTGTCAAAGAAGTCTAAAGTTGTTGCTGAAGAGGCTTCGGTGTTGCTGATGGTTGCTCACGACGGGTTTTCGCCCTCTGAGCTTTGCCTTCACTACTTGCTTGCTTCGTCTGATGTTGACGAAGTCATGTTTGCTTCTGCGGTCAGTAAGCTGAACGGTAACGAGATGAGAAGCTTCATTCGGTACCTATCGAAATGGATGAAGAAGTACGAGAGGTTTCCTCAAGCTGGTCCGTGTCCTAAAGCCGCCTCCATGCTCGGTTTGAAGCTGTGCGACTGGGTTCCTAAACTCGAGGATGTGACCAAGTGTTTGGGGCTTATCATCGATGAGAACTTCTCTACTCTGGCTCTTCACTCGGATTTGCATGAAGAGCTGAAGGCTATTGAAAGAGTAGCAGATGGTTTAGCTTCGGAATCAAAACTTTGCGGTTTTGTCGCTAATGTCGCTGAAAGATTGAAACTTGGAGCTGCTGATAGCTAGATGTTTGCAGTTCTTGGTGTTTGGTGCACAACCTTTTTAAACTTCTTTTTGAATGTTTTCTTGCAGTGTCTTTTGTATTTTCTAGTTTCAGTTAAAACTATTTTTATAAAATATAATTTTGGTCGTTTATCTTTGAGAATCGATTTGTTTCTTCAGCCACTTTGTGAATATTCTAAAGACTATTTGGGGATTCACATAGGAAATGGTTTCACCTTCATGTAGACATAATCATCATATACCGAATAGAGAACAAGTTGCTCATACGAAATGTCTAATGCTACAACGGAGGAGGATAATAAAAGTCGTTCCACGAGAACTCAGCAACACGATCTAACAGCTATTGTATCACCACCACCTCCACGCTTCCTCACTAGGCAAGAATGTAATAATCTGCAAATGCTTTGTAGTCACGCAGACAGCTGAGTTAATATTTACTTATGTTCCCAAAGCAAACAGCAACACTCCTAACTTCCACACCTTACTTTTAAGTTATTGATAATTTAAATTACCTTCTATTTTTTTTTTTTTTTTATTGTATATGTATATAAAATAAAAAATAATTATCAAATGGCTGTAAAAGAACGGTGCTTGATTTGAATTGTTTTGGAGTTTTTTTTGTTTTTTCTTTAGTTTTTAAAATAATAATTAAAAAATGAATTCTCTCTCTCTCTATTCGTGGTCACTGAAACAACTAACCACCACCGAAGAGTCTTCATCGATGCTCTTAAAGGTAACTAAAAGATATTAGCAAAACCGAGTGCATTGTTAGCTTATCTTGTCACTGAGAACCATTCACGGTAAGGGTTGTCTTCTTCTCGAGTTTGTTGTCGGATTCAGACAGGTGCTCCAATTTGAGACCGACATTTCTCGATTACTGTTTAAAGTTTCAATCTTTCTTTTTTTAATATACAACTCAAGATCCCTAATTTTTTTTATTTTTTTGGTTTATATTAACTCTTTGAGATCAGGTAGTGTGAGCTTGGGATCAGCTTCACTTACTTTGCAAGGGTGAGTGAGATCCAGATCTGGTTTCCCTAATTTAGTTCGTTTCTTTTTAAGGTTTAATCATTGTATTTTCTTTCTTATTTGTTCTCATTGCTTAATGATTAAACCTTATCATTAGATCTGATTATATAAAAAGGAAAGTACAAATCTTTAGTTATGTTTAATTAATTTTCAGTTTTTGGATCTTTATAAACAAAATGGTTGATATCCATTGAACTTTGCATGATGAATCCTGTTACAAAGTGCTTGCTTATACATCTCTTCCAATCTCTAGATATAAAAACAAAAATTTACAGAAAAAAAGTTACAATCTTTGGTGATAGATGTGTTGTGTGGTCTTTTTTATATTTGATTGAGCATTATAAGCTTTTGTGATTTGGTCGGAACAAATGCAGGTGGTGGTGTTTTGAGTTTTTGGTTGTTGACATCATGGGGAAGCCTGCAAGATGGTTAAAGAGTGTACTACTTGGAAAGAAACCATCTAAATCTAGTAGTTCTAAAGACAAGGAGGTAAAGCTTTTGTAGAGGACTAAGTTTCTTCAGTTTGATTTGTTCACAACTTATTTTATTTGTTTCTTTGGTGGTTATATAACACGCAGAGAGGTGTGAATGGAAAAGAGGTAGTGGTGATATCAAAGATTGAAGAATCTGATGTGGTTTCAGAACTTCCATCCTTTGGAAACTCAACAGTTCATACCAGTAATGTGGTAGAGACGCAGACGCCTATAGAACATGAAGCGGTTTCAGATGATGAGATACAACTTCCTGATCCTGAGGTCCAAGTCCAACCAACAGAAACAGATTCTCTTCCAAATGCTGCTTCTTCTGTTCCTGATGATTCGTTGTTATCCGAATCAGATAAAATCCTGCAAGAGATTGCAGCAACGACTGTCCAGGCTGCCTTTAGAGGCTACTTGGTAAAAATACTTTTAACCCATTTTTTCTCCTTGTTGTATTTACTGACCTGAGCTCTCTTTGTGTGAAGGCTCGGCGTGCTTTCTGGGCATTAAAAGGTATAATAAGGCTGCAAGCACTTATCCGTGGTCACATGGTTAGGAGGCAAGCTGTTGCGACTCTGTGCTGTGTTATGGGAATTGTCAGATTACAAGCACTTGCTAGAGGAAGAGAGATCAGACATTCTGACATTGGAGTTGAAGTTCAGAAGAAATGCCGGTTGAATCATCAGCATTTGGTAACTAATGCTCAATCACTTTGACTCTGTGATTTCACTTACTGTTTCTGACACTCATCTGTCTTGTTAGGAGAATAAACTCCCTGAAGACTATGTTGTTGGTACACATACTTACCTGGGAATCAAGAAGCTAACTGCAAATGCGTTTGCTCAAAAGGTATGCTTTGTAAAGACTATGTTTGAAAGTAGACGCTCTTTTGGTGGATAATGATGTTTGTCTTTCTTATTTATCAGCTTCTAGCTTCATCTCCAAACGTGATGCCTGTGCACTTGGAAAATGATTCGTCCAACTCAATCTGGTTAGAGAACTGGTCAGCCTCTTGCTTCTGGAAGCCAATTCCTCAGCCTAAGAAAACATCAGTCAAGAAAACTCAGAAGAAGTTTGCCGGTAACTCTCAGATAGTCGTCGAGGGAGATTATAATAAACCAAAGAAGAGTGTTCGCAAGGTTCTCGACAATACCTCGGATGCACAGACATCATTCGAGTTTGAGAAACCGAAACGCAGCAGCTTCCGCAAGTTTTCTACAAGCCAGTCTTTAGAACTACCAGCAGCAGCAGCAGAGAATCCTCAAGTTGATCTAGAGAAAGTGAAACGTGGGTTGAGGAAAGTGCATAATCCTGTAGTTGAGAACTCTATCCAACCACAAGGAGTTACGCAGAAGGAGATTGAGAAGCCAGAAGAACCTGTGAAAAATGCCTTTGATGAAGAGAAAACAGATGAAATCGCTGAGACTGTGGTGGAGCAGCCTGAGGAGTTAAAACACATTCATGGACCGTTGGTAACCAGTGAAACAGTTGACTCCACATTGGTCAACCAAATCGAAGAGAGCGAAGATAATGTGATACCTGAGGAGGAGAAGGAGGATGTGAAAGAAGAGACAACTCCAAAACAAAACAATAAGGAGAACTCAGCTAGGAAGGAGAATAAAAAATCAGGGAAGAAGGATTCTCCGGTTACTACTACTCAAACCACAGAGTGTCAAGAGAGTAGTAATGTGAATCAGAACAGTAGCCCGGGGTTACCAAGCTATATGCAAGCGACTAAATCCGCAAAAGCAAAGCTGAGGCTACAAGGCTCTTCTACCCCTAAGCAACAAGTGACTGAGAAAGCTACTAGACGTTACTCGCTACCATCTTCGGGTAATAACGCGAGAGTCACTTCTGATTCTCCTAAAACAACGAGAGTCTCAAACTCTGGTGGCAAGACCGGGAAGAAGACCGAGAAACCTCTTCTTAACGGTTAGTGTCTTAAACAAGCCAGGAAGTCTGTATAGAGATTATGAGTTTCCTCTCAACTGTTTACTTTACAGGATTGGTTTTGGTTTTTGCAGGGAAGACAACTCCTGTAGAGTGGAAAAGATGATTGAATGATCATGTGGTGGAAGCAAAGAAAGCCATTGATGATCATCACTCTACAATGTTTCACCATCTATCTTTATAGTTAGTGTTTGTGGGTTGTGTTGAGAATGTACATCATATGTTTGCTTTTGTGGGAATTTTATTTTCTGTTTTCATCATACATTATTTTAAGGGACAATTTGCTCAATATTCATATGAGCTATGATAATTAAGAAAATAACCATACAAAAAAAAGTGTGTTTCTTTGTACCAAAAAAAGACTTTATAGTCCTTTAAAGAGAGTGAGCGTGAGAATGAGCGTGTGTATTTCAAACGCTCGAACTATATACTATTCTATATATAACATAGATATAGAATAGATTATTTAAAACATAAATGTAAACCCTAAACCATAAACCCATACCCTAAACCCTAAACCCAAACCTAAACCTTAAACCTAAACCATATACCCTAAATCCAAACTCTAAACCATATACCCTAAACCATAAATCTTAAACCCAAATTCTGAACAATAAACCCAAACTATATACCCTAATCCCAAACTCTAAACCCAAACTATATACCCAAACCATATATCCTAAACCCAAATCCTAATCATAAACTTTAAACCCAAATTCTAAACCCAAAACCCAAAACCCAAACCATATACCTTAAACCCAATCCCTAAGCCATATACCCTAAACCATAAATCCTAAACCCAAATTCTGAACCATAAACTCAAATTATGTACACTAAACCCAAACCCTATATCCAAACTATATACCCAAACCATATACCATAAACCTAAACCCTAATCATAAACCTTAAACCCAAACCATTATCCATTATGTGACTATGTTATACATATTATGGTATGGAAAATTTGACACACCCACAAATTTTGAATATATGAAATTTTCTAAAATTTCTTTAGAGAGAGCTGATGAGTGGCGACGGTGTTGAAGAACAAAACAATGTAATTGATTAAGTAGTGAGTAAGAAGAATAAGAAGGCAGAGAATGAGATACAAAGTGCAAAAGAAGAGAAAAAGAAACGTATCATACTATATTGTAATTTAAAATACAGTATAGTATTATAAATAGTGAGAGAGAGAGAGAAACCCTAACTCTAAACCAAAATCATATACCATAAACCCAAACCTTAAACCATAAACCCTAAACCCAAACTCTGACCATAAATCCAAACCATATACCCTAAACCATATACCATAAACCCAAATCCTAAACCCTAAACCCAAACCATATGCCCTAAACCCAAACCCTAAACCATAATCCTAAACCAAAAGTCTAAATCCTAAACCCGAACCATATACCCTAAACCCAAACTCTGAACCCTAAACCTGAACCATATACCCTAAACCTGAACCATATACCCTAAACCCAAACCCTAATCCTAAACCCTAAACCCAAACCCTCATCCATTACGTGACTATTCTATACATATTATGGTATGGAATACTCGACACACCCATTAATTTTGTATATATGAAATTCTCTAAAAAATTTTTAGAGAGAGAGATGATGAGTGGCGACGGTGTTGGAGAACAAAATAATGTAACTGATCAAGTAGTGAGTAAGAAGAATCATGAAGTAGAAAAGGAGATACAAATTGCAAAAGAAAAGAAAAAGAAATGTATCATATTATACTGTAATTTAAAATAGTATGGAACATATGACGCATGATATAGGGATAAGGATTATGAAGAAAATTAGAATAGTTTACACGATGGAAAAAGAAAGAGAAAGATGGATGGAAGAGAAGGAGAGAGAGGATGACAAATAGATGGAATATAACAACAATTCTATTCTATATTCCGTAAATAGAATAGAATACAAAATATATTATTTGAACATTATATGGTAAAAAAAGAAAGAAATATAACACAAAAAGGAATAGAAAAATGTGAGATGAGAAAGAGATAGAAAGATAGAAAGAAAGAGGAAGGAATATATGAATGTAGATATAGAAGAGAAAAAACATGAGAGATGAAAAAAGATTATATAATTTATAATTCTATTCCATATTTTATAAATAGAATAGTACATAATTACATTATAACTGTATATATTCAATTTTATAAATATATGTTAGTTTTACAAAATTAAAAACATGTCATATACAGAAAAAAATCTATGTTTTTAATAGATATGTAAAAATTTTGAATAAATTATTTTTGTACTGATAATATTAGTTAAAAAGAAATGGGAAAGTGAGAAAGGATAATATAGACAATATTATTGAAATATCATAGCCAAGAAATTCTTATGGTTATAGAGTTTTTTTGTTGTTTTGCTATTGTCATTGCCTGCAATTTCCCTTATTTTAACTACAAAGTTTAGGTGTTTATGATATGTATTGTTCTTCAACTTCTTTAAAAAAAAAAAAATTATTCATGAAATTTAACGTTTTTAACTAAAGATGGTAATTAATTCAACTAAATGTTTTAAATTCATGAAATGGATAAGTCCAATAGTACTGAGTTTTGAATTAAGGAGGGAAGGGCTAAGTAATTAAAGTGGGAGGGAAACAAAGAAAAAAAGCATAAAGGAGAGAATCCATTGAACTCAAAGAAGCAAGACTGGATATTACTACAATGAGAAAAGAGATTGGAGTTATAAAAAGTTGGTATTAACAGAAACTTTCAAACCAACTTCTCCTTCAATTTTTGTATATTCTTTTTTTTTTTGAATAAAATACTTTTTCCCCCTTCTAAACTATTAAGGTTGAAGTACAAAAAAGACTTAGCCCTAAGAGTTGCACAAATATTACATTATAATGCCACTATGCTAAACCTGGAGCCAAACACACTCAAAATTCGTTGTCTTTAATTCTGTTTGGGCTTGCAAACGTGTATGGCCAATATAACTCCTAATATTATTGCCGAGATTCACGATTGTATTTCTTTACCTTAACCGAAATTAGAACCATTACTAAATCTGTCCTTAACCACATTCAACCAGCTTCCTTCATTTACTTTTATCCATTTAATTAATAACTAGATCTTGACCCGCCCAACCGGGCGGGTATTTATTTTATGTTTTTAGTTTTTTTATTTATAAATGATATATTTGTAATATTTAAACATAAATTTAGATTGAAAATTAACATTTGTAGTTATAATAAAAATTAAAAGTTAAAAAAATATTTTGATATAAATTTTAAATTCCTAATTAAAATAATATAGAGATGGGACATAATTTTTTCCAATTCCAAAATCTTAGCATTCTTAATAACAAACAAAATAATTTATAAATACATAAAATATATAAATTTATTTGAAATTAAAATAAATTTGTTAAAAAAAAATCTTACGCCATTGTTGTTTATTTCTATAGTTTGACCCGTGGCCATAAATATTTGTTTTCACTTCAATTTTTTTCTTTGTTCTAATGATAATATCTATATATATATATATATGCGTGTGTAAATTAATATGTATTACATAATTGTTAGTATAACATTTTAAAACAAAAATTTTATATATTATTTTAAATAATTATATTAGGTGATTTTAATCTTCTATTATATCACAGTGTATCATATAAAAATCTAATATTTATAACTAATTGTACTTATATTATAAAAGTGTTATACTAACAATTTATAAATAAAATATTTTATATTTTATTTATATGATATATAAATTGATTTTGATGTGTGATTTTTATTTTATTATTTTTATTAATAAATATTGAAAATATTAAATGTTAACAAAAAAATCTATTAGAAAATTTATTTTGGTTAAGATACATTCTATTAAAGAAATCTATTATTTAAGTTAGGAAAAGACATTAAATACTTAAATCTATCATTTAAATAAGGAAAAGACAAAATTCTCTACTATCTTTGTTACCAAACAAATTTTTTTTTTTTTTTAAATACTTCTATCCCTGTTACCAAACAAAATCTTAAAGTACTTCTACTTTAATAAGATAGATACACAAACGTTTTTGTGTACAGAAACTTACGGTTTAGGGGCAGTGGGCCTTTCTATCAATATTTCAATACCTTCATAACCTGAAGAAAACCAAAACATCGAATTATCAAAAGCCATTATAATCAAAACAGAATTCAAAATCATTAAGAATACAAATAATGTCTCGAAAACAGATAAGATCATAGTTTATATCATTATATAGATATTATATAATGTCATAAAATAAGATCGTAGTTTGTATCAATATTATTATCATATGCAGAGTTAAACCATTACTAAACCAACTGAATTCAAAATCATTTCTACGCATTTATAATTTTCCAAAAATAAAAAATTACCTTACTATATCTATTCCTACATTTAAGCAAATACGAGATCAACAAACAACCAAAGAATCTTTTTTGATTTCTATTCTTCCAAATCACGTTACACATTTATTATTAACCTCAAAATAATTACCTTCCATCATATATTCCTATATTTAAGCAATCTATATATATTCGATATCAATCAACAACCATAAGATTCCTTATTTGTTCCCATTGCTTGCAAATCACGTACAAAATCTAATATTTCTAACATTTTTTTTCGATTAACAACTAACAAACAGATCATTTTGAATAAAATCTTAGAATATATTCGACATTAAATACTAAAAATTCACAACGAACAAAATCTTCCCTATTAATTCGTGATTGTTTCAACCCTAATATAACAAGCTATATATAACTTTATCTCAATATGGTCAACTCAATATCATTCTACGAAATTCACCCAAAAAATGTCGACAGTCTCTACTTTTCATCCTCTCACAAAACTCAGGTCTTTCAAGAATAACCGGCGTGTTCAAAGTAAGTGTCTACATTCCTGGAGGTAGACTACAACTTTTGGAGATACCTATTAGACGGTCTTAGCAGACGAGTGGGTAAAAATATTAATCTATACGTTTGTTTTGTTTTAACATGTTGTTAAACTAATATTACCTCGGTTCTCTTTTGGTAGGGAAAGGTGAGCGTCTTTGATTTTTTTTAAGTATAGATTGTTTACATTAGTTGATGCTTATGGATTCTAAATTTTGTAGGCTTTTATCTGATCAGTTACAACCTTTAAGGTCGGCTTATGCTTATGGCAAACCTCAGAAAAAAACTATGAATGTAGTTTTCAAAGAAGTTTTTGACAACCTTTAAGGTATGTTTTTCTTATAGTTCTGATGTCTCACACAGTTTATGTTTGGATGTGTTTTTTGTTATATTTTTTATGGTTTTGCAGAAACGAGGTTAAACTCACGTCGGTGAGAGCTCTGTGGCCTAGATTAGGACAAACTTTCGTATGCCATGATTTTCAGTAGATCTATCTTCTGTTTCCTTTTTTGTGAAGAAATCACAGGCGTTTAATTTTAGTTAAGATGAACAACAAACATCGCAGACGAAGAGATCTGTTTCTCCAACAGATGATATACGGGAAACTGAAAAGTCAATCAAAGCTATCGTTTTTCTGTCTTTTTTTCGAAAAAAAGTTAATGGGCTTTAGTTTGGGTTTCAGGTCCACAAATTTTTGAGTTACAAATTATAGTTCAGTTATATTTGTTGCAAAAGGCCCAGATATATTTATATAATTACGATTTCTTAATATAGTTACTACATATATGTATTTTTAATATATTTTGGAGTTACTTTGTAAATTGGTTATAGAGTTTCTATGATTTTTTTTCCTAGAAAAAACTATATAAAAGAAATTAAATAAGATATAAATCACAAATTATATGTTTTCTTATTTAATTACACTACTAAACCTAAATAACATATGTTCTTATATTATACACTCTATATTTAGTTTGCCAAGCAAAAAAAAAAAAAATACAATGTAAGAAGAATAAAACTTTATTGTTTAAAAATATACACTAAACTAAACAAACAAGAGACACAATTTTGTGAAAAAAAAATAACATATGAAACAATAATAAGAATGGTTTTTAAACTATGTACGAAAAAACATATAATTACATCGGATATACACCCGCGCGGGCGCGCGGGTCAAAAGCTAGTTAAGAGTTAAGACGGCCTTCTTGCTTCTTCTTGAATAACAATTTTCAAGCCAAACCTTTTCTTTGCATATTTTATTATTCTTCTTGAACTTAGTTTTGCTTTTTTTTTTAGCATAATTACATCATATTATTTTGGTGTTGTTGTGCTTAGATAAATCCCCCCATCTATATTTTTTTTTTAAAAGAGAAGAGGGTGAACCTCATGTACATTGACAATAGTTTTGTTTTTGTAAAATAAATCAGTGTCATTGTTATTTCATTTGAGTGAGTTATGATGTCTAAGTTTATGTATGAACATTCAAATACAGAGACACATCACACAGATAGATATATATGTAAAGGCTGTCCATGTCAGGCAAAGAGAATGTTCCAAAGATATCTCAATGCTCTTTAGTGATTCCATTTGATAGGGACGTTTCGTGTGAAGTACAATTCCCAAAAGCAACACAAGAATGCACTCTATACAACTATAGTAGTATATGTATTACGTCATTCACCTTATCCAATAAACATAAGTGTTGTACAATGCGTGTTCTATGTTTAAAATAGAAAAAGTATGGAAATGGAGAAAAAGGAAAAAAAAAACAACAACAACGAGATATGCTTAGCTTCCCAATAACAAGAGTTCCAAATGTAAAGCTTTTTGGTTCAAACTTGTCAGAAGAGAGATCTTCTAAAACCAGCCTTTATATGCTTCCTTCTTACCAATCTTCTCTCCATTCCAAAGAGAGAGAGAGAGAAGGAGAGATAAACTTCTCTCTTCTTCTTTAACTTTTTCCCCATTTATATAATCTCTCAAGTATTACATATTTATCTTCACAAGCTAGATAGCTAGTAGCTAATATCTACAAACATTGTTCAAAATGGGTGTTTTGATTCGTCATAGGGGAATGTTTCTTCTTCTTGGCATCGCGTTTTTTGTACTTCTGCAAACGGATAAGGTGACAAGTCTAAGAAGGGAGAGAGATACGAGGCTGCAGTTTCTTACTGTTCATCCTTTGCGTCTTCTTGAAGAGTCCTCATCATCATCGAAGGAAGGAAATTTAGATACAAATGGAGACTTGGCGCCTTCTGTGATGCATGATCCCAATCAATCTGTAAAAAGAAAGATTGGACGAGGATCTGATCCTATACACAACAGATGCTGACATTCGTATAAAAAGTTGACACAATGTTTTCATTTCTTAAAGTTAGTCTACATTCTGTTTCTGCAGTCTCAGTTACTATGTTTTCTTTCAGTACTCTCTGTTTTATAAAAAGTTAATTACTCGTCTCTTAAACATGTCTTGCATTATATATGTTTTGTTCGATGCATTATATATTTGAATATACAAGGCTTGGTTTCATCTATGTGTGATACTCTCAGTGAGTTTGAATTGGTTCTGATTAATCAAATTATTATCCATAAACATGATTAACATACTGTATATGGATCTTTTTAGTTAAAAAAGAATTCTTCAAGAGTTTCGGCTCTCGAGTCCAAATACAAACAACTCAGAGCCAATACTGGGCTTTATGTTTAAAATAAGCCCACAAGTACTTGTAGGTAGTACTAAAGAAACATTGGAAAGGAGAAACATTACGTTCTATTGGACTCTTAACTTTGATTTTAAATATTTTTACTATTGAAATCTACAGTATAACATACTTTTTTTTTGTAACCTTACAGTATAACATACTTGTTTTGATATTTGAAGATTATATTCAACCTCACGCATATAGGGCAACCTGCTAGTTTGGTAATATTTGAGATGCATGGGGTTTGTAAGATTCTGGTTGGCAACTTCACGGCTCACGAGTAGGGCACGGTTGGTGAGAAACAAAGAGTCTTTCTTTAGTCTTTACACATAAATATTAAGAACATCCCATCTCTCATTCTCTATTGCAACAATTGTAATAATTGTGGTCTTCGCGCTACTTTTTGTATTATTGTACGAATATATTACTATTAATTCTCTACATATCTTTGAAACAAAAATTCTACTAATTTCAGCTATACTGCGAACGATTGACTGTAGATTCCGATCATATGGTTACAATAAATGGAATTAGTTAACGCTATGTTATTATTAACTACTATTACATTGAATATGAAAAATACTTCGAACTCGTCAAGAGATTGAACAAGAACTCACAGTGTATTGAACTATTAATTTTGTATTTAACAAACAATCTCCCGTGATTTTCGATTTTAAACATATATCGACTTCAGTGATAGTAGAACTTGAGAGGAAAACATGCCATGGTTCCATAGCTTTTATTTTCTTTTGCCAAGATATTCTTATATAGTTAAGCCTCAGTTACAAAAAAATAAATATATTCTTATACAGTTTGATTTTATTTATTTTTGTTGTTGTGTCCTTCTTTTATAATTCAAAATCCCGTCATAAAGCATTGAGGACTGTTGGTGGTAGTCTACAAATTGAACACATAAACTATATAGAGGAAAACAAATTTGAATTTTGATCATTTTAGGGTAAAAAACTAATGTATAGAGCCGAATCGCATGGGTCATAGACGTGTTGTCTTTTTGTGTACCAACTGGGATCCACGCTTGTTTTCGCGTTATAAGAACAAGGAAGTCCATTGACTAATTACTTATTAGGCAGATTTCAAGGAAAAAAACAATACATTTTGTCAATCTAAGCGACCTTGGTGGTTAATAAACTAGTATTATTAAAACTTAAAAAGTGAGCGAACCATGTCTTGACAGAAAAGCCAAATTATATACAAAATCGTAGATTTGAGTTTGTCTTTTTGTAACTTAATTGGATTCAGTTTTGTTGACAGAATTTAGTTTTGCTAATCGTATATATTTATACGCTCTAAATGAAATAGTTCAACTTGACTATAGACAAAATAGGATGTTAGGTTAACATGTCCATGCGTGAGACAGAGAAAAACAGATAGACATATATAGATGATAGATAATGTTTAATATGATTTTAAAAACATCAATCATCAAGCTAGAGAAACATATTTAAATTTCTTATATGTTGTGTTATTGTCAAATTTTCAAAATAAATCACAGGGCTCATTTACTCGTTGTAATATCATTACCTACATAGCCACTTCATCATGTTGCCTTCGTATTACTTTGAACCACGTAAATCCATTATATATGTTAGTTTGAAGAAATTGATTTAGCTTTATAATTATATAAAAAAAAATTAAAAAAAAAATAAAACTGATGTAATTTTTTTTTGGGCAGACACTGACTGATGTAGTTTATTTACATTAGGACGTAACTGGAAGTCCTTTGTCGTAATGATAAAAAAATGTGATTGATAATGCGATTGTACTCCAACAATCTGTCAGTGTCTATTGCTTGTGGGAGCATGTCCCTTGGAGTGACTCGGATACGCATTTAATTTTTGTTGATTCAAATTGTTTATTTGTTATTGGTCTGGCTAGTGGCTACCATTCAATTGAATTTCGAGTAAATTATGTTTTCAATGAACTAAAGACTCTCTTTATGCAAACTGATGCACGTGGAAATAACGTAAAAATTAGGCTGGTTGCTGAGTTTCTTGTGTTCGATTGTCCAGTTTTATTAGTATAATTTTGAGATACCAGGGAAATGAGTGATGGAAATTAATTTTAAATTCGAAGTTAAATATTAATATATTTTTTAAAAATATATTAATATAATTTTAAAGAGCAGATTCTCTCAAAAATCATAAGTTATAAATAAGTGTATCTATTTGAAGTTAGTTTGTTAATATACCTTCAAAGGTTTCAAAAAACACACATATTATTCATTTCTAACTAGCAAAATGGTTTACATGTAAACATGATATACTCGATAGCTAGCTAGTAATAATATTCAGAATTTTTTGTACTTCTTTCATGTTACCAAACATATAGATCTATATATGTTAAAAAATACTGTTATAATTCTTATTCATGTCAGAGTCTATGTCTTACCAAATATAGATAAATTTTATTTACAATAACTTCTTTTTGAAGCCATCAATTTTCAAATGCTTAGGCATATAGTTTAACAAATGCTACGGCAAATCCATCTACAGTGTAGAGATATATAGTCAACACTCAACAACCCTCTTTATATAATATAGATACAAAGGGTCATTTGCAAGTACCCTTTTACTTCGTATCCAAAAAGAGGAGTTGATCATTTCCCCCTCAAAACAAAATTATTGTAGGAAAAAAAGGTTAGGGTTCTTTTACTTCTGGAGATCAGTTCACAAAAGATGAAGAAGAGGCAAGTGGTGATAAAACAGAGAAAAAGCTCATACACTACGACTTCTTCTACGAGCAACGTCCGTTACGTTGAGTGCCAGAAGAATCACGCCGCTAATCTCGGCGGCTACGCCGTTGACGGTTGCCGTGAGTTTATGGCAAGAGGTGGCGAAGGAACCGATGATGCTTTGACATGCGCTGCTTGTGGCTGTCATCGGAATTTTCATCGGAGGGAAGTTCAAACGGAGGTTGTTTGCGAGTATTCTCCTCCTAATTGAATCGTTTTACGAAGATGGGAACATGGAAGAAAACCAAAGGTATTAATGGTGATTTTAAGTTAAAAGAGTGAAAAAAGACTATGCTTCTATTGAATTATTTATTAGAGATGTATTTATCTATATATATATATGGTTACTGATGTATATTCAAATACTTACAGTAACGCCAATCTATATGATTAATGATTCTTCAATCTTGATGCGATGGAGTTACTATATACTTCAGCTTCAACTATATATGATTTGATCCATTTAAGATCACACAAAATTTCATATTTTTGTTCTTCCGAATCTTGATTTTCTTTTTACTTTTACGTAACCGGAAAGGTTTTTAAGACTTTTAAGAGCCTATTTAAAGTACAATGAGCCGCATATAATTTTGTGATTGATTCTGAAGAGGTACGCAAAGCACCTTTCTCTAAACGCAAGGGTCTCTAGTCGTACACTAATCTTGATTGAGCTAATCACAATTAGATATTGTAGTCTATTTGTATGATAATATGTTGTTTTACTAAATTGTATGATAATATGTTGTAAGCTGATTTGAAATATATGAAGCCTTACAAGATAAGAGCCCTTGCGTTGAAAGAGATGAATATATCCTTAATTAGGAGGGCTTGCCATCTCTTTCAGTGCTTACTTCAGCACATGTATGATTATGAAGCATATAGTCAATGACAGCAACATAAAATAGGGGATGTTCTGATTTATAAATGGAAACCCAAATTAATAAGCGAGTTAATGGTGACAGCAACAAGAAATGGGGATGTTCAGATTTGTATATGGAAACCCGAGTTAATAAGCGAGTTAAATCTTTGGTCTTATTCTTCTATTGCTAGATATGTCAATTTAGTTAGCTAACCCGATTTTATCACGTAAGAATTGAAATTAATGCATAAAAGTACCAACAATCCTATGTTCATCTCTCTCTCTCTCTCTCTCTCTCTCTCTCTCTCTCTCTCTCTCTCTCTCTCTCTCTCTCTTGAATATTCTACTCACCACTACACATACAAAAGATTCCAACAACATATTCTAGACTTGTTTTAAAAAAAAAAATTAAAGGTTAATAGTTTTTTTTTAATTATAACCAGACAGTTAATGATATACATGTTGAAGGTAAATAAAATAAGAATATGATTTTGAAAGCACCACTTACATAAGTTAACGGACGGTTCTGGATTTTGCTATAATTTCTTTGAAAATCGTGAAAATTCTGGATTTTCAATTCATATTTTTAGTAGTCTAAGTGAATCTTTAGATATTTCAATTAAAATAACTATCACATTCTCAATTTCTTTGTTCTATTTGTTAAGAGAGAATATCTCAATGGAGTTATTTTCCCTTTTTATATGTGTAATGTGTATTAACATGTGTGTGTGAATCATGATTTTTATGTTTATGTTAAAGTTATTTAATTAATAACACAGCGGCCCACATTTCAAATCATGTTATCAAATCGTTTAGGTTCATGTATTTCAATTCGCTCAATATGTTTATAGTCAATTCGAAGCCATTACAAATAACATAAAGCGATGTTTGTTACCGCTTACCAATACCACCAAAAACACATATTGGCTGCTTCTGCTCTCATCTAAATGGCCACTCAAATATGTTGGAAAAGAACACTGTAGTTTTTATTTTTTTTCTACTCTAAAGATAACTAAATCTGTTTTAAAGATACTCTTTTCTGGAGGAAACATGTTGTGATTTCGGGAATCTCTAGACATTTTCTTTTACCATATACTAATATAAGTGAGCTCTACAAGTCTTGCGGTAACTGATACAGGGCCTTATATGTTCATAACGGCCGTTCTATTCATTTTGACTTTAGTAGGCAAAGAATGTGACTCAAAGAAATTTATAAGAAAAGCGAAACAATCCGTTAAGAAATGTATACGAACACACGGCTTTTAGCCATTTAGCATCAGTCTCATGAACTTGGGCTTTTCCAATATTGCTTGGCTCTGTAGCTTTCTACGCCAATGCTTATACACCCGACGACTGAAAGTCAAAGACCCTCCAAAAGACAACACATAAAAAAGTGGATGAAAATATATACACGTTTGTGCTTATTATATCTCTCTCAAAAGTTATAAAAAGTTTTGAATTTGAAAACATATAATCCGAAACTATAAAAATTATTTATTTATTATTTATTTATTTGTATTTATATATCTAAAGTATAAAAAAATGTCTTCTATTAAATAAAATATTCTGATTTTTTTTTTTTTTCGGAATCTCTTTTTGTGACAAAAACTTATAATAATATATTTAGGAGAATTGCTTTTAGCGATAACATCGGATATATATTTATAGCCATGCAATTGCAAACTTGTGGTTGGTAATTAGTAGTAAATATGAAGGGAATGTTTTCATACTGGGACCAATTTAATAACTCTTAACGAAATATTATATGACCATATTTGTTTATAAATCTGTGAAAACCGAAAAGATGTCTATGCTAATATTTTCTATATACTGTTAAAATAAGAATTGTGGTACCATCAGCTATGAGGAATGTTTTCAACAATATCTATAAGTTTGTGACCACCTTACCCAATTCTAGTGCCATGCGAAGGTTTCTAGAGACCTAAAGCAATTTTTAAAACTGAAGCTCTTCAATAGAATTTTTATTACACATTTAATATACTTTAAAACAATAAAAAAATAAAAACAAAAACATAGCCTATAAATTTTATACTATTACCAACAACGAAAGAAATAAAAAAAATATAACTGTGTAAAAAAAATGATGACTCTAAACGAAAACTAAACAACGACAATATGATCAGCAAACGATCAAAGACGATAATTCAATGAAAACATGTTTAAATTATTTAAGTTTTTAATGCTAGTCTTTCGAAAAATCTACCAATGAGAATTATTTTAAAATCCAAAAGATTAAATTGATTACTTTTTATTTATTTTGGATTTATATATTCTTTTTCTGTTTATAATTTATTTTCTGTTTAAAATATAGTTATTTTTCCATAAAAACTTGAATTCAACCAAAAAATAAAAAACATAAGAAAAACAAGAATGAATTGAATCATTTGAACGTAGGTTGATAACAATGGATTTTGATACTCGAAATAAAAACCGCTATGATACAGCTCACTTTGTAAATCGAAGACCTTAAAAGTTTTCGTAAAATCGGAGGTCTGGAGCAAATGCCTTTCTAAATACATGATAAAGATGACTCTGCACAATTCCATATTCAATGTAGGAAAAAGAGGTATACCTATTAGTATGTTTTCTATATACATTCACATGAAATACCCAGCTAGAGAACCAAACAACTCCCATAAATCGAAGCTGAATATGAATAATGTGATAACTTTTTCGCTATAATGTGATCCTCATGGGAAGTTCAAAAAAAAAAGTGATCCTCATGAGAAGCACAATATTTAGATGTCTATTAGCCCATGTTTATAGTATGAGATGTACAAGGTTTCACTAGCCCATAAGAATCTTTATGAAAGCCCATCATGAGCCCTTTGATATATTAAATATTTTTACAAGGGAAAAAGGGTTAATGAATTGGTCTAGAACTTATTTTTCAGATAAGAATATTGATCTAATCCTCAAGGAAATAATATTACATTTGTAGGTGGGGTGGGTGGGTAAACTTAGATTACTAAGTTAGTTATCAGGAAATCATCACCATACATTTCTTTTGTTTGATTTAGTAACTAATTTTTAATTGATCACCAGTTACACTATTTTGTTGTCAACACACATGATTTTACTTAATTAAAAAATCTAAAAATCAATGCTTAAACACAAAAATAAATATTAACTTACTTTACAAGAGTTGACAATATTACCCTTCAGTGCCTATCATGGCGTGATCTTATTGGTCAACAAAAACCCTTAAAACCCTTTGGACCAACTTCAGGCTTCACCAAACAATACAATCGAGAGCTCTAGGGTTTAAGCGGCTGCTCTTCGGACAGAACGAGAGCGATAGGGAGGAGTCCATACCTCTGTGATTAGGGTTTTCCTCAAAAAAAAAGGGTTTCGAGCGAAGTGAAAATGGTGGCGGACAAGAGCAAGAAGGCGAAAATTGAAGAGGAAAACGTCGAGCAAATCGATGAAGAGCTTGTCCTCTCGATCGAGAAGCTTCAGGAGATCCAAGACGACCTCGAGAAGGTAAATTGCAGATAAAAAAAGTTTGTTTCTTTTTTTAATCTCCTGACTGTGAATTGTCTGTGTTTGATTGCTATGTGGTCCGAATTATGCAAAAAAGTCTGTGTCTTTATGTTTGTTGTTGTGTCTTCAAGATGAGATGTGGTCGTTTTCATAACAATGATATATGATAGCTCTTTTGAAGTCAAGCAATAAATGAGAGTTTAATCTCGTTTTGTTATCCTTTTGTGTGTTGGTTGGTAGATAAACGAAAAGGCTAGCGATGAAGTCTTGGAAGTGGAACAGAAGTACAACGTGATAAGGAAGCCTGTTTATGACAAGCGTAACGAGATCATCAAAGCCATCCCTGATTTTTGGCTCACTGCTGTAAAGCTCATGATTCTCTGTTCTGTTTCCCTTTTTAGAATTTTAAAACTTGTTTTGTGTCTGATTAGAGTTGGTTTGGAAATCTCCTCTTTTGATTGCAGTTCTTGAGCCACCCTGCTTTAGGTGAGCTTTTGACAGAAGAAGACCAAAAGGTTAGTGGGTTTCATTAAGCATCCCTTGCGTCATTCATTTACATGATAGTGACCTCTGTTTTATGATAGGTTTTCAAATATCTTAGCTCTCTGGATGTTGAGGATGCTAAAGATGTGAAGTCTGGATACTCCATCACTTTTGTAAGTTTCTTTCAATCAGACATCTGATTGTTTTAAGAAAGCCAATCTAAGTTTTTAGTTTAACAGTATACTGATTGTAGTTAATTTGTGAACTACAGCACTTCAATCCCAACCCCTACTTTGAGGATGAGAAACTCACCAAGACATTTACCTTCCTCGAAGAAGGGAGCACCAAAATCACAGCCACACCTATCAGGTGGAAAGAGGGCAAGGTAAACTAACTATGTTTAGTTTAGTTCTTGAATTGTCTGACACTCTTTGATGTTATTGTTAACCAATGTTTCTCAATTATGAAGGGCTTGCCAAATGGAGTGAGTCAGGAGAAGAACGGAAACAAGCGTGCATTACCTGAAGAGAGGTATGGTTCATTCATCTCCTCGTTTAAGTTTAAAATCTCGGCACCATGACTTTAAACCCTTTCTGAGTAGCAAATTTACATGCTTAGTGACTCTATCTTGACTATCTTTTTTCAGTTTCTTCACCTGGTTTAATGATGCGCAACACAAGGAGGACCTTGATGTAGAGATTAACGACGAGGTAATCATCTTATATATATTACAATGAGTAAGGAGTAACATGATGTCAGTCTGACCCAATTTGAACTCGAGATTCGTCTTCTAGCAGGTTGCGGATGTCATCAAGGAAGATTTATGGCCCAACCCTCTCACCTACTTCAACAATGTAAGCAAATCACCTTTTCATTCTGCAATTCTAGCTTTGTTTAGAGAATAAGATTTTGGTTAATCGTTATATGCAACTTGATAGGAGGCTGATGAAGAGGATTTTGATGATGATGAGGATGATGATGAAGATGAGGAGGTAAAAATCTTATAGGCTTGGTTTAGTTTTCTTCTGAAAGTTCATTGCATCATCTGATGCGATAAAAGTTTAGATAGACATATCCTGAGACAGAACACGTTTATATTCCAATATATAAGTTTTTTTTGCAAACCAAAACTGTAGGGGAAAGAAGGTGATTCTGATGAAGATGATGACGAAGAAGACAAAGATGGTGAGGAATGATGAGAGGGTTCCTTCCCCATAAACCACATTTGCTTACATGTAATGTGTCAAGTTTGTGTGTTTGAATAGTTTTTTAAAATTTACGCAAAATGTCTCATGACAACAAAAGACAAGGACAAGACAAGCTAGTAGTATCTTTTGTTTGTATGAAAACTCTTTCCAGCCTTTTGTTACAGTGTCTTAGATGGTTTTTGATTATTACATAATCTTATCTTCCTACTATTCTTCTATAAAGTGCTCCTCTTGCGTACTACACAATCATATTTTTACTCAGTGTCTGATGCTGACGACAAATGAATCAATTATGAGCGCTTTTTGACATGTTTATAATTCTTCTTATTGATACATGTTTTTGCTTGTTGTGTGTTCTTTAATGCAGCGAGTAAACGAAACCTAACTTAAAATTCTTTAATCTGGTAACTCTAATTATGATCTTCCTCAAGCTTTCTGGCTTCACTTGATAACGCAGTTCTGTAAAATTAATAACAAATCTGAATTTAGCTGTTCGTAATACCTTAGTTAAGTTGTATGTTAATCATCACTAGAGCTTGACAACATGGGCGTCTTTATTTTTGCAAATAAATATTTGCGTTGTATATATTTTATATATTTTCCATATTAAAAATTTCTAAACATAGTAATTTTATAATTTATATTGTATAACTTTAATTTGTTTTTTAAACCATCGTATGTATCACTTATATTTTTTATCACATATTTATCGTGTTAGATTTGCACTAAACTAATATTTGTATGAAAATATGTTTAAAATGATTTGACAGATTAATTATAGTTTATTTATATATTAATATAATTGTATCTATATTTCAAAATTTAATTCGATATAGTTTCATATTTATGAAAATAAAGTAGATTAATCCATTAATTTAATCCGTTATATGGGATTTTCGTAAATTGTTTTATTGTTTTAATTATTTATATATTTTATAAATAATAAATATTTTAAAATGATTAAAAAGTGAAAGACAAAACATATGGATAAGTAAGTAATTTATATTGTGAACAATTACAGAATATACATCTGAGATTATGTGGCAAATGGTTATCTATATTCTAAGAATATTCTATAAAATTATTAGATTGCCTTCTAAAAATGTATAGTTTGTTTAAATATAAATTAATTAATTATAATAGTGAAATATTAATATTTTGATTAAAATATTATTTTAATGAATTATCAAACTGTTAGTTAGTTAAATAGTGATTTAGGTAAGTTATATGTGATAAACAACAATTAAATAATGAAATCTGTGAATAGTTAATATGTTAATGACAAAAATGTAATAAAATATATGAAAAGAGGTAATAAATATCTGTAGAATTATCAAGATAAGACACTTCAAAACAGGTAAGTTTTGTTTCGTACTAATGTATTAATAAAAATAATTAATAATTAAAACTGTGAGTAGTTAATATGTTAATGACAAAAGCTGTAATAAAATATAAGAAAAGATATTTAATAAATATCTGCAAAATTATTACGATAAAAACAATTAATAAAATAATTAAAATGAGTGAAAAATAAATGTAAAATTTGTAACAAACATTTTAAATAGGTAAAATTTGACAAACATTTTAAATAGGTAAAATATGTTTCGTACTTACTTTAATGTATTAAATAATATACATATCTTCAACTTTTGTTGACAAAAAAGATGCTTCAATTTTTATTGTTTTGTTGATTCACATCTATTAAAAAACACAATTGAAAAAAGGAAAGTGTGAATATTTGCTTGTCTTGAAAAAAAAGAAGGAAATTTATAGGTTATAATTAAACTGATAAGAACAGATAATACACTTGATCTTAGCCACTTGATCTTAGCCAAAAAGAAAAATACAGTTCTGTCACCGACTAAAAAAGTCTGATAAACACTCTAGTCCTTGTGTTATAAATATAAGTACCCCTAGAGGCTAGAGCATATCAACAACAACAACAAAACAAAAGCGTTAAACACTGTTTCTTCGACTGATATTTGCTTCAGTAAGTAGTCATGAAACGCAAACTATCCCACGTAATCGATAACTACCCTGAACCAGACGATGCGGGCACAATCAGAGTCACGGCAAGGATCTTTGGCCAAGATGATAACTCGACGTTCACGACTGTGGCGTTTGCCGACGACTTCCTAGATGAGGAGGAGAACGACGAGTGTATAAGCAAAGAAGACTTGAACTACTTCTTGATGGATGCCGGAATGGACCAAGATGTTATCTTTGATGCGCTAGGAGACCTAGATGACTATGTTTATGAGGTTACTTGCCCCGCAAGTACTGAGTATTCTCCTGGGTGTCTTTTGAAAGTTCGGTTGGATCTTGTTCCTGATTATCTCGAAGTTGATTACGATGACTCTGAGATTGAAGAAGCTGCTCAAGTCTCGTTTGATGATACCAGCAATATCCGGTTTCGACCAGCTAGCAAGCTCGTGGTCAAGTCGCTACCTAGGAAAATATACAACAAGGAGATTGAAAAGGAAAAGAGGAAGAACAAGAAGATGATTAGCTTAGAAGAGTGCAGCATTTGTTTGCAAGAGTTTACCAATGGAGGAAAAGTTGTGACTTTATCTTGTGGACATGAGTTTGACGATGAGTGTATCGTAAAGTGGTTCGAGACTGGTCATGTTTGTCCATTGTGTCGTCTCGAGTTACCGTGTGATGATGAAATATAGCATGTCAAGATTGTACGGTTGAACCCCGTTTATTTATTGTAATACATCATTGTTAAATTTCTCTTTTTCATTCCGATATTTTAGTTTTGTTACTTTAGTAGAGTATGGTTTTATATTAGTATCAACATACCATCTTTTGTTGTCTCAAACACCTAGCCAACATCAACATATAAACTATGTATCACAAGCTCTCCTCTCATACATACTAAAACATCATACATGTACACCACTCTCTATATATACATATGGACATTATAGCAATGGCTGAAAGCCTGAAACTAGTCATTGTTCAGACATAGTCTAGTCATCATCCTAGAATAGATTACATACATGAGCTCTCTCTTGGTTCGGTTGCTGCAATCACCAAGGATATACATAGACATGTTCAATCTAGTGGATCATATATCTAATATCTTCAATAGAAGGTGTGAAACCCACAAACCTGGTTGTAAGAGGTTTGACCAAACATTGAATCTGAAACACAATTTTGATGATGAAGATCAGTGGCAAACATGGGTTGATCATGAGAGATATGAAAGCAACCACTACTAGTCTACTACTAGCTGTTGGGTCATATATTGATGAAGGATCTTGTTGTTGTTGTTGTTGCAAGTTGTTCAGTTCCATTTCAGATTTCATCTCCTTCTCTTGAACTTCTTACATTCAAAGAGTAGTACCAAATGGTGTAGGATACGTGTACTCCTCCTCAATTTGTTGTAAACCCAAACAACCGTCTCCTTGTTGTTTCTCTCCAATTTGGGGAAAAAGAACAATTGGTTTAAACCTGTGTGGTAGTACATTCAATAGGCAAAAGTTGATTCTTTCCGTAGTGTTCCTGCAAAGTGAAGGAAACCTTCAAGAAACTGAAATGAAACCTTGAGTATATATGATTCGAGATGAAAGGAGAATAGACTTACACACCTTGTGAATCTGAATTATTTCAATAGAGTTCCTCAGTGATTCTTCCAATAAATTGAGGTGATCAGTGTTTCCTATTGTTTGAGTGTTCGTCCAACAACTGATCAAACAGCCACCAGATGAAGAAAAAGACTCAAATAGGAGTGAAGATTTCAAGATAGTTGAACACTCAAGAAAGTATAATATTTTCACAACCTTGGCTTCCTATGACACTCCATAAGCTGAGCTTGGAAAATCGCTACTTGGTTACTCAGACCACCCTGTCGTGGGGATAAAAGTATGGTTATTAATTATAAGAAGTTATAGCAAGTACCTTGCTCCTAAAAAACTCATGTATATTTACATCATCATGATCAAGCTTCTTAAAAGTTTTCTTTAGTGCCTGTAATCGAGCAAAACAGACAAGCTCAGATTTTTGTGACAAATAAAAATAGTTGATGTTGAAGGAAAAAAAAAAAGAAAAAAAGAAATGCAGTGAGGTTTGTTCTTTACTTCAAGGCTCTCCAGTTTCCTGTTATGTTATGTTATTTTAGTTTGATAGTAATCTATACTTCTCCAGTATCACATTTTCTATTCGAGTATGTAACTTGCCTGTTGCCTGTGCTCTCAAGCCGTTTTATCTTCCAGCTTAACCCTAAACCCATATCCTGTTCAAATACATTAACCTTTTCATCCAAAAAAAAAGATGAACGTTTTCTTAGAATACTCACTTCAATGACTTGAGGAAGTTTTACTTCTTGCAAGGTATTGTATTGTACCTCTCTCTATGTGTCTCAAAGCTCCAAACCGAAAATTTTATATTCAGAAGACATAGAGTCTCTATATCTCTCAAGAGGAGAAGATTAGATAGAGACATATCCTGAGACAGAACATGATTATATTGTATTGTCTGAATCTATTCTTCGGATGTAAGTTTTTTCCTGATAAGTGTTTTTTTGCAAACCAAAATTGTAGGGGAAAGAAGGTGATTCTGATGAAGATGATGACAAAGAAGACAAAGATGGTGAGGAATGATGAGAGAGGGTTCCCCAGAAACCATATTTGCTTACATGTAATATGTTAAGTTTGTGTGTTGAATAATTTTTAATTTACGCAAATGTCTGATGACAACAAAAAAACAAGACAACAAGCTAGTATCTTTTGTTGCTTATAGATGGTTTTTGAGTCTTACATAATCTTGTCTTCTTCTACTGTTCTGCTATAAAAAGCCTCTCGTGTTATATGATCTTTAAGAGCTCGCACTATCTTGTTGTCAGGGACCTCTGACACAATGACGAAAGATACTTTCCAGTTGAGCTAAAGACTTTTGATAATAAATCTTAAAGTTTTAATCAAGTGATAAATTATTTCCTCTGCCAACTATAATTATGATCTCCCATCTCCTCAAGCTTTGTGGCTTTACCTGATCATGGTCATGTAAACATGTCTAAGTCTTATCGTTTAGTGTATGCAAATTTACTTGGTGAATACGGTTCTGTTTCATGGACTGGAGAAGAGCCATGTTTGATGAACATAATTAGAGAAAATATTCTAATTTGGTGAAAAATACTGTAACGGAAACTACTAAAAAAGGAAAGGCAGAGAAGATTGTGATTCTAATTGTTCAAGCGGCTAAGGAGCTTAACAAAAACAATTCTGTGGATTTTCGTCGATCATAATTATTTGCCGCTAATGTAATTTTGAAAAACTAATAACAAATATGAAAAATGTTTTTTTTTAGCTGTTTGTAAGAAATTTAGTTGAGTTGTATTTTTATAGTTTAATAATTATATCATTTATATTTCAATTAGTTTTTGTTTTTATGATTTCACTCCCTATTCATAAAACACAGAAAAATGTGAAACGTAGAGAACATAGTAGTTGCACAAAAAAAGGAAAGAACATAGTAAAAAGGAAACTATTAATCTGTCGTCTGTGAAATAGGAAATTATTAATCGTCTTGAAAAGAAAAAAGGAAAATATTAATCTGTCCTTGTGCTATAAATATAAGCCACCCTATAGAAAAAAACAAGTTCATCGATTCAGTTTCTTTTTCAGAGCGACTATCCAAAAGAAAATAAAGCGTTAAACTCTGTTTCCTTCGACAGATATTTGCTTTCGTCAGTAGTCATGCAACACAGATTATCCCACGAACTAGATAACTACCCTGAACCAGACGATGCGGGCACAATCAGAGTCACGGCAAGGATCTTTGGCCAAGATGATAACTCGACGTTCACGACTCCGTTGCTTGCCAAGGACTTCATAGATGATGAGAGCGACGAGTGTAAAATCGGCCTAGACTTGATTTTCTTCTTAACTGAAGCCGGAATCAACGTCGATGATATCGGGGATGCGATTCTGAAGCTAACCGCTTATGCTGTTGGGATCCCCGCAAGTATTGAGTGTTCTCATGGAGCTGCTTGGAACATTCGGTTGGATCTCGTTCCCGATAATCTCGATGATGATGACGATGACTCTGAGATTGAAGAAGCTGTTCAAGTCTCGTTTGATGACACCAGCCATATCCAATTTCGACCAGCTAGCAAGCTCGTGGTCGATTCGCTACCTAGGAAGATATACAACAAGAAGACTAAAAAGGAAGAGAACAAAAAGATGATTAGCTTGGAAGAGTGCACGATTTGTTTGCAAGAGTTTAGCAATGGAGGAATGGTTGTGAGTTTATCATGTGGACATGAGTTTGACGATGAGTGTATCGTAAAGTGGTTTGAGACCAGTCATGTTTGTCCATTGTGTCGTCTCGAGTTACCATGTCAAGATGAACTATAGCATGTCAAGATTGTAAGGTTGAAATCCGGTTACTTTTTTTTTTTTTTTTGAAATCCGGTTACTTATTGTAATAAATCATTGTTAAATATCTTTTTTCATCCTGATCTTTTTGTTTTGTTACTTTAGTAGAGTATGGTTTTCATACAGTATGGTTTTGTTGTCTCAAACACCTGGCCAACAAATACATATAAACTATACTCCCTCTGTTTTTTAAAGATAAATGTTTTAGAAAACTAAGTTGTTTCACAAAGATGTATTTTTTATGTTTTCTATACAAAAATTGCAAATTTCAATAAAATTGATTGAATTTATTAAAAGACTATTGGTTAAAATGCATTGGAATTTGATAATTTCTAAAAATGATGTATAGTTAATGTGTTTTCTTAATATGTGTGAAAACACCAAAACATACATCTTTAAAAAACAGAGGGAGTATATCACAAATTCTCATACATACTAAAACACTATACATGTAGACGCTCTATATATATATCTTTATATATAAAGTACACTTTACTCACTCCTGAGGGGCTCCACGTCGTCTGCCACGTCAGAAACTCGGTTTCTATATGCGTGACACGTGTTACAGTTGATTGAAACACATCGTTTCATTTAATCTGCAGTTTGTTGGGCTTTGTAGTTTATATTTGGTTTGGTCATTTTGTGGGCTTCGCTTTTCGGCTTCATGTTTTACCCAAACCTTTGAACCTGAGTTACGCTTATCATTTTTTTTTTTTGAACACTGTCATCTTCATCGTCTCCAGACCTAATTTTAAGGTTCACAATTCTCTTCGATCTCCAAACACGATGATGTTCATATGCGCTCACTCACACCAACAATGGAGGATCTCCCTGTGTCTCTTCAATCAGCTAGACACTCTTTCCTACAAACCGTTACGGGATGCTTTGATTCATCGTCATTAACTACGGTCTTAACTCATTCAAACCACTCCAAACACGTTTCCTCATTCAATGTATCTTCTCTCTGTACAAAGCGGTGAATCTACAGCTATAAAAAGGTTAGCTTTCATCATATGAACATTATTCTCACAATCCCAATCCTATGAGATAAGAGCATTCAAACAAATCCAGCTTTTGTTTTCGATTCTTCTTGCCTGATCTCTTTTTTTTTTTTTTGGTTATGTAAGTGTTAGTTGTGTTATTGATCATATCCTATTGTTTTACAATAGCAGAGTCTTTCCTACGGCTTCAAGTTTTTAAGGAATTGATATCAATCTCGCTTCTAGATTTCAGACGTATGGGTTATTATTAAGAAGTTTTTAAGGAATTGATATCAATCTCGCTTCTAACTCGCTCACCAACCAACAACACAGAAAAAATTTGTACTGTGTTTCATATGGTCTTGCAGCAACATCAAAACTCTCTACCGTAATGGCACCAAAACTGAAAAATAATCGGTTGACGGGTCTACAAGAAGTAGTGGCTCATCAAGCTAAGGATTGTGACAGAACTCGCCAATGTCGGTACGCAACAAGAGGCTGTTCTTGCTACTATCTTGCCGGAAAATCCTGAAAGCTTTAAGAAATTATGTGAACTGGTGTGTGTTTGATATTACAGCATGTAGCATCTGATATTAAAGCTTTAGTTAATCCCGTTCTATAATACATCTGATATGGTGCAGGTTGGACCACTGAATATAACCTGAGAATATTCTTTTTTTTTCAGGTTATTGTTGTTATTCGTCCTCTAATCCAGATAGTGTTATGTATTGATGCTTAGTGTCGGAGTGCACACACCTGGAGAGCTCAAAACACTAGAGAAGAGAATGAAATCTTCTCAGCTCAGGACTTGGAACCTCACAACCAGTGACTTAGTAAAAGATCACCTGCGTTACTTGGTACCTCTCTTTTGGCAATATCATTGATTGATGGAAGAGTATGAACCACGCTTTGCATATGTTCAGGTGGGTGGAAGATCAAGTGTTGAAGAAGAGATTCTCTGCCAGTTTAGCTTCCTTGAGAGACTTGGTACTCTGATGAACTTCTTGGACTCTTTCAGTCCATGTTGGAACATTAGCCTTTTCCATTACCGTGTAGAGTTTTGTATCTGAGTTCACCATTGCACCATGATAAAGCTTTGTTGTAACTTTTGAGTCTCATTTTTTTCTGTACAATGGTTCCTTCTTTCAAAACAGGGTGGGGCAGGTGCGAAGGTGCTGGTGGGGATCCAAGTGCCGGAGCAAAACATGGTAGATTTCAGAAACCGAGCTCAAGTTCTTGGATACAAGTACGTCTTGGTAAATGAAAAAACTGTTTTCAAGCTTCTTATGCACCGAGTTTAAAGTTGCAATGGAGAGACCAAAACCAAGAAGGAAGTAGAAGAATACATGAGAGGTCTTCATTGTGTCCATGGTTGGTCTTGAGCTCTCTGTTAGAAACATCTGTGAGTCTTGGTCATTTCCTGTATACTTTGTAACATTTATTGCCTGTGGGCTCTCAGATGATGTATACTTTGGATACTATCTTTTCTTTTTTTTTGTTATAGTTTTTTTTTAATGATAATACAATCTCATCTCATTCTAACATGTGTCTAACTAATATTTTATATTTTTCATGATTGTAGGTGTTATGAATTATCTTAAATGTTTGTATCGAACTCTTAAACTAGAATGGAGTTTTTTTATTGTTGCGGTTAGGTTTAGCGCTCAAAACATTGATGATTTATAATGTGTATATATTTTTTAATTTATTTTAGTTTTTTTACATATTTTTATTTTAAAATTAATAATTTAAAAACTGGAAAAACGGATATATGACTCTGCTGTAAGAGGAAATTATTTGTTTTAAAAACATAATTAAATATAATGTTAGTTATTAATATTTAAACAAAATACATGACTGGATATTTTATGTTATTAAATTTGAAGACTAAATAAACAATGTTTACACATTGACTTTTAGAATTTTTTATAATATTGGCTTATTGTAAATATTTAATTTATTTTTAGTAGAAGGTTACTGTATTTTTATTAAATATTTTCTGATTTATTAGGCTATCATTTATTTAAATATAACGTAGCTTATAAATATAAGTCATGTTTTTTTTTGTAACACTAAATATAAGTCATGTACAAATATATTTTTACTATAACTTCAGATTAATTAATGTTTATTTCGCAATGAATATTTTATGTTATTAAATTTGAAGACTAAATAAACAATGTATATCAAATAACCAGTTAGGTGTTGTAAGATAACATTTACACATTGATTTTTAGAATTTTTTTATAATATTGGCTTATTGTAAATATTTAATTTATTTTTAGTAGAAGGTTACTGTATTTTTATTAAATATTTTCTGATTTATTAGGCTATCATTTATTTAAATATAACATAGCTTATAAATATAAGTCATGTTTTTTTTTGTAACACTAAATATAAGTCATGTAAAAATATATTTTTACTATAACTTCAAATTAATTAATGTTTATTTCGCAATGAATATTTTATGTTATTAAATTTGAAGACTAAATAAACAATGTATATCAAATAACCAGTTAGGTGTTGTAAGATAATATTTACACATTGATTTTTAGAATTTTTTATAATATTGGCTTATTGTAAATATTTAATTTATTTTTAGTAGAAGGTTACTGTATTTTTATTAAATATTTTCTGATTTATTAGGCTATCATTTATTTAAAATATAACTTAGCTTATAAATATAAGTCATGTAAAAATATAATTTTACTATAACTTCAGATTAATTAATGTTTATTTCGCAAAATATGCATTTACTTCTTCGCAATCAGAACATAGCAAACGGAACTCGCGAACATAGACATGTTTGCTTCACGTATACGAAATCATTACTCTGTATATTGCTAACAAAGCCTTTATAAATAAACACTTGACAAAAAACATTGCTCACTTTACTTCTTTTATTGATATCTCTTTATCGCTCTATTCTTTTTATCAAACTTGCATGAAATGAGGAACAGGAAAGCTGTGTATAAACTATGTTTCGAAATAGTATAAGGAAATAAGATTACAGAAGGAAGATGAAGAATCTTTCATGATCAAAATTTGTGTATAACTTCACTACGAATCTCTCTAAGTTTATATTTTTAAATAGTATGGATTAAAACAATTACAATAAATAGAAACATATGCAATTTACTTAAAAAATCTATATAAATACACATTAGGTAAGAGTACGCTCCACTTTTCTTTTTTTGATCAACAGAGTACGCTCCACTAAAATAATGTAAAACTCACCCCATTGCTTGGACAATAAAATATTTCTAAACCAGTACATACATAACAAAATCAAAAGAAAACTGATCCAACAACATATTCTGCTACTCAAAAACGTTACATACGATTGACAAATCCTTACAAGGCCACATTAAAAGAAGTAATAGTCCAATGTCTCTTACAGTCCTATAAAATACAGCCAACATACGTTCGAACTTATTACATGTCTAACGACTTGAAGTCACCACCTCTTTCAAATATCTCATACAGTAAAACAATCAACACAACATGAAACTAGACAATACCTAACAAACTATGCTTTTACAATTTTGTTCAAATGGAAAGCACACATAATCCAAATCCCGCGCGTAGCGCGGGCTGACCCTAGTATATATATATATGCATGAGCGCTCTCTTAAGTTAGTTTGGTTGCTGCGATCACCAAAGATTAAGAGACATTAATTTTGGCGAATCATATCACTATAGATAGTTCCAATGTAAGTGTGAAACACAGACCTGGTTGTCAGTAGTTTGACCAAACATTGAACCTGAAACCCAATTGTGATGATGAGGATGATGAAGATCAGTGGAAAACATGGGTTGATCATCATTAAGGATTTGAAAGCAACCGCTACTACTAGCTGTTGGATCATACATTGATGAAGGATCTTGTTGTTGTTGCTCAAGTTGTTTAATTCCATTTTAGTTTTAATCTCCTTCTCATGATCTTCTTCCATTCCAAGAGTAGTACCAAATGTTGTAGGATACAAATACTCCTCCCCAATTTGTTGTAAACCAAAACAACCGTCTCCTTGTTGTTCTAGCTGCTCAAACTGTTGTCAAGGGTTGCTGCATTTCCGATCTTCTTGTTTAATAAACTTAAAGAAGCAGTTTGGGCAAACAGGAACCGAACCATCCATTTCTCTGTTTTCAGTTCAGTAGAGCATGACTACTTGAGAGAGTATTTTTGGAAGTGAATAGTTTCTATATATATTGTGACTTAGACTCATACCTATGAGGAAGAAAGCTGGAATCTCCAGGTAATGTAGTTTACCTCACATCGCCAAAGGAAACTCTATCCCGCTGTGAAACTGCAGTTTTACAGCTTTGGTCTGGTTAAGAAGTTGTCTTCATGGAAACGGAGAGTGAGAGAGGGGAAACAGAAACTAATGGTTTTAAGTTTTTAACCTGTGTCGTTGTACATTCAATAGGAAAACGTTGGTTCTTTCTTTAATTTTCCTGCAAAGTGAAGAAAACATTCAAGAAACTGCAATGAAATCTTAGGTATAGATGATATCTTGTTTACACACGTTGTGAAGCTGGATTGTTTCAATAGATCTCCTCAATGATTCTTCCAATAAATTGAGGTGCTCAGTGTTTTCTATTCAATCGATGTTCGTCCAACAACTGAAAACGGCCACCAGAAGAAGAAGAAGACACAAATATGACTGGAACATGATTTCAAGATAGTTGAAAAACTCAAGAAAGTATAATATTTTCACAACCTTAGCCTCCTATGACACTCCATAAGCTGAGCTTGGAAAATCGCTAACTTAGACTCTGTCGTGGGGGTAAAGGGTCTGACTCAGAGAGCTTTAAATATATCTAACAAAAGATTCAAGAGCTGATGATAGTTGATACATGCATTGATAGTTTGATTCCTGCAGGACAAAAGAGAAGACAACATCTCAGAGGCTTATAAATGACAAAAGTACGGTTATTAGTTAAAAGAAGTCATAGCAAGTACCTTGCCTCCTAAAAACTCATGTATATTTACATCATGATCAAGCTACTTAAAAGTCTTTTTAATGCCTCTAATGGAGCAAAAACAAATACAAATAAGCTCAGAGCCTCAGATATGTGTCAAACAAAGCAAAAACAAAAAGTTGATGTTAGAAAAGAAGAAATGCAGTGAGGTTTTTTCTTTACTTCAAGGCTCGCAGTTTCCTGTTATGTAAAGAAAAAACAACAACATTCTATTTTAGTTTCATAACACAACTTAGACAGTAGGGTGGAGAGTAATCAATAATGCTTACCATACCTTTTTGTCCTTTCTTGTGGAGTTAATTGAGCAGACTTAGAAATAACCTCTTCAATGCAACTGTTAAAAAGCAAAACTCAAATCAGCTCATCCATATTACAACCTATATGTAGAAGATAGAACATAAGAATTTTCCTTTTGACACAAGAAGCAGTTTGTAAGAAATTTAGTTGAGTTGTATTTTTCTAGTTTAATAATTATATTATTTATATTTCAGTTAGTTTTTGTTTTTATGATTTCACTCCCTATTCATAAAACACAGAAAAAATGTGAAAGGAAGAGAAGAACATAGTAGTTGCACAAAAAAGGAAAGAACATAGTAAAAAGGAAACTGTTAATCTGTTGTCTGTGAAAAAGGAAATTATTAATCGTCTTGAAAAGAAAAAAGGAAATTACTAGGTTACACTAAACAAAATACTATTAGGTCACCGACTAAAAACGTTAGATAAAACACTAGTCCTTGTGCTATAAATATAAGTCACCCTCCCTATAGAACAAATCAAGTTCATCGATTCAGTTTCTTTTTCAGAGCGACTATCAAAAAAGAAAATAAAGCGTTAAACTCTGTTTCTTCGACTGATATTTGCTTTCGTCAGTAGTCATGAAGCACATATTATCCCACGAAATCGATAACTACCCTGAACCAGACGATGCGGGCACAATCACAGTCACGGCAAGGATCTTTGGCCAAGATGATAACTCGACGTTCACGACTCTGTCGCGTGCAAGAGACTTCATAGAGAACGACGAGTGTAATAGCAGAGAAGACTTGAACTACTTCTTGTTGGAAACCGAAATCGACGAAGATGTTGTTACTAATGCGATACTAGGGCTAATTGTTTATGTTGATGAGGTAACGTGCCTCGCAAGTAGTGAGTATTCTCCTGGGTGTGCTTTGAAAGTTCGGTTGGATCTTGTTCCTGATTATCTCGATGATGATGACGATGACTCTGAGATTGAAGAAGCTGCTCAAGTCTCGTTTGATGATACCAGCAATATCCGGTTTCGACCAGCTAGCAAGCTCGTGGTCAAGTCGCTAACCAGGAGAATATACAAGAAGAAGATTGAAAAGGAAAAGAGGAAGAACAAGAAGATGATAAGCTTGGAAGAGTGCAGGATTTGTTTGCAAGAGTTTAGCAATGGAGGAATAGTTGTGGCTTTATCATGTGGACATGAGTTTGAGGAAGAGTGTATCGTAAAGTGGTTAGAGACCAGTCATGTTTGTCCGTTGTGTCGTCTCGAGTTGCCATGTCAAGATGAACTATAGCATGTCAAGATTGTAGGGTTGAACTCTGATTACTTATTGTAATAAATCATTGTTAAATATCTCTTTTTCATCCCGATCTTTTTGTTTTGTTACTTTAGTAGAGTATGGATTTATATAGTATATCAACATACCAATTGTCTCAAACACCTGGCCAACATAAATATATAAACTATAGTATATCACAAGCTCTCATACATACTAAAACATTATACATGTACACACACTCTCTCTATATATATACATATGGACATTACAGCAATGGCTGAAAGCCTGAAACTAGTCCTTGTTCAGACATAACTTATGTATATCTTCTCCGACGAGCTCTCTCTCTCTTCTCCAACGAGCTCTCTCTCTCTCTTCTCCGACGAGCTCTCTCTCTTCTCGTCCGACTAGACATGGTCCTATCTGGACATGGACTATTTGGACATGGACCTATTTGGACATGGACTATTTGGATATGGACTTATTTGGATATCAAGACCAAAAACGCCCAAAAAAAAAGAGCCCATCTGGACACGTCCACTTCCGTCCAGCCAATTGACATCCCTAAACCCAATTGACATCCCTAGACATAAGTACAGTCATCATCCTAGAATTGATTACATACATGAGCACTCTCTTGAGTTTAGTTCCGTTTCTGTAATCACCACCAAATATAAAAGAGACATTAATTTTGGTGGATTATATAGCTATAGATAGTTTCAATGCAAGATGTGAAATACACAAACCTGGTTGTAAGAAATTTTACCAAACATTGAACCTGAAACCCAATTTTGATGATGATGATGATCAGTGGCAAACATGGGTTGATCATGAGGGATTTGAAAGCAACCGCTACTACTATATGTTTGATCATACACTGATGAAGGATCTTGTTGTTGTTGTTGCAAGTTCTTTAATTCCATCTCAGATTTTATCTTCTTCTCTTGATCTTCTTCCATTCCAAGAGTAGTACCAAATGGTGTAGGATACGAGTACTCCTCCCCTATTCGTTCTAAACCCAAACAACCGTCTCCTTCTTGTCCTAACTGCACAAAATGCTGTTCAGGGTTGCTGTATTTCTGATCTTCTTGTTTTACAGACTCAAAGAAGCAGTTTGGGTAAACAGGAACCAAACCATCCATCTCTCTGTTTTCAGTTAAGTAGAGCATGGCTTGAGAGAGCATTTTGGGAAGTGAAAAGTTTCTATAGACTGTGACTTAAGACTCATACCTATGAGGAAGAAAGCTGGAATCTCCAGGTAATATAGTTTGCTGGTTACCGTTATCAGGAAGCCAAGACATGGAGTCAGCTTCTTGTAAACTATTATCACCACCCATCACCAAAGGCAACTGTATCCCACTGTGAAACTGCATATTTTAAAGGCTTTTGGTCTGGTTAAGAAATTGTCCTCATGAAGACATAGAGTGACTACTGAGTGAGAGAAGGGAAAGAGAACAAAAAATGGTTTTAACCTGCGCTGTAGTACATTCTATTGGCAAAAGTTGGTTCTTTCCATAATATTCCTTCAAAGTGAAGGAAACTGTCGTTTGTAACTGATGTTGATATGATGAGTTGAAAGGAGAATAAATTTACACACCTTGTGAATCAGGATTCTTTCAATAGAATTCCTCAGTGATTCTTCCAACAAAGTGAGGTGCTCAGTTGTTTTCTATTCTATCGATGTTTGTCCAACAACTGAAACCAGCCAACAGAAGAAGAAGAAGACTCAATTACGACTGAAACAAGATTTTGCAAGATACTTGAAGAACTCAAGAAAGTATTAATATTTTCACACCATAAGCTGCCCTTGGAAAATGGCTACTTGGTTACTTAGACCCTGTCGTGTATTACAAAAACTTTAGCAATCTGACTCCGAGAGCTTAAAAAGTATCTAACAAAGTTCAAGAACCGATGATGGTTGATACGTATACCTCGATAGTTTGATTCCTGCAGGGATAAAAAGACACCATCTCGGATATCTCAGAGGTTTATAAATGACAAAAGTATGGTTATTACTTATAAGAAGTCATAGCAAGTACCTTGCTCCTAAAAAGTCATGTATGTTTACATCATGATCAAGCTTCTTAAAAACAAATAAGCTCAGATATGTATGTCAAAACAAAACAAAACAAAAATTGACGAGAAAGGAAGTAATCCAGTGCGGTTTTTTCTTTACTTCAAGGCTCTCCAATTTCCTGTTATGTCAAGAAAACACAACACTTTATTTAGTTTCTTAAACACACAAATTACATGATAGGTTGAGAGTAATCTATACTTTTACATAATAATGCTTTACCATACCTTTTTGTCCTTTCTTGTGGAGTTAATTGCGTAAACTTAGAAATAACCTCTTCTATGCAACTGTTAGAAACAAAATACAATGTTATAGATAAGATGCATTAAAGAACAAAACTAAACATGATGAAAGAGGAACTTATAAACCTGTGTTCTCCATGGAGCATGGTAGGCTTTCCCGTAGGAGAAAAAAAATGAGAAGGAGAATATCAATACCACACAAAATGGAAAGCTCTTTGGCTTTCTTCAGTATTCTACATTTTCTCTTGGAGTATGTAACTTGCCTGTTGCCTGAGCTCTCAAGCCGTTTAATCTTCAGCTTAACCCCTACCCATATCCTGTTCAAATACATTAAACCTTTTCATCAAAACCCAAGAAATTAAAAAGGACGAACATGTTTTCCAAATACTCACTTCAATGACCAGCTCATTTTCACTCCCTAGGGAGGGAAAGCTCATAGAAGCAGCGAAGGGACAACCTTCGAATTCGGTGGGACCGTGGGAGACTTGAGACGTCTACCAACGGATTTGTGTGCTCTCTGTACCGAGAGAACCGGTTTTGTTTTAAATCAATTTGGTTTAGAACCCCCGTTTCTAATCGACACATCAAACCGGGATTTTGCCTAGTTGGGCTAAAGTTAGTCAAAAGCCCTTTTAAACCTTTGACTTGTCTTTTGCCCTAATTAACATTCTTCTATATAACACTTCTCCAGAACCCTAGTGTTTGACAATGTATAGTTTTGAGGTGCGGGTTTCTAGAGCTTTGTTAGTCTTAGTGTTTGTTAGTCTTTGCTTGTTCTTGATGCCTGTGAATCTGTGATGGTGTTAAATATACTTTGAGAGATTAATCTCCAGCAAAAAATAAGTCCAGTCTGTTGTATTTTTTTCTCTTATTTTTCATGATATATAGCTCCTACTCTTAGATTGAATATTTTTTTAGGCTTCTGTGTTTACATTATTTATGGTTTTCTAACCTTAGGAGTTTTTAGTGGATTAGTGCAAGTGACGATGAAAAGACAGGGACATCAGAATCTCCTTTGATAGGAGATGAGTATGATGATTAATGTCTAAATGGGAATCTCTCTGATGCATATGTTACATTATATACCCCAATTATTTTCAATTTTGATATAATTTTGTACTCTCTTCTTTTCACTCAATCTCAAGGTGATTGTATATGATTTAAGTATTTGAATCCATTAGAGGTGTCGTGCTTTTTTCTTAATTTATGTTCTTTATATCCCTTTTTATTAGTAAGTGCAAGTGACGATGAAAAGACAGGGACATCAGAAATTCTCCGGTTAGGAGAATTGAGAATGATGACTAACGTCTAAATGGGAATCTCTCTGATGCATATAACTAAGTATATTCAGTATTTAAGATTTAAATCCTTTGTTCATTATTTTGAGTCATGGTTATGTTTGTACGGTTCCTGGGTTTTACAATTGCACGTATTGTCAGATTTTAGTGGTGTACGTTGGAGGCAAAGTATGTTTATTAAACGTCTATGAACTAATATTAGCATTTTAGTTTGTTCTGTTTACAGGGAGAATCTATTCGTCTAACAAATGAGCTAGAGTGCTATATAGCGTCATGAAACGGAAGACCCGGGAGAGTTTGATGTATGATTAGAGGTTTATCTCTTTGCCTTGTAAGATATTATTCCAATGATGTATGCTCATTTCGAGTTGTAATCAGTGAACACACTGCAGATCATAACCGATATAATGAAATTCTCTTCCTTTCAATCTTTATTAGACATTTGGCTTTTGATAAATGTACTTTGATCATTCATAAAACAAAATAGAACCTAAAGCTATCAACAAACTGTATGACCACCATGTAACCTTGTTCTTGGTAAAACACTAAAAAAGCTAAGCAAGTAGCTACACAAAGAAAAACATCATCACTATCAGCTTCACAGAGAGATAAGAAGAAGACTTCTACACTCTTTCTATACCATGATCCAAAAAGACAAAAAAAAATCCGAATATGAAACATCATATTAGGACAAACAAACATGTTCAGGACAAGACCCATTAACAAAGAGAATCAAGGCTCTCGGTTCTGCTTCTCACAATCCGATGGAACACACCTCTCACTTTCCTCTCAAACGGATCCAACCCATTTTTCAAAGCCTCATGAACCTCCACAAGCTCCTCCACTCTCTGTTTCACCTCGACTCTCCTTCTCCTCGCTCATCGGGAAATGAATCGAATCGATCAATTCAGTTCATCACCCTCGAACTCTTCTCAATCCGACCAATCTCCTTAAGCAACCCACAACAAGTTCTTCCTGTCTCTCCTCTTCGATTCCTCCACGATCTTGTCGTGCAACGACATAACCGGAGCCGCCCAACGGAACTGCCTCGGCACGAAAAAACTAACCTTGCAACCCACGATCCTGACAAGGAATCGCCGCCACCAAAACCCACATCACGAACAACAAAACCGAAGTCATGGTATAAACCGGTACGGCTAAACCGACGTCGTTTTGTCTTCGGCGTCGTTAAAGTTGCTCGCCAAGGCTTGTAACTGCTTGGAAGCGGACCACGACCTCGAGACGCTCCACGAGAGAGATCTCAAGTGTTGTCCCATCGAACGGTGGTGATTGTTCCGTCTTTGAACTCTCCCGAACGAACGGTTGCGATGAGCCAGCCTCGTCGAGTCTTTCTCGTCGAGCATCCCGATCGCTAGGATCCACCAGAGCCTTCTTCGCTCGCCGGAGCTGACCTTCTCCGACGGAGGCGCGGCGGCTGTCTAACGCCGAGATCACGATGTCGGAGAGTCTCTGCCACTGGCGGATCTGCTCGACGCCGTCGCGGATCGCGTTGCAGACGTCGAGGGCTTTGATGCTCCGCTTCGAAGTAATCGGAGACGAGACGGTTCGTCGGAGACTGATGACGCGGAGATCTGCGAGCGGTGGTTGAAGACGATGGCTCGGAACTCCTCTTGGCAGCAGAGGAACGAGTCTAGAAGCTTTCCCGATCCATTCGAGAGAGAGAAGATCGTCGCCGGAGGAGGAGGCGTTGAGGTCGATGAACTTCTCGGCGACTTGTCTCTGGAAAGAATCTAGCTCAGCCTCCATGTTGTTGTTGTGACTGGCTGCGTTGGAGTCAACTTGGTCTCGCCGGAAACTTAGCAACATCCTCTGTACAGATGCAAAGTCGAGAATTTGTAGAAGAAGCTTTTCTCTTTTTGGTTTGAGAGGAGAAAGAGAGAGTGATGATGATGATTGATGAAAGCTAGGAGAAGAAGAGATGAGTTTATAAAGAGATCATTTTGACCGCGTATTTTTTATAATATATGGTTTAGAAATATTATTTAATGGAGTATATATTATGATTATGATAATTTTCCCCTTTTAGTTTCGCAAATTCCCAAAAATAAAAAGCTACTGATTGATTTTTGTGTGTTCTCACTCCTTTATAAATCTTTGGTTTCTCTTTTTGTTTACTCGTCACGGGACACGCAATGTACACGTAGAGAGGGAGGGGGTAACAATCAAATCTACGTGCTTCATAGATCTTGTACTGGGCTGTAAAAAGGTCTCAGTTGCGGGAATCTTACAGTCACGAGGCTGTGATACTTGATGTCGAGAATGAGATACTAGTGAGTGCCACGTGGAGATAAGTGCAAAAGATGGGAGCTGTGACGGGGGAAGACTGAGTCAAGTGCCACTGTACATGTGGGAAAAAAACAGCTAAGTCTTCGTTGGCGCGTAATGAAGAGAGAAGGTAATAAAGGGACTTGGTCTTGTTGATTCGTTCTTGTCTCTCTAGAAAACTCAATGACGATTGACAAACGCTGACATGTAATTCCTCTTCTCTTTTTTCTTATTCCTCTTTTTTTTTGAATAAAAAAATGTGTCATTCTTATTGTGATTCTGCTTTTTGTAAATGTCAGGTGATAAAGTATATACTACTATACTTTATAAAATTAACATTATAACATTATATTTTTATATGTTTTTTTTGTAACTTAATATTTTTATATGTTTCTATAATAGTTATATTTTGTATTGAAATATCTAAATGGATAAATGATTTTAAAAGAATGAATTAAGGTGAAAAATATCAGTATCAGTCAAACATCATGTCTGGGCCAGAATTATAATTGCACAACCTACAAGAATTAAATTCAATACAAGACAATATGCACTACCATACTTATATCAAAGTATTAAAAAAAGGAGAAAAAACTATTACATAATATCCCCTGATCTTCTGTCATGTGTGTTCCAAACAAAGCCAGTTGAAAAAAAAACAAATATCTGAATATTGAAAGAAGAAACATAAACAAATAAAACCCACACGTGGGAATTCACAAGGTCGAAGAGGCTTTGTAACATGAAAGCACGTAGATTATTGACCAGACATGACAAGCTCTCTTTCTTCTCCTTATTATTATTTTTCAAGTTTGATTAGTTTAGTATACTTTCTTTCAGTTAAAGGACATATGAAATCGTGCAAAAGCGTAATTCCCGGCAAATGGTTCCTCATGAGACTCGCTTCCCAGCGTACACGACCAATTAATTTAAGCCCCAGTTGAGACAAAAATCTGAAGGAGACGATTGCTCCTAACATGCTCATTCCATGATACAGAACACAAAACAGATAACATATAGTATTATATAAACTGAAGAGTGGTTTATGACCATTATCAGAAAACAATATTTTACATATGTATTAATTTCTGTATGATTCACATGTTAGTTGTCTACTTATTAACAGCTTCTTCGAGCTCTCTTAAACCACCAACTTTCTGTTCAATTTCTTCGATAAGCTCTTCACGCCATAGCTCTGCTCTTGCCTTCTCTTCTATGTCTTCTTGCTGCATCAAATAAGCCAAAACAAAATAACAATTCTTTCCAATCTTGCTGACAAAAATAAACTCATTTCCAATCTTAGAATAGTTGTGTGTAACTAATTGTGATGTACTAAAAGTCTATGGCCCAATTTAGCCCAACATGTCCCGAACCGGCCGAAAATTACTAGACAATACTCTCCCCAGGTCCACCCCGATCTTTACTCGAATTATATCAAATCGGTTAGGTTTGAATTCATTGTTACCAGAGTTCACATTTTCTTATAAATTTCTGCATTTCTTCAAATTATATAAATTTCAAACAAATGCACCAAAACATAAACGAAAGCTTTTCACTCCATTTGTGTTTGAAGTTTATAATTAACATGTATAGTAGGTTCTGGAGAAATATAATAAGCATAATATACGCAAATGCTTAAGATTGTGACACCTAAAGGCAAACCTAAAGCCATCTACAAAAACCAGTCCACAAGGTCAGGGTCTATAAAAACCAGTGTGGGGCTGGCTAGTCCATTACAACATCCCAAGTTATAATTTTGTATGTTTCTAAAGTTAGAAAAAGATACTTACAGTTTCATAGACCCAGTATCCAGTTCCATCACCGCCATCTCCACGGTACTCCTCCGAATCATAGAATGGATCCTAGACATACACCATTATTGACTACATGATAACTAAAAGCAACTAAGATTCCAAATGCAGCAAAGGGAGATGAAATGATTCGATTCATTTGAGTTTTCCCAGTACTTTTGCGGAACCGAAGTACAGACATCCCCAACAAGTGAACATGATATAGAACAAATCTGCCACATCAAACGACCTACCAATATATCAAAACATTCAAAAACCAAACTGAAGACAAAACATTTTTAGTTGTTTTAGTGAACCAAATCTTTTTTTTGCTACTTACAGACATTCTTGATGGCTTTATCACTTAGATGCCAGCACGTGTTTCTCTGTAATGATATCACGCATCCCCTCTATTTGTTGAACCATCACAGCCATTAGTGGCATATCATGTGGCAGAGCCCTTCTCACACACTAAGCTTCCTCTCATCAGATTCTTTTCCGGCCTCTTCTCATTCTTTTTCATCTAATTTTCAAAATTCTAAAACGTAAAACTCATATACAGCAATAAATAATGAGATTCTTCATTAAATCCGTACTTAAAGATATATACTTACAGAGAGCCAGCATCCATGATTTGGCCCTGAAATCTGCTTAGGCTTCAAAAACAAGACGCAATTCTCAAGTCTTATGTTCTATTATAGATGATGAAATAATTTGTTAGTATGTGAAAATAGTTTAACATGTACCGAATAACTTGAGGAAGAAGGAATATGAAGGTTTGTGAAGGTGAAACTTGTGAATGCTTCAGCCATTGATATCTTATTTGATTAGTGATGACAATGGAGGAAACGAGAGGAGACAGTGTTGTTGCAATATATGTACTTTCCTAAGTTTTAAGATTAGGTTTTTGGGGGCAGAAAATGTGTGGATAAGGAAATCGGTATCGTCCACTCTTTAACTCCTGTGATACATAACCAAAGCACGTGTTAACAATCACGTAACACTTTGAGTCTTGTAAAAGCGCATGTAACGACTATTGCCTTAAAATGTTAAGAAATCTCCCCCTAATTCAACAATCCATTTTTGTATTCTTCCCGTCTGTGCACAGCAAGGTTAGGCAATCACAGAACAAGTTCGTATGATGATGGTCTGTGATATTTAGAGTCTTAGACACACGTCAATTGTTTGATAAATTTCAAGTTTTTCTTGCAAAATATATGAAGAAACATCTGATGACTTTCTATCTCTCTCTTGCTAAAACTCTGCGTCGGCGGAACTAGAGGAAGAATAGGATTATTCATATCCAAGTTTCTCCATTCACTTGTCCTAAACCATGTCGAGGAGAAAGACGAGAGAGCAGAAGGAAGAGACAGACCATCTGTTCGTGATGGAGAGCAAGTGTTCGGTGTTGTCCACATTTTCGCTTCCTTCAACGACACTTTCATCCACGTTACTGATTTGTCTGGACGTGAAACCCTTGTCCGTATCACTGGTGGAATGAAGGTGAAAGCTGACAGGGATCCTAAGCAGCTATTATTGCTGCACAAGATGTTGCTCAGCGATGCAAGGAGCTTGGAATTACAGCTATGCACGTGAAGCTCCGTGCCACTAATGGAAACAAGACGAAGACACCTGGTCCTGGTGGCTGGTGCTCAATCCGCTCTTACAGCTCTTGCCCGTTCTGGCATGAAAATTGACCTGCATTGAGGATGTTACTCCAATCCCAACGGACATTACCCGCTGAAAGGGTGGTAGAAGAGGAAGGAGGTTCTGTGTTTTTTTGGCAATTTATCTCATTTGTTTCATTTTGTCAGAACAATGTTTTTCTTGAATTTTTTGAGAGAGGTTTGAAGTTGAATGTTTTTTGTTAATTGGAACAACATTTTTCTGCTAAAAACATATGTTAACTTTAGGATGTTATATCTTCAGTGTTCCATTACTTTGTTATTACTATTTTTTAATTATATTAAAAATCAATCTGATAAACAGGAATTCAGATCCGAATTCATGCCTGATTTGAACAAAATTTCCTAATTCTTTTGTTATTTGATTATGGAGAAAAGGAATTCATAGCAACTATGCGTTGATTATATAAAAACTGTAACAATTTTGGTTGTCGTTACTCAGGTTGGTTTAGCATCTCAGCAGTTATGTTGGACCGATCGAGCAGTTTCTTGGCCATGTATTGTTCGAGGTAAGAAGTCCTTTAATTTGGTTCTTAGCAATTACATCGTTTTGATTCTACTCACAGAAATGAGAACATGCCTATTAGACAATCTAGTTCAAGCTTTTCTATGGCTCCTTTCTGTAAAAGGAACTGAAGTTGCTATAATAAAACAAAGAATAAAAAATGAATCTCTTAAGAAGAGAAAATATATTTCATATCACAATTCATGTAACTATGATCACTGTAAACTTATAATGAACAAATACTTCATTTTTTTATTAAAAGAAAAGAAATCTGAATTTGTTGTTTTACATCATAACATGATTAAATAGAAAATGACACATTACAAAGCGAACATTTGCATCTCTTCATTGCATTTTTTCAATGAAGAGTTGTGTTATTAAAAAATGAATAATTGTGTCTATTTCACATTAGAACTCTTAAAAACTACTTAACTAAAAATGTCTTGTTGTGCTGAAATCTTTTTCATGTTTTCTTTGGTTGTCTCTGGAACCAGTTAATACTTCCTTTCATTCTTAGGCAAGCAACTCCTTAAAATCATTGTTTTTGTGCATGAGTCTTCTTCAGTTTTATGTGCAACCGGCTAATGCTTCCTTTCACCTTTATGCAAGCAATTCTTTGAATTCTTATGCTGTCGTGCGTGAATCTTCTTCACATCTTTTTCGGTTGTCTGTGCAACCGGCTAATGCTTCCTTTCACTTTTAGGCAATCATCTCCTTCTTGTGCCGATTAGTTGTGCACTATTTCTTCTTTTAACAGTTAGTTATAATATGTGATTATGCTTTTTACATAAATCACACAATTTTTTATACTTTATTTCGTTTCTTTGTTTCTTTCAACGTGCATCTATCTCTGTGTGATTGTGTTTTACACTCACAACACCACATTGATCTTTTCTGGATCTTAAAATCAGAATCTAATGTTTCAAGTACAAACACACCTTCATGCGGTTTCTTAAAGATTTTTATCAAACCTTTGACAGAAAGTGTCGTTAACGCCTTCATTGATGCTTGATTCTTAAGTTACACCACTTTGGATGCTTACATTGTTTCTATCTTTTTGCTTTGATCCTTTTTGAAAATAATTGCTTCTTTTTCTGCTTTATTTAGCCTTTAAATCAATAAAGTTCTGATATCATGTAAAAATACTGAAATTTCTATAATAGAAACAAAAATAAGAGATGAATCACTTGAAAGAGAGATGATATAATTCTATATCACTAACTATGTAATTATGATCACTACAAACTTAAGAAACAAGAATTTTACTTTTTTATTAATAGAATAGAAACCTGAACTTGTTGTTTTACATCACAACAAGGTTTTAAATAGAAAATGAAACATTATAAGTGAATACTTGCCTCTCTTCCTTGCATCTCTTTATTGCATCTCTTAAGTACATCTCTTCAATGAAAAGTTATGTTATTGCAAATGAAAAGTTGTTTCTATTTTTCATTAGAACTCTTAAATAAAGCTATTTAAATAAAAATCACAATCCTTAAAACATGCACCCATTCACTAAATTCAATTACAACTAACACTTTCTTCCTGTTGTTCGAGCTGAAGTTGTTGGTCTTGTGTTCTACTCTAAAAGGCTAATGAAGAATTTGTGTAAATGAATTGAACTGCATGTTCTTCGGTCAATTTTCAGCTATTAACCATATCCCTGTTTTTAAGTTTGCGTGAATGCCAAGATATAAAGTAACATAAAGGAATATAGAGAAAAGAAGCAGACCAAGAAGAATAAAGGGCTAATTGGTGTTATAGCCAATTTTGAGAGGTAAATTAAGAATATAACACTGACTATTGACATTATTTGTTCTCCTAACATTTTCTACCTTTCCTTTCGGTTTTAGTCCATTTTTCCAAGTCAGTCGACGGTAAGAGCATCTGTCATTTAAATAAAACAATAAAAAATGGTTTAAATTGAGTGGTGTTTATGTTATCAACTGATAGTGGTGACTATAGTGCTATTATATAAATAGAATAAAATATGGTAAATGATATAGTTCATATTAATAAAAACATAAAATGGTTTAAATATATTATACTATGTATGTCCAAAATTAACAGTAGCATAAATATAATATTTATGGCAGATAATTTTAGCAATATAGTACATGATCACTAATTAATTCCTAAAAGACAGTAATAAAACCCTAAACCCAAATATGAATTTATGCAAATAGAATAGTAACAAACAAATAGTAATCACTAAACCCTAATTCAAATATCAAAATATGTAATCACTAAACCCTAAGAAGAAATATAAACTCTAACTCGAATATTAAAATATGTAAATAGTACATAATATGAAACATTATCAAAATAGAATAGTAACAAATGAATAGCATAGTACATATTGTTAAAGTTTTGAAATATTTATAATTGCACAGAATAAGGTAATGGTTACCTCAACCTCAAACTAAACCTTCTACAAACTAAATCAAAAATAATAATCACTAAATCATAAAAGAAATATAAACCCTTGACCAATTATTCAAAATATGCACATAGTACACAATATGAAGCATTATCAAAATAGAATAGTAACAAAAGAAATAGCATAATACATATTATTCAAATTTAGAAATGTCTATGATTTTAGGGAAGAGGTAATTCTTATCCCAACGTCAATTTAAACCTTCTATAAACTAAACCCAAAACATTAATCACTAAACTCTAAAAGTAAATATAAACCATAACTCAAAAATCAAAATATGCACATAATATATAATATGAAGCATTACTAAAATAGAATAGTAACAAAGAAATAACATAATACATATTTTTCAAATAACATAGTACAACTGGAAACTTATATTACTGACAAGTGGTAGTGGTTACGACAGAAGAGATGGTGATTGATATCAAAGAAATTATGGGTTTTTAAGGGAAAATGGATAGAGATCCAAATTACGACGGAAGAGCAATGATGATGATTGCTACGATGATATATAGAGATCCAAATTATTGATATTTTTTTTTGCAAAAGTGATGTGGATTAGAAGAAGTGATGGTGGTAGATAAGTGAAGAAAAAGAAGTTTGTGCACGTATTAACCGGAAAGAAAAGATAATATAATATATATTGTAGTAATAATGGATAGTGTTTTTTTTAGTTAGATACCTAATTATGTTTTATTTCATGGCTACTCAAGCCAATTTCTCAAGAATAAATTCACTTAAGCTTTGAATTATTTAAGAAAATAACTTAAATAACACATTGTAATTTAAATAACACATTGTAATGTTTCTTTCTCTGTGTTAACCCCATGGCCCATATACTACTAAAACCACCGCGAGCTATAGTTTACAAAGAGGCAAGTTTGTAAATCACAAGGAAAAATCTTTTTGCCGAAGCTGGTGATTGGTGAGCACTCACTTCAAAGCTCAAAGGTTTCTTCCATTTTCTGTTTCTTTAAGTTTTTTTCATTTCAATAATTTTTATTAGGCATAGACATTCTGAGTATTAATTCAGTTCATATTTTGGGTATTGAGTAGTTTAGATAGTGGGCTAGAAAATCTATTTATTACCTAACTTATTTTCTGTTTCAAATTCGGTTATGTTCGAATAGTAAATTCAAGAGCCAAAAAATACCAAAAATAATTGGTTTCCGTTATGTTATAGTTCGATTTTTTCAAATCATTCGAGTAATTCAGATAAATTATCAAGTTTGTAGAATTTTAGAATATATATATATACACACATATGGTTATGTTTATATATATATATAGTTAATATTTACATATTCGGATGTCTGTTTGGTTTTTGACTTTGATCCGATTATTATATATATATATAAATTATTTAGATATTTGAAAGTTAAAGAACTTTGGATCCGGTTCTAGTTTTAGATATTTTGCTTTCTGCTCTTGTTCAAGCCTTTTGTTCCTGTTTTTTTTGCCGAGACTTAATTTCTACACGGTGTGATCTCCCGAATCCTCAAAGGCCTACTATAAACCTCGGGATGGGATTGGTCGATGACAAGAATCAACTCGCCATCTACAGTGTATAAAACTTTTTGATATAGGAAAACAAGACTTTTTGATATTGGGACCACAAATAATTTCATCCGGTTCGATGCAACAAAACTTGAGATTGGTTCCAGTTTGCTTTGGATTGGTCTTAACATATATTTTACATTGATTAATGAGCTTAGTTGATTAAATAAAGATTCTTAATGTGCAACGTGTTCCAACAGCAGCTAATGGAAATAATATTATAAAATTTCTTATGATCTTATATTAGAAAAAGAAGTGCTATAGTTAAATGATGATGTGAAATACAAATATGAAAGATAAATTAATAAAAAAACTCACTTCAAACTTTTGTTATGTAGGAAACACACATTTTTAACTTTATGGTAGTTAGAAAAAATTGTTGTTTTTTATATTCTATATAATATAGATACTTTAAAATGAAACTGATTATGAACTTAATTTATCAAATTATATAGACATATTTTTCAAAAAATATTTTCATCAAAATATTATCATAATATATAACTAGGAAACTATCAAATTTATATTTCACTTATAATAATTATTATTCAAATGTTATTTCACCCATTTTGTAGTATTCATAGTTATATAGTGTTTTCTCATATAACCATATTTAGAACATATCACTTTATATTTTACATTAATCAATCTGTTGTTACAATTTAAGAAAGAATGTGCTCATCTCGTTTCATCGAAAATGAAATATGATATAATCTATATAGAGTAACAACTTCTTTAGCATATGGAGCACATCAAATTATTTCGTATTATCTCTGTTTCTGAATAAATGTCAGTTTGATATTTTTTACATAGATCAAGAAAGTGACAGAAACATATGTAAGTTGTATTAAGTTACATTTTTCTAATTAATAGTATTTGAGAGAATTAAAATTATTTATAAATTCAATGTAAGTTTACAATTAATTTTCAATTGAAATTAAATATAATTGTACATTAGAATTATAAAATAATATTTTTTATGTAACAAGAAAAAAGATTAGGATGATACTTATTAGAAACAGATGGAAGTAATAACTAAGCTGTTCGAATTACAAACTAAAACTGAGATTCGATTACACAATATCATATAAATAATGAATATACAATTTGTCTGTCTCTTGGTTTAATTTAATAACTGCCTGTTTATTTTTGAAACTGCCTATTTATTTTTGAAACTTTTGCTAATACTCCACTCAATTATTTTCTTTCTAACAACAACATACTCGAGTCAATTTACCAAGTACAATCAACAAATTCAAAAAGATGTATGCTTTCAATAATGTAAATATAAATTCAGTGGGCGCATACCTATCACGTGACTAAATTTAAAACGTAGTTGATAGCCAGGTCCGTTTTCCACGTGGCGTGGCTTTTTTTTTTTGTCAACTTCCACGTGGCGTGGCTATAACTTCGTTTTACATGTGGTCCTACGTCGTTTTGGACCGCACTATGCCACGATGTACGATATAGACATTTCGAGTCTTTCGACACATACAATAACGTCACAGAACTCACGGCCTTGCCGATATATCTTGATTTTCTTGGCCAATATTTCTTATTTTAAACCGTCTCTAAGGGGTCGTGGTAATGTTATTTTTCTATTGGAAGAAACAATCTTCCTAATGTTAATAAAAGTAAAGAGATTTAGATCATAAATAATGAAATATTGCCATTTGCAGCCTATATTATCATAGCCAAATAAAATTACCAACTTTGTAGATATTACATAAAGTAAGTTACATAATAAACCTAAAATCCAAAGCAGTGTGTGGACCAGAACTAAAACAGAAGAAGCCATTATCACAAATGTATTATTGTCTTTTGTTTTTACTTGTTTTTTCTTTGTAAAACATTCTACTCCATAAAAAGAGATAAGAATGCATGCGATTGAATTGTCAACACATATTTTATTTTATTAAATAAATATAATTTGCTACTTGTTCCCTTTTCTCACAACTGATACAGACAAATTGCTTTTTAACTCATAAAGAAAAACTACATAAGTTTCTCTTCAGGATTAAATTAAAAAAGTAATTGCACGATTAGGGAAAAATCATCACGAACTCATAAATTTCCTAGACACATGACTTTAAAGACACATGACTTTAAAGACATTACTCTCATGGTCGGTAGATAAACATTATTCTTTGTCGTAGCGTGCAAAAAAGAATATAATGTGGCAAGTAAATACATAAACGATCATCTCTCATATATAGTAAACCATTATTAATCAAATGAGATGATCATCAAGTAGGTCAGTCATCAAGTAGGCCAGTCTCATAGATACCATACGGTGACGACGAACTAGAGTTACAGACTCCGTTCGTTTCAAGATCCATTTGACCAATCTCCTCCATGAAACGCCTCATATTTTCCTCGTCCCACATCAGAAAATCATCTTCCTGGTCATCACTTGCTAAAGCCTTCCCATGATCCTTCTTCGACTCTTCAAACTCTTCTTCTTGACCTAGTAATGATTGGGGTTCTCGGATCCGAGAAGATGTTCTTGATCCTGTCGACACCGTGTTGTCTAGATGAGATACCCGTGGCAAGCCTGTTAAGGAGACTGGCTGAGCCGGAGGAGGAGAAAGACGGAGATGCACTCACCGTGGAGGAGGAAGAGTTACCGCAATCTATGTTGAACGACTGGTGTTTTGACGGCGAGGTTAATGATTGGTTGATGGGTCATTTGGTTGATTCCTTGTCTCTCGAGCCTTTTCTTGAGACAAGAATTCCAATGGTTTTTGATGTCGTTGTCTGATCGACCCGGCATCTGTTGTGCTATGGCTGCCCATCTACAACAGAATTCTTTTTAGTTAAGTATAAATTTCTTTAACAAAAAGGCATCGAGTACTATCTATATTATTGGAACATTAGCATTGACAGTTTTAATTTGTACAATAGTTTTTCACTAAAACAATTAAGCAAAAGAAAATTATGATAGAAAAATAAGATTATAACTTCTCACTGAAAATAACTCTCAAAATACTGAAAGACTCACAAACCACTTATCCTTTTAAATAGTATAATTTCTTTAAAACTACTAATACTAAGTTAAATAATTTAATTATTAAAATATTAACATATTGACTGTTTAGTACTTGATAAAATTTATTAATAATGTTGTTTTTTATTTTTTTACTTATTATTGAACATTTTAATTATTTGGTTTACAATGCCTTTCTCTCTCTGTTATAATATTTCTGACTTGCACAAATAAAAAACACCAAACTTCTTTTAAGTTCTTACAAAATAATGTAGTTTTCCTTTGAGTTAAATAATAATTAAATATTCAAAATAATAATTGGATGAAAATTGTACTATTCTGCCGTAAATATCTTATTTAGATGCGCTAAAAATATAATCATAATAAAATAGCTTCTCGCAACATTTAATTTTTACAATCAGTGCCAGTGTCTTGAAGATAAGCTTGTGCCCTAATAGCTGTATCCGTACCACCAATGTTTTAAAATATTTAATAAACTGCTATACATACAGTGTCTTGAAACTGCTATACGATTGTATCTCACAACATTTAATATTCACAATTGGTGCCGGTGTCTTGAATATACATACGAATGCTTTAATACTAGCATCTATATACATAAATTTTTTGAACGAATATATACACACAGTCATACAGATGCTTTAATATAAGTCTCTTAATATAAGCATGAAATTGTGACTATGGTAAATCGTTTTATATAATAAGATTTATTGATATACCTGTTCCCGAGAATAGAATGGAAATTGATGATAGCTTCTTCTTCTTCTGGAGTGAATTTGCCTTTCTTGACCCCAGGCCTTAGATAGTTCAGCCATCTCAATCTACAGCTCTTTCCACATCTCTGCAAACCTTTTTTCATCACAAATAAGATTAATACAAATTTTTTTTGATTAATACAATTTTTTTAGCAGTTTAATATTGTGATCTTTTTTGCTCTATAATAATACTGTGGCTAGGACTGAAATCGTCAGGAATATATTACTCTCTCTTTGCAGATCTGCAATATATACAGAAAACACACATGAAACACATTCACAGTATTTACAAGAAACAAATACCATAATGGTAAAAAAAAAAACTATAAGCAATGGTTAATACAAAAATGTCTAAAAGTATCCTTACTAGAAGATTATTTTACATCTTGCACTCTCTTTTACTTTTCGTCATATCTAGAGATGTTTTTGCTGCAGTTTTCAGTGATTTAAGCCAAAAGTAAAGATCCTTTTGATTAAAAGTTTCTCATTTTGTCCCTTGAATTTCATTTTGGTTTATGGTTAGTGAAACAATAAAGTGCGTATTAATTTCTATTTAACAACAACATTCTAAAAAACGAATATTAATTCTTCGATGAAAAAGATTATTAACTAAACATGCAAAGACTCGGGCTTGAAGCTCTCGCCTTACCAAGGAGCCACATTTTGTCACTTATTTACAAAAATCTATCATGTTTGGGTGGAGTTAGATAAAAACGACACGACAATTATGCAGCTTGCTCTTACGAAACATGTTTGGTGTTTAGTATGGAAAAAGACAAAACAATCGTATAATTGTATATAGGGTAACATATAGATATTACCAGCTTTGCGAGGAAGAAAACGCCAGTCGCCGATGCCGTATTCGTTGATATACGCGACGAGTTTTTGGTCTTCCTCGTCCGTCCATCCTCCTCTCTTTGTCCCGTCGGCATCGAACCACGTCGCTCTGCCCATAATCTCTCAGCCCAGCCAAGTCTATATCGCCACGTGATATTCACCTTACGACAGGAGAAGAGCTTACCGACTTATATGGAAAAACTGAGGGCTGATCTCCCTATAGAGATAGGTCTCTTGAGTGAAGTAGGAGTTGTAGCTACTTTATAAATAGATAATATCCCTCATATCCCTCAATTTTTTTGTTTTATATGAATATTTTATTTGGTAATTATTTTTTGTATAGTATTTCTCAAAACAGTAATAGGTGCGTGCTCACTTATTTGGGTTTTATAGTAGACAATTACTAGTTATTTGCTATACCAATAAAGTAGCTACATCATCGATGTTTCTTTAAATTTTTTTTTTTTACAAAATAACTCATTTAATTAAATTCAAACTAAATAAAATTGCAATTACCGATCCTTAATATAGAATTTTGGGGACCAATTTTTAGGAAAATCAAAGGGTTTGCTGACACGTGCCTTTAAATAAGAAAATACAATTAGAGCACAAAAAATTTAGTGTCTTTTAACTAAAGTTCTTAATTAAAATTTATTACTTAAATAGTCATTAAAAATCTAATAGGGTTCTATGGTTAATCATGCTCTTAGCTACGTGTTCATTTCTTGCGAAAATAAAGTGCAAGAGCATGTCTATTAATAGGTTCTAAATGAATATCTTAGTCAAAAATTAATTTAAAAGAAAAAAGAAAAAGTAGAAGTAGAAGAAAGACAGGAAGAAAAGTTTTTAAAACAGACTCTGTAAGAACCTTTTCTTATAGCTTAGAAACATGCGTTATTTTTCTATTCATTATAGCATTTAAACTAAAACAAGTTATAGTTAAATTAATAAATTATAATAAAACATTAACATTCATTTGTTTTAGAACTAATTTTCAAGAACTGCACCGATAAGAGTTGCTCTAAGAATCAAACTTCTAATAATTTACAAATCTTAGGATTAACGATAAAAACAGAATCGAGCAACAGTAACTATATAAAATTAATAAAACAATGAATAGAATTGAAACCAAACATGGCAGAAATTGAAATGAAACCATGATATAAGAACATTTTGTAGTAGAATAGCTTTCAGTGACAAAAGAAAGGTCTAACCGGCGAAACTTGGAAATCTCTATTCAAATTATTCTGCAGCTCATGCTCTAGATGACAATCCTTGTTTTGGCAATACTAATCCAACACAAAAATGTTACGAAAGCATGTTCACTTACCTAGCGCTCTACATAATCGACAAAAATTACAATTGCAAACAGTAATCAATTCGTCTGACACATGCCAAGAAGAAAAGACAAGACATTTGACCTGACCGGAACCTAACCATACTTCCTTTTTCTTTTATCAAAAACCATACTTCATTATTATGAATACTCCCGTACGTACTCAACGAGAAAGAGCAAAAAATGTAATAGACGGATAATAGAAAGGTAGTTACAAATAGCGTTGCGCCATTATCGTGCAACCACCAGAAATAAGGAGAGAATGCCTCGAAGAGTCATTTGATTCATTTCCATCTTCTGGGATCAAGATCCATAATGGTATGAATTGTTTTTTTTTTTGAAACCCTTAAGATATTTAAGAACCGGTTCTTGCTTTTTTCTAGTTAAAAATTAAGAGACGGTTACTTATATTCCGCTATGAACCCCGACCTAAGAATTCCCCAATAATCATATTCTGAGTTGTTGGTCAAAGAGTTCCACCTTCTATTCCACATGTAGAGTTTTTGTTATAACATTCCCACCAAATAATATGTTTGACCCTAGACCACTATATGAATGAGATCCTGAACTGCAATGCTCACTTTCATCCCAAAATAGACTGTTACTAGCCATGTTGATCCCATTCCGATTGGTCCAAAAAAAATTGGAAAGAAAATCATTTCTTTTCTAAGGAGATCATCTTCATCTTCTATAAATTAACAACAGTCTCAAACAAAAATAAAATTTAAATATAATATAATGATAAAATTTAATTTAAAAAACAGAATTTGAACAGATTCATAAAAAGACAAATGTTTAATAGATTTACATGGACATCTTAATTGTACTATTTTGACTCCTTCTTTTGCTCTTCCTAAAAAAAATAGTGAGAAACCTAGATGGAAACCTCTTAATTTTGAAAAACCTCTTAATTGAGATACTCTGACTATGTTAATGCGGTAAGATGCGACTCCAAAGCGACATTTGAAGGAACAAAATATCCACATAGCACATGTTATCCCCATCCGACAATGTCATCTTACCTTTGACATTTATTTTTCCTTAAAACAATATATTGTTATGATCAAATAAATTTGTTCACATATAAAATCTGAGAGGATGACATATCATAACATATGTCATCTCAACTTTTGTTATATATATAATATTTCATTTTCAATATTTTCAAGCATTGTTTATATGATTTTATATAATCCTACATAAGAAAAAAAATATATTTTTCTAAGAACGAGTTCTAAGGGATGTATATGTTAACTTATTTTCGTAATATAACTAGGTGTTTTCCTTGCACCATTTGCAGCAATAAATTTTTTAAATTTAATTTATATTTAAAACTAAAATTTTAGTATTATTTTAAATTTGGTTATTTTTCTTGCCAGTATTTTAAAATAAATTTTGATTTATTTGGACATAAAACTAAGATAAACTAAACAATTTTTATTTTAAATTATATTTAAAAATAGATATGTATGTATTTTCAAATTGTAATCTTAGATAGATTTTTATTTATTATCTTTTAGATAAAACTATATTAAATCAACTTGTATAAAATTAATTAAAATTTTGATATAAAATTATATAATGATCAAAAAGTAAAATTAAACAATATTCTAAAATTGTAGATATATAAAAAGCTAATGATATTACGAATAAAATTATAATTTTATAGGAAACATAGAAAATTAAAAATATTTTTTTTGTAACAAAATTTTATAATTATAAAAAAGAAACCAAAAAAATCGAAAATTTTAAAATATTATTGTACTTATATTATTATATTATTTAATGTTATATTTGAATAGATTTATTTTAATGATGATGTAAAATTTATTACCATATTCTAAAAATGTTACCAAAAATAAAAATCAGCATTTAATGTAATCATCTATGTCACATTTAACTATAGGTCATGTCATTTTTTAGTATGACATGTTTATTTTGTGAAATTGATTGTGAAGATGACATGCGTCAAAATCACTTTACAAATAATGTATAGGAGATAGAAAACCTAGATTTTGATTTACTTATTGATAAAAATGATTTTAAAACTACCATTATATAATGTGTTTTCATTATTGAAATGTAGTATTGTTATATCTCAGTATTTATACTATCTCAATTTAAAATAATTAATTAAATTTTTATTATTTTTATATTTATAGTTTTATTAAAAATGGATAAAATTATCTCCTGCAACTGTCCACAACTACAAACGCTAAGTAGATTAAGCTTTTAATTTTAAAAAGTTTGAAACGGTATGAAATGGTTTACAGTGTTTTTGTGGTTGCTTTAAAATGCCAAGACATTTCAAATTATTTATAACGTTTCAAGAATGATTTATCTGTTAATCCATTCCAAACTATTTACTATATAAAAGTTCAATGATTAACTAGTTAAAATATCTGCATGACATAAATTCGATTACTGCTGTAAAATTATTTTTAAAAGTTTTTCAACTTTTTAATAAATACCAAGTAAAAGAGGATAAAAACTAATTACATAGAAAATGGCAAGTTCTACGGTAGTTTTTATTAGCCGGTATACCACGGATTTTACTTTTTTAATCCATAATATATGTACTTTTTTGAGTCTATTATATATTTTTGTAGTTGTTTTGGTGTTGTTTTGTGTTATAAAGAGTCTAGGTACTTTTTGGAGAAAGTTAGTGATTATGGAGTTTTTTGAGGTGTAAAACTGTGTGGATGCATCATAAGTATAGCTATGGAAGGAAGCTTTCCCACGGTGTGATTGAGCTCATATTTGGACAAAAGGATATGTTTGAGTTAGGTTTCCAATGTCACCAGTTTGAAACCTATCTGATGGTTAAATCTAAATTATGCTCATTTTACTGAAAAATAGTCTATTTACCTCACGAGATGTTACTGTCAAAGATATGAAGGAGTATCGAGTGACACTAATACCTGAGTGTCGAACGACACTCATGCCGGAAGATGGGTCGAGTATGTTTCAATACCGACAAAAGCTCATAAGTCATCACAAATTACCAGAATGCTCTTTGAAGACTTAAAACTCTATATTATGTTATCTAAACTATTGTTGACAGTTATACTTTCTATTTTTATATTCTAATGTTTTCTCTTAGGTTTAAGAGAAGATCAGTTATCGTTTAGAAATTGATTGAAATTCTATTGGTTTTCTATTGAGTTTATTATATGATTTATATTTTTTTCTATAATTATGTCTTCATCTATCATGTTTGAGTATATTCATTGTTAGATTTAGGAATTTTATGAGCTTAATGTCATACTGATAATTTATTGTTGCTAGGATTGTTTATAGATTTCTACACCATAGTGGTTTGTAATACTAGGATCTATAGAACTTGGAATAGCATGAGAGTGTGACTAATTGCTTGAACCTAGTATCATAAGATAATTGAGAGGCACGTGAGTGCAATCAATTAACAGAACCCAAATCCTGCTCGATTAGATACCTAGGCGCATACGAGAATTGGTTTAGAAATTTAGTTGAACAATATCTTTGATATGAACATTAAAGCATGTTCGATATCTGAACATTAAAGCATGTTCGAAAGAGGTATCGGTCGACACCCTATAAATGTATCTATCGATACTTGTTATGTATTTATAGGTGTATCTATCGATACTTGTTATGTATTGGATAAGAGAGTATAAGTACGGATTTGAACATGTAGTATCACAGCGAAAGCTACATATCTTACCATTGCATTCCGAGTTCTAGAATTGAGTCTATAAACCTTTAGCATCTTTGATTTGTGTTTTGATTCTCTTGAATGATTAAATCTGTAAATCTAACGCTTTTTCCAATCGTTTATAAATTATCCTTCATTAATTTACTTTATTATTATTTCCTGTTTTATATCATTTAGTCTAACTTAATCTTAATATATTTAATATATTGTGTATTCACGCTTCCAGTAGATTTGATACTCAAATATTACAAATGAATATCTTCTTTGAAAGATGTATCTTGAAGATTAATTTGAAGTGTATCATTAACTCTACTACAACAAGTCATTTTATAAGATTGAAAGATTATAATTTGTCGCATTTCTAGGAAAATTGATACTCGCTCTATTTCGTTATGTAAGTAGTTCTAGTTGAATGTACAAAGATTAAGAAATATATAAATTAAATATACTTAAACTAATTATAAATAATTGTGTATAATTTGGTTGGTCACGCTATATCCAATAAGAATAAAAGTTGCATAGAATAATAAAAATTACTTATATTCTGAAACAGACAATTTTTTTAAAAACTATTTATAATACGAAATATATGGAGTATTAATTATTAAAGTTTCATACGTATATAGGATCTAGCACCTAGAAAAGTAATAGTTGTTTTTGTTTATATTTCTTCTCACTAAGTTATCTGTATTTGCCTATTTGGAGAGGGAGAAAGCAATTAGCACATGGACGCGTACTATAAAGCCACTATAAAATTACTTTCCTTAAATGTGCTCTTTTGCGGTACTCAACCATGGCCCATGGCAAATGTGCGTAAACAAATTGTCAATTTTTGTTTTTGTCTATTGGTTTAGGAGGTGTGAAGTCTCACTAGCTGTGGCTGAATATTTGGAATGAACATTTATTTATTAGTTAGTATTTTGCTTTACAGGTCCAAATTAAAATAAATACTCTACTGTAGACTGCATAAATGACGTACTATGTAACTCATTATTTTATATAAAGACAACATGTTGTCATGTTTGCATAAGTTATAGACAAAGGAAATAATAGCAATATTTCGTTTGGAAAGAACACGCATGCCTTTCTAATAGAGAAATGTATAAATTTCAACAAAAAACTGCTTGATTGACATTAACAAATAAAACAATAGTAATACAAATGTATATTCCCTCATCCTAATAAAAAGAAGGTGTCTATTTACTCAATGTTAATTAACCTTTAGTTTAGAAATCTAAAGATAAAATTTAAAAGGGTTTAGAGTGTTGTTAAAACCGGACCGGCAAGCGAACCGGAATTCTTTTGGATCATGGGTCAATATGGTTCGACCGGGTTCGATCCGGTTCGATCCGGGTTTGATTAGACTAAATTGAATTTAATGATATTTTGAATATGTATATTCTTACAAAGGTAAATATCATATCAAATAAAATATTTCAATAACCATAATATTAAAAAAAATTAAAAAGTATCAAACTGAAAATGTAATTAAAGTAATAAAACAATGTAATAGTTCGAATCTGAAATCCATAGAAAAAACACATTTAAATTTTATTCTCTAGGTCTTTGTCACTCCAAATCTTCATCGGCTTTAAAAAAATTATAGACATATTAGTTAAAAATTTATACTATGAAATAAAATTAAAAATTATACCATGATTGAGACGGCTTTACTTATTTTTATTTTAAAAAGAAAATGTTAATTGTTTCATTAATAAATTTTTGGTTTATACAAGAACCATGGTTTAGCCGGTTCGTTGGGTCGCTGGTTCACGGGTTTTTAACGGTTCGATAGGAGTTTTTATTCGGTTCAACTATAGTTGGATTTTGCCATTAACCCAAACCGTATTTGTGTCCGGTTCGTGGTTGAACCTGGTCCGTCCGCCGTTTCGGTCCGGGTTTAATAACACTGGTCTAGAAAGGATTCACTAGAATATTAGTTGTGACTAGAAAAAAAACGATGATAGAGTTGATGGTAGTGTGAAACTATCTAGAGCTGATGATGGTGTGAACTATCTTCATAACTAGTTTTAATGGATTTTTTTTTTAAAGTGAGATAGTTATTTCAGAAGTATTTAGGAATTTCTTTATATATATATATATATACAGTATATATATATATATATACAGTATATATATATATATACAGTATATTATTTATTTGACTTGAATAATTTTATTTATCTTACCTTTTTCCCCTAAAAACTTTCATAACTTTTATATCTTTTTGAGTTACAGAAAGAGTTGTAAATTAAAAACATAAAATAAAAGTTTCAAAAAACCAAAATAGCTTCACAAGGAATGTAAATACAAAAAAATAATATTACAAAAAGTTCACGAAAAAGATACATAGATTCTAGTCCCTAAAACTACCAGAACCGATGACCAGAAAAAAAACTTTGTTGCCGTGTTCACGGAGAGAACAAACTGTTCCACAACACAAACAAGACCCAAAACCAACATATAAATTTAATTTTGATTTATAATTTTATTGCTTCTTTTTAATTATAATGCACTTACATGTGTTCCTACTCTGCCTCCAAAAGTGGTATGAAGTGGTGTGGTTTGGAGCTTCTAATAAAGAGTGAGGCTTGGACATACGTAATAAAGTTCGCCTTGGTGTTGTCTCCTTCTACTCTTTCTTCTCTTGATCTTCATCTCTGCTACCAGCCTGTTTTACTTGATCTTAGTCTGTATTTTGTAAAACTTTAGCTTTGGGTTTTTGTTTGATTCCGGGGACAGGTTTGTTTGTCCACTGGCCTGTGTCTCCAGGGATTGGCCTTTAATTCACTGGCTCTGTTTCCTGGTGACCTGTGTCTCGCCGGCTCTGTGTTCATATATGTTGTAATCTAAGTATGTCATCAATGAAAACTATTTTTCGACTAATGTCAAGAGTAGACCACTCATTTGTTACTACCTATCATGTTAATCACTTATGATGAAGTTCAAGTCAAAACTAATCAAATATTGATAATTTAGTTATAAAAAGAAATCGAATATAAAACTATAGATATACACATCAGACCCTAAAGAATTACCACTAGACTATTGGTTTCAGTTTGCCTTTGGATAAAACAAAGCCGGTTTATTATTATGTTACTGAAACTATGAAAAATATAACATATAACTCTCAACTGTCTGTATCTATACAAATTTACTCCAATTAATTCACAGTAACCAAACTCCAAATCGGTTTGGTTCCAATTCGTATCTATCTTACTAAAGCTGAAGTACAATTTCGGTGTGTTTGGATACTTGGATAATAGTTAAAAAAATTTGGTGTGTTTGAAAACATAGATTGTAGTCTTTTTAAAAAAAAATTAATTTTGTTTGAAAACAAAGATAGTAGTATTAAACAGAAAAATTAATGAGCTTAAGTTATTAAGTCCATTATAAAAGAATATTGTCAATATATATAAGAAAAATACAATACAAAGCCCAATTTGAAATACCAACTCAAATTATGGTTTTTATATTTCATATTAAGTTTTTAAAATATAATATATGTAATTATTTATATGATGATACATATTAAATACTATTAATTATATGATTACTTATATGATGATACATATAAAATACGATTAATTATATGATAAAATTATACGATATATAATAATGACTAAGGATGGGTTTTCAGACATCCATACGGGTTTGGTTCTGATCGGTTTACGTTTCGGGTTTTTGAGGTCAAAGATTTCAGTCCTATTAGGATGTTTCTAAATTTTTGTTTGAGTTTGATTCAGATTTTTGCGGGTTTGGTTTGGGTTTGGATAACCTATTTAAATTATTTTTAAAGTTTTAAATCACTATATATTTTAAATTTCTCAAAATCTATAAATAAAGTAATATATTACCTATAAATTTAAATAACATATGTCAGAATACATAAGCTTAACATATCAATTGGTTTGATTTAAAATTTTGGATACGAAATCAATAATTATTTTAAGTATTTTTGGTGATTTGAGTATACTTTAACTATTTCAGATATTTGTTTTCGACTATCTATATATATATATATATTTTCAAGTATTTTAAACCAATTTGAAAGTATCATTCTTGATGTTTTATATACGTTAAATATAAAAATAATTAATATATAAGTATATAAATCTTTTTTTAGATAAATTCAGGTACACGAATACTTCGGTTCGGATCCGATTCGGTTCTCTAACTAACAAAATTTTAAATAATTCAAATATTTAATCAATTTATGTTCAGGTTTGGTACTATATTTACGGATTGGTATCAGTTCTGTTCTTCGGATTCATTTTGCCAAACCATAATAATTATATGAAAAACAAATATCATCATATTTTTAAAATATACATCCGCGGAGGTGCAGAGTTCAAATTCTATAATCATTTATTTTAACAACATGGCAAATAAATATGTTGATTGAAGAGCGAATAAAACAAAACTAAAAAAATACATAGTTTATCAGAGACACTCTATGTGTCGATCGAATTTATTATAAAGAAAATTTTATTAAAATAAATAAATTCAATAATTACAAACAAATAATATATTTTATAAAAAATACATGAATAGTAGTCTTAATGTACATAGTCTATATGAGTCTGTGTTTGCTGACAAAAAAAAAGTAGTCTTAATGAAAATTGTTAACCCTATACTCTTATCCACAGACTAATAATATTATTTTTTCTAATAATAATTCATAGAAAACTAATGCAAAAAATTAAAATTTGAAACATGGATAAAAGTATATCAGTTTTAAAATATACAAAATGGACTAATCTAATTACCTAAAAATATTGTTTTGTCTAAAATAATCATAAAATAAAATTTAAATTTTATATACATATTTCAAATCAAAATAATAATTTAAAGTTGATTTCTATCAAAAATTGATTTAAAATATGCATATATTCAAAAATTTATTTTTACTAAAAATATTTTCCAATAACCATTATTAAAAAAATGTTTTCAATAAATATAAGAAAAATACAACAAAAGGTTAATTTCATATACCAACTTAAATTGTGGTTTTTATATTTCACATTAAACTTTAAGAATATAATATATGTGATTATTTATAAGATGATACATATAAAATACTATTAATTATATGATTATTTATATGATGAACCAATACAGTTAATTATATGATGACATATATTTGATACATAATACTATAATAGTGACTAGGGCTGGGTGTTCAGGTATCCATTCCGGTTCGTTTCGGATTTGTTTGAGTTTTTGGGTTTCCGGGATCAAAGATTTCAGCTCCATTCATATATTTTTAAATTTCAGTTTGAATTATGACTAGAGCTGGACGTTCAGGTATCCATTCGGGTTCGTTTCGAATTTGTTTGGGTTCTGTTAAATCTGTTCAGGTATTTCTACATTAATTAATATATAAATATGTCACATTGTTTAAATAAAATAGCAATGTAAAAGTATTGTACAATTGCGTTCTAAAATCATTTATTTTAACAACAAACGAGATAAATATGTTAACTGGAAAGATAATAAAATAAAACCAGAGAAACACAAAGTTTACCAGAGACACTCTATGTGTCGAATTTATTATAAAAAAAAATTTTACTAAAATAAATACATTCAATAATTACAAACAAATAATATATTTTATAAAAGTGAAAATAATATCCGCGTTTCCGAATCACGGATCAAAACCTAGTAAAACATTATATTTGGATTCAAATTCACGAGACAAGTTAAGGTGGGCTAGGCTTTAAGAGTCAAACGTAAATATAGAACATGCATGAAAACCAAGTGATTTCATTGTTATAAGCCTAACCCAATATAACAGTTGTATGTCAAATTAAGGCCCATGTTATAATCTGGATTTAATAATCATCGCTGATTTCATTGTTTCAGTGTCCATATTTATTTTCTTGTCGACAAATTCAATGTCCATTAAGGGGTTATTCGTCTGTTTCCTACTGAACATCAGTTTGACATTTTTTCTAGTTGTATAAAAATATCATTTTAGAATTTTAATATAATTTATATTTATTTTAAGTTCAATACTCCCTCTGTTTCTGAATAAGTGTCGTTTTAGAGTTGTGCACACGGATTAAGAAATCATTAAATTTTGCATATTTTCCATACAAAAACATCATTACCCATACATCTCAACCAATAGAAAAATAAAATACAGAATAAAGTTAATAAATTCTGCATTGAAATACTAAAACGACACTTATTTTGCAACGAAAATTTTTCTCTACAACGACACTTATTGAGAAACGGAGGGAGTATCAATTAAAAATGAATTCATTTTATAAATAATTTCATTTTTCTCCAATACTTTTAGTTAAATAAGTATAATAAATACTATATTTTTAATTTATGTAAAAATATCAAAATGATTTTTTTTTTGTGAAACAAGATCTAAAAGCTTTTAAATAACTATGACACAGTTTTGGATATTGCCATATTCATCACTAAATGAAATATTGAATTCTTCTTACACCATGTGCAAAGTTCTATTACTCAGCAACTTTTGTTTACCTTTTTAAATCCACATCTCAGTTCCTCCGTATTTTCATTTAATATTTAATTTTATTTTTTATATATCCAAATTAAATGTACAAACCCCTTATTTATATAACATTGAAAATGATGCATTTTGATATAATTTTATTAAAAATGTTCACTAAAAAGTAATTCATTTGAAACAAAAAATGAATAAAATCTAAATAGCTTCAGCAACGAATAATACTTTTTACCAAAAAAAACAAATAAAAATTTAAGTTATATTATGTTAAACAAAAAAAAATTTGTAGTCATTCACTCTCTTTCGAATAGCGCGGATAACACATATTAAATAATTTGTCTATGTCTTTTCTACAGACCCCACTTTTATGTTTTTCATTTATTGAATTTATTCAACAAGACTGATAGTAATATACATTTAAATGGTGCGAAGAAAGTACTTTTTAAAAAAAAAATATTTAACTTATTATAGTTGGGATATATATTTTGTTTATAGATGAATTAAGATATAAGAAAGTTTTTTATCTGATTCGTATCCAAGATCAAACCGATAAATATGGTGTCTTATATAATTCTAACTGGCTCATTTTCTTCATGTAGCATTATATTAGAATTTCTACCAATTTAATTATTTTCACAAAATTTAAATTTAATGAAAATTTATTAATTAAAAATCCGATAAAATCCAAGATCATTAACCTTCGAATCGACACCGGTAGACCCAACAAAAACCCAAGATAATCTTATCATATTTATAAAATTGATTAGATTTTTCATATACTTTATAATATTACAAAAACTGAATAAACTATTCAATTTTCATATATAATAAATACATTTCATTTTAATTTATAGGTTTTGTAATGATCAATACCACTACAATTTTAATGCTGATATTTTTTTTATTTAGAAACATACAATGGGTTTAGACATATTAGTAAAATTAAATATATAACTGGTGGAATGAGCTTTTTAATGGGTCATAAATATAATGAATTAGTTAATGGCTATATATAGTTTTAAGCACAAAAACCAAATGAAAATTGCCATTAATGAGAATTGCCATTAAAGAATTAGAAAATTTGCCAATAATGAGAATTAAATTTCCTTTGTAAATTTAGGAGTATTTTTAGAAAATTGACATTTTCATTAGAAATAAAAAATGAATGTTTATGTTCTAATAGTATAGATGTTAGTGCCAAATCTCATAATATATAAATTATTCATACCAAAAACTTATTTAGCTACGATTGTATTATATAATGGTGACATATCTAAAATATATAATAAAACATGAAATACAAATATCATTTTTTAAAAAAAAAATTAACCAACATCAGCACAAACACATGGTTCAAACTCTAGTTTCCTTCAAAATTGATGATTTGGATGATAGAAAAATAGACGATTTATTATGACTAGATTTACTTTTAGTTATGTATACATGTATGTTTGAATTGTTGTATGTTATTATATTTGAATATTAAGTGCCATGTCATCTGAATAAACAATTTTGATTTTAAGATAAATAAATTATTAACTTTCAAATTTGGATTTTAACACTAATTTTATTATACTTAATTTTCTTATTATATATTACCCATCTATTATATTATATCATTAAATTTAGATATTTTTATTTATTAGATATTCTCATTTTGATTAAAAGTATTTACTTACATATATACAATGCTAACAGTATCATTATACTATAAATATATTAGTAATAAAATTATTTATTTTAAATATAATATAATACAAAAATATATAGGGGTATTAATATAATTATATTTATTAATCCTTGTTTAGAATAATTATGCTGATTTGTTTGCTTATGATGATATATATATATATATATATATATATATATATATGTATTAGAGAATCATTCCCTTTAGGGAATCTTCTTTGTTGCTAAAATACATCATATGCTAATAACACACGCACACTAGCATTGGATTGAGTCAGAAGATAAGAGATGATCAAGTATCTGAGTACTCTCCCACAATACAGAGTTATACGGTGTCGTCTCGTACTCCATTGGGTCTATGTCCATATAACGGCTAACTTCTCCATCGTCCCATATCAAAAAATCATCTTTTCACCACCGCCATTCTTCTTGTCCTTCCTTAACCCTTCATCTCCGTCTTGATCACTGATGGTGATTTTCCGGTCTAACAAGATGTTCTTAATCCTGTCGAGATCGTGTTGTCTAGATGCGATACCTGCGGCGAGCTTGTTCAGGAGACAAACCGAGCTGGAAGGTGAGGAGGAAAAATGGCTTTCCGTCGTCAGCGACGTAGTCGTGGGAGAACTACCACATTCTTCTTCGTTAGTGGTCGCGACGGTTACGTTATTGATAATGGGCTCGTGGGTCATCGGGTCGATTCCGTTCCTTGACAGTCTTTTTCTGAGACAAGAGTTCCAATGGTTCTTGATGTCGTTGTCTGTTCGATTCTCCATCTGCTTCGCTATGGCTGCCCACCTTCAATTTTCAGCAATGAAGATAATCAAATTTAGAATCTACTCTATTAATTTATAATCCTGATTTTTATGTACTTATAAATGTTGTTAAACCAATTAGCTAGAAATTTAATGTATCTTATTTATTATTTAACTTAATTAACTAAAATATAACATTTTTAAAAAAATTGGAAAGAATTTTATTTCCCTACATCTTTGCAAGTAGATTTTGTAACCGTGATCATAACCACAATTTCAAAAATAATATATTTAATAGTAGATATATTTATTTAAAAAGTATATATTTTGTTTACATAATCTTAGATATATATATGCTGACAAAAAAAAAAATCTTAGATATATAATATTTGTTGTAAACATATCTATGTAAGTTTTTGCATCTAAATATATACATATTATTTTAGGACTCCTTATTTTATTTGAAGTAGAAAATATGGTTATAAAAATATAAGAATAGTAGTACATAATCTTATATATATATATATATTTTCTTTTTTGAAAAATAGACTATTTTTGTTTGACGTACATTTATTCGCCACGGTCACCATGCGTATAATGCAAACGCGGCCGCGTTGATCTTTAACATATTACTCACTCCGTTCCCGACAAAAATGGTTTATACAGTGTACGAGCATATTAAAAATATAATATATTTTTTATAATTAAATTTGTTATTATTTATTTTTATCAAATATTTTTAATAATTAATTATTTATCAATAAAATTTAATTAATTCAAATATTTTAATTAATGTTTTTCAGAGAGAGTGAGTATTGTGTAATTAAACTTTCTTTTGCATGTGAACCCCAAAAAAAAACAAAAGAAAGCTTATAAAATACTCTTCTAAAAGAAAAAAATCTAATTTTGAGATAATATAAATACTGGGTATGATAGTTGTAAGTTATTCATTCACATAATCAATATACAAATTCTAAACTAAATGTGTACTCCACTTGTGTTTTAATTGTTCTCACAAATTTCTTTACTTTAAGGTCAACTCATGTTTGTTCACAACACTTAATGCCACATATTTCATGTTAATACAAATCGGTGTTTTAGACTTTTGACATAACAGTAACTAGTGAAGAACTAACCTGTTACCGAGAACAGCATGAAGTTTGATGATCTCTTCTTCTTCTTGAGGAGTGAATTTTCCTCTTCTAATCCCAGGCCTTAGATAGTTAAGCCACCTTAATCTGCAGCTCTTTCCACCTCTCTGCAAACCTATTTTTCATGATAAATTATTGAAATATCAAGTTTATCAGTTAATAAGGAGTTTAATTTTTGTTTTTGTAGTGACAAACAAAAGGTTGCGAAAATATAAAAATGAAAATTTATCGAAAACATATAAAGATTTTAACATTTCCATATCGGGTCACAGTACTGAAAACATAAAAGACAGATTTTAAGATTTCGATATTGGCCACAACATTACTCTGACCAAAAAGGTGCTAATTAAAGTTTGAAGATTTATAAAGTATAGTAACTAACACTTGTCGCTCGTGGGCACCGTTTAACAAATTGCAATCATTTTGTAATATTATATGGATAAAATATACAGTAGAATTTCTATAAATTAATACTCGATAAATCAATAATTTTTATAAATTAATAAATTTCTTTGGTTCCGAGTTAGACCGGTTCAAAATATGACACAAATCGATAAAATAATAAGATAATAATTTTTTTAAAGATCTTATATAAATATATGGTCTCAGTAAGATCATAAATTAATAATATCTATATATATATTTCATATAAGTACAAACTAGATGTTATATTGTTGGTTTTATATTCACAATAAAAAATACATCTATTTTTTTAACATTTCAATATATTTTTGATAATATTTAGTAAAACTATATCGAAAAGCCATATATAAGTTATATGAAACATAAAATATAAACAAAGTAATATAATAAAATAATATGAAAGTCAAATTTCTAAAATTTTATAATTGTATATACGGTAGAATCAAATATACTTTTGTTTTATAAATAAAAATACTCAAAAATAGAAAATAATCTTAAAAAAAATTTTGTAAATTAATATCGCTATAAACTAATAAAATTTCAAAGTCCCAACATTACTAATTTATAGAGTTATAACTTTATATATAGGTTTCAACTTTTCAGAACCCGGAACAACATAATCCATCTATATAAAGAAATTTTGTAATTATTAATGTACTTTAGCCACAGTATAATGTACAATATTGACGGGTGGTATGTAATTGCACTTTCCATTCTTGGCTTGGTTACGAAAATGATCTCGGTAGGATTTCATGAAGCTTTGTTTTATAAAAGAGGATAAATCCCAATTCTGCATGCTATATTCACTTCGGTGTGTAGAATTTTATATCCCAAAAATCTATAATACTAGTAATGAAAAGTATGAACAACAAAACCAAATTTACAATTAAGAAAGAAATGTTAAATATTCTGATTAATATATGAACTTATTATGTTTTAAAATCCAAGAATTTAAAGACATATAACACCAAATGCATCTATCATTGAAAATTCAAAAATATATATATATTGAGCTGTTCTAAAATCCAAAAAGTCTAGAGCTGGTTAAGCTTTTTGTGGTTAATTACGATTCCACTTCATTCTAAGTGAAACTGAAATTCACACACACACACACATAAAGCTTAACCAGCTCTCGAAATTTTCTTTCGAAAACGAGAGAAAACAAATAAGAAGAAAACATGGTTCAATCCGTTTAAATTACGGAATAATTTATTATTGTAAGCAGAGACTTGAACTGATCTAGACGTCTATAAACCCCTCGTTCCAGAAATTTATTTGAACAAATAAAGATGAAAACACATAAACACAAAGTATAAATGCATTCTCCATATATATTTATGAAACTAGCATGTTCAAAAAGTAATACTCCTATATGTGTGTGTGTGTCGTGTATAAAGTACAAATCTATATATTATACCAGCTCGTTCGGGAAGAGAACGCCAATCACATAAGCCATGCTCGTTGATGTAAGCAACAAGCTTTTGGTCTTCCTCCGCCGTCCACTCTCCTTTCCTCATCCCGTCGTCGTCGAACCACGTCTTCCTCCCCATTTTTTCTAGGCTAACCAATCCTCCAGATGCCACGTTAACCACCTCACGATAAGACAGTATTATAATAAAAATAAATAGCTTATTTGAAAAGGGTCTCTCTCTCTCTCTCTCTCTCTCTCCCTCCCTATCTCCTTTTAACTTATAGTGGGAATAGTCTCGACTCTCTCGAGAGTGAGTAGTGGGATATGTTAACGAACATAGAACTCATATATAAGGCCTCCAGTTTTGATTTTTATTATGTTTCCATCATCGGGTTATCTTTTGAATTCGTCGCCTTTAGATTCAAGGGTTTTTTTTTTACAAAAAAGGATTCATGGTTTTTAACAAAAAAGGATTCAAGGGTTTTTTACAAAAAAAAAGGATTCAAGGGGTTTTTAAGAAAAAACTGAAAATTATTTTTTTGGAACATACTTAATAACTAAACAAGAGTAAATAACTAAAGGTATAGCTATTATAATTTCGGAAGCAGTACTTTTAAGAAAAATATTCAGAAGCAATTGAGTAACAAATGTGAAATGCGATACTTTGTTTCATAATATATGTAGTTTTAAACAAAAGCATAAATATTTTTAAAAAATAATTTTAGAAAAGTAGCATTTAATATATATAACTGAATAAAGTATATATATACAATTTGATTGGTTATGCTATATCCAATAAATATTAAAATTACATAGAAAAATGAAAATTATTTATATTTTGAAATTAAAATTACATTTTTAAATAATATTTTTAAAACTACTTAATTTATAAAATAGAGGGAGTATTTTAAAGACCGTCATAACTTGACCATAGAAGGACTTTTTATACCATTGGTTAGTTCTGCATTGTAATATATTTTATTTAATATTTCTTTTATGTTTATTTGTATATAAATTATATTTTATAATTCTACTAATTTTGTAATCTAACATGATTTCAGTTTCTAACAATAAACATAAATTTCCTAAAATGATAAACATCATTGCCACTAAAAACACACAACATTCCATTAAAAATATATAAAATATAATAGCATGTTATACCATATTCTGTATAAAATATATAATACTAAATGAAATGAATATAATAATTTAATTTAATATAGAATACTAACGTTCAAATAAAAATATAATCTTACTCGTTATAATTTTAGTTATTTATATATCTTAACTTGAACAAACACAGTTTTAAATAAAAAATAGATAACCAAACACACACATACCTAGAAACATTTATTCTATTAATTCTTCTAGTATGACCAGTTGATATCAGGTTGTGTCCAATTTTAAATGTAACTGCATAAAGTAAACTATAACTACTTCAAAGATATAAGTATATAACTGCTCCACATTCTATATGTAAGATTACGTTTGAAAATATAACCGTGAGAGTCAAAACACATATGACTATTAAATGCTGTCGTTTCTTTCTTTGTGAAACCGTGTGCATGATTCTTTACAATATTTTTCAATGCTGACCGTTGAGACTTATATCTTATTTATCTCAGGCAGGGATATACATTGACTTCTTAACTCAGCTTTTTTTTTACTTTTTTCTGGTCAGCAACTTAGTTTTTGGATTTTTTCATTTGATATATAAAATATCAAAAATAGTTTAGATTATTTGAATATTTTGTTAACAAATTAAGATTTATGATATCTGACAAAAATATCAAGATTTTAAAATTCATAAATATATATTTATTTAATAAATTATTGACATGAAAACTGAAAATCCTAACTTCTTAATCAAAAATTATACAAAACAGATTTAAAAACATAATTAAAAACTAAAAGAAAAGTAAATTTTATCTATTGATTCAACCAGAAGTTTAATCGGTAACCAGGTTCCGGGTTTTGGATTTTATTATTCATATGTGTCATGTGAATAATAAAATTAAACCTTAAATCCAAAGTAAATCAAAAGTAGAACATTATAGAACATTTTTAATAAATTGCCAATTACAAAACTGAAAAACCTAACTTCTTTATTAAAAACTATACAAACAGATTTTAAAAACATAATTAAAAACTAAAAGAAAGTAAAAATTATCTATCAGTTCAACCAGTAGTTCAACCGGTAATCGGTTCCGGGTCTTAGTGATTTTTGCAGGTTTTATTAGGTTTTTAAATATTAGTTTTTTCACAAAATCCAAATCGGATTTATCTTGGGTCACCAAATTTATCGGTTAAACCATATATCCCAATCTGGCTTCAAAACACTGAGTATGAGACTTTTAAAATATATAATTTTTATTATAAAATATATTTTATATTTTTGTAGTAATTATATAATTATTTTTTAAAAATTATAACCCACAGATAACCGCAAAATTAAATGGACCGGGTGTCCGTACAAATTATTTGTTTGCAGGTTGTGCGGGTTATATTTTTGACCAAAACAAAATTAAAATCTGTGGGTTGGCGGGTTCGACCGGAAACGTAGCCCTAACCGAACATATACCAGATCAACTTTTTAAATTGCTATTATTTAATAAAATATATTTTGATTAAGATTTACACACAAGTATAATTACAAAGAAAAATACAAATATAATCACAAAGAAAATACAAATATGATAATTAAATTAAAAGGACGGGTCAGAATCTAGTAAACTGTTAAAGTCGTAAAAAGGTGCTTAAAGGTTAAAAGTAGTAAGATGATCGTGTTATACACTTACAGGCCGGAACAGTAATATGATATCCTCACATCTTACTTTGTAATTATATTCTCACATTTCTCTTTTTTTTTGTTATATTCGCACATCTTATTTAATCTCAATAGTGACTAATACTATTTAATATTAATTAATTAATTATTGGAAAAAATCTCATCGGGCATGTGCTAGACTTGTTGGGCAACGTGGCATTGCAGATGATGCTATGTTCACATCTTTTTCTTTCTTTTCCCCTGCCATTCACATTTCACATCTTTCTTTTTGGCTTTTTGCAACCATTTATGGTAACTTTAATTATAGTTTTTAAAAATAATAATTATAAATTTAATTATAGTTTAGAATCTATACAGATAAATACAGAGAAAGGAATGCTCCATTGACCGCGAAAGGCCTTTCTTGGTCGAATCCTTCTTTATGAACATCTTTTTCTTGTCTCTCATTCTTTTCATCGTTTCCCGTTCAAACTATATATATATATATATATATATATATTTGATCTTTTGTACAAAAAGTATAAACTATATATTAAGATCGAATAGAAGAAGGTAATCATATCTTAAAATGATTACAACAAAATTACTTTTCAATTTTTCATTGTTTCTAGACAATTTCCTTTTGACAACAAGATCTCCTTTTCTTCTATGCTATATAACGAAAGACCACTTTTCAATTTGTCAGTTTGTTTTCCGGCAATGACATTTATCCGAAAGCACCCTAAAAGAAAAGACAATTGAAATATTTAACTTTTTTGTTCAACCGTGTAAGAATCTTTCTTTAAAATATATTCATTATCTCGTGGAAATATAAGATTCAAACAATAGTTTAGAAAATAATTACTTTTATAATGTCTGATTATGCAGGAAATTATTGATATTTTTAGTGCTATGACTAATAAAGTTTAACAAGGTGTACAATATATATTGTTAAGACAACGAACAACGAAAACCAAACAAAAATGCACAAAAAATATTTTCTTGCATTTTAAAATAATGATCATTTATCTGCTTGGTTTTTCTTGTTTTCCCCATTTTTTGTTTTGAGAAAATTATGTATGTATATTATATTTATAATAATAGATAAATAATCTATTTAGATACCCATCTTATTTTCATTCATTTTTGTTAGAAGACACTTCAAATTATAAATTTTAGTGTGTTGTATTTATATTTTTTATTATTTTTTGTCAGTATTTTTGTTATTAATGTTGGAGATAATATTTTACATCCGGAATTTGATAAGACATTAACTAATATATAAAAAATTGAATCAATATATTAAAATTAACTAGTTTAGATTGAAAATCCACAATAAACCTGAATTTAACATAGTATCATAGCAGGTGAGTACTCCGATCCATTAATTCGGTACAAACAGTGACCCAAATTAATCTACTCAGTTGATAGTATCATAATATTATTTCGGAGAGAGTATGATGAATTATGTCGAGATTAATAGTTAGATGCATCGTTATCTCGAAAATGTATGTTGGAGAGAAAAATCCACACAAAAATATGAATAAAATGTAGGTAATATATAAGAAATTTTGATCATTATACTTAACATTAATTGATTTTAAGCTGGAAACTAATAATAAATATAAATCTAACAATTAAAGCATTTTTGTTTTCTTCTTCTGCGATTGCTCCAAACAACTAGAGACAAAGGTGAACGTGTCTCATTAGTTTTCACTACTTTTCAAAATCAATACTTAATTCTGAACCAGGTAAAAATATAAAAAGTTTCGGTTTATTTTTTATTAGTAAGTTAATTTGCGACTACAACAAACAAATAGAAAATCAAAAGCTATCAAATCTAGAACTGGACGTTCGGGTATCTGTTGGCGCTTGGATCAGTTTTTTCAGATTTCAGTTCTATTTTATATATTTCTATGTTTTATTTTAGTAAATTTGCAATTACGACTCATATTCAGATATAACAGATTGGTTTCAGATTGATTTTGTATCACATCTTAAAATCTATAAAATAATCATATATTATTCGGACTCGGGTTATATTAGATCGGTTTGGATATACCGAGGTAAAATATAAAATCGAAAAGAAAAACATAAAATATATATTTATTTATATATAACTGAGTATTTAAGATACTTATTTAAATTTTTAAAATTTATTGTTAAATATCATATCAAAATAAATAGGAAACTAAATATTTAAAGTATATATTTATGTTTGATATATTTATATTGTATATTAATTTGGAAATTCGGATGATGTTTTTTGGATATTTTATGGATTTTTTGGATTTTTCAGATTTTTTGGGTTATCCGTTTTGGTTCGGTTAATAATACTTAGAATTCAGATATGTTTTATACCACTTTATAAAATTTATTCTGATTTTTTTTACATTTTGGACCAAGTACGGATCAGATTTTTTTTGTTCGATTTAGGTTCGGATTCGGATTACAAATTTTAGGCAATCAAATTCACATAGAAAATGATTATTGGATGGAAACCGACGATCAATAGTTCAGATATTACGCAAGCCATGCAAAAAAATAAATACGCAAGACGACCCCAAATTATATATGTTCATTGGGTTCTAATCTAAATCAATCAGCAAAGGGAATGCATTATCTATTTTCTCTAATCAAAAAATGAATTATCTATTTTCTCTTGTATATTTAGTCATTAGACTATTGTCTTAAAAATTATTGTCTTTTTCTTCCTCAGACTTTGAAATGTTATCTTTGCTAACCTGTTCATATAAAAGGTTCGTAGTAATATTATTTTTTTTGTGTTAAAAAAAAAAAAGAAAAAGCGTTTGGATCGGTTAGATCGATTTCAAATTATATACTCCCTCTGTTTCATAATATTTGATGTTTTGCCTTAGTGCACAAAGATTAAGGAAACTAGATTTTTCTAAAAAAGTTATTTAAAAAAAAATTATTTTAAAATCAATTAACCAATAATAAAAAACACAGTGAAATCTAATTGGTTGAACAGTTTCCAATAAAGTTAAAGTTAACCTTAAAATCTCAAAACTTCATCTAATTTGAAACAAAATTATTGATATCTTGCATATTTGCATTGTTTTAGCTATTCTTTCATATGCATTTTCATCATATAGAATAGGATTTAGACTTGTCTAGGTTGCATTTTGTATGCATAAGTCTCTATTAGGTACTGGAGTGCCAAGTGAAGTTATTGGAGACATTTGGATGTGTTTGGAGCTCAAAAGAGGTGAAAGAGGTGATCGTTGGACGAGCAAAGCACTGGAGCGACCTTCCCGGAGCGATAACTCCAAGTCGCTCGCGTTCTCATCACTCGGAGACACGAAGAAACAAAGTCAGAGCGACCCCTCGGAGCGACCACCCGAGGTCGCTCCCGAAGCCAGAGCGACGTGCTGGAGCGATTCTCTGGGGTCGCTCCGCGTCACTAGCTGCACGATTTTATTATTTTTGAAGGACCTTTTTGCAATTTATTGTGCACGTTTTTGCACTGAAAAACCTAATGTTTAAGTATGCTTTGTAGCCACCATTGGCAGATAATCTTTGATCGATTGAAGAACACAAACTCTCTTAAGAAAAAGATTTCTTTTTGGCTTGATTTGTGATTGTTCTTGTGATTTCTCTTCTATTTCTCTATATGATTCATCTGAAATCCATCATGGGTTTAAGAGGAATCATGGGGATTAGTGAGTAATCACCTTTTGAATTCATGGGTTAGGGAGATTAAGGGTGATTAGGCTAGTTCTAGGATGTTTTAGTGTAGATCATTCTTGTTCCTTGCTAGTAGAGTATTCATAATGCATCATTTGAGTAGGCCACTCAAAGGGTGATCTCTAGGCATTTCCCACCCAAAAGGTGTTTGATGAAATGCCTGAGTCAACTCTCCTAGGCTTTTAGTGTACTTTGCCAAAGAGATTTGTTGTTAAAGATGCTAAGATAGCTAATAGACTTGTTAGTAATGATTGATTGCATGTTATTCAACCAAAGACATTTGATGTTTGAGACATGTTAGCAAATGAGCATTTGTCTAGACATAGAGCTTGCTTAGAATTGTGTCTAGGCTTAAGGTTAATAGTTTGATTGATTCATTTGTCATCCTTTGTTCGAAACCTGATCACCCAAGGTCTAAATCCCTAAACCCATGAGTTCTCCTTTCCAATAGATTAAAAGTATCATTTTTATTGCTTTGCTTTAGCTTTAATCATTAGTATAGAAATCATCAAATCACTGATTGCACTTAGATTAGGCAAATACTTGCACTCTCTCTGTATTTGAATCCCTCAGAATTGGTTCGACAACTTACTACCACTATACTATCATTTGACTTAGGAGCCTCAAAACTCTTAACGCCAAATTGGCGCCGTTGCCAAATTCTGAGTTTGATTTGAACATTGAGATTTAGTCATTTGCTTGAGACTAAGTCATTTTTATTTTTGTAAGTTACTGATTCTCTTCTTCACCTCTTTGTGATTTTCAGGTGTATGAACTTGAGGAGCAAGGGTACATCAAACCTTGTTCCAAGAGCCGCAGACATCAGAGCTTTAGAGAGAGAGTGTGCAAGAAAAAGAAGAGAAGAAGAGCAACAAGCTCAACTGCAGCCACTGGAAGCTGCAATGGAAGAACAACAAAATCCTCAGAACCCCAATGGACCTCAACAGCGACCAGCTCGCCCCATTGGCACTTATGACCGCCCCAACATCCATGGTCCTAGACTTGGAATCCGAGCACCAGCTGTGGCTGCTAACAACTTTGAGATCAAGTCAGGACTGCTAAACTGCATAGAGAACAACAAGTATCATGGTCTGGCTGTGGAGGACCCATTTGATCACTTGGATAAGTTTGACAGCTACTGTGGTATGTCAAAGACTAATGGTGTGTCAGAGGATGTCTTAAAGCTCAAGCTATTCCCTTTCTCTTTGGGGGATAAGGCACGTCAATGGGAGAAGTCTCTACCAAGTGACTCCATCACCACTTGGGAAGATTGCAAAAGGGCATTCTTGGAGAAGTTCTTCTCTACCTCAAGAACTGCTAAGTTGAGGAATGAGATCTCCAGCTTCCAACAGAAGAACTTGGAAGGATTCAGTGAAGCTTGGGAGAGATTCAATGGTTACCAAGCTCAGTGCCCACACCATGGATTCTCTAAGGAGAGCTTGCTGAGCACATTCTACAGAGGTGCTCTTCCTAAATACAGAGCCAGACTGGATACAGCTAGCAATGGGTTCTTTTTGGGGAGAACAGAGGAAGAGGCAGAGGCTCTAGTTGACAACATGGTTAAGAGTGATGCAGTCTACAGTGGAGACCATGACAGAAGCAGCAGAGGTGAGGACAATCAAACGAGGAATGAGATAAAGGCTCTTCAGGAGAAGATTGACAAACTCATTGCTGATAAGGCCACACAAGCGCAGGTGAACTTTGTTGGCAACCCAAGCCAGGAGATACCCCCTACTGTCAATGAGGTTGAGGGTTTGGAAGGGCAAGAAGAATTGTGTTTCATCAACAGTAATGGTAGCTGGTACAAGAAGGAACCCAACTTTCAGTACAACAACTACCAACAGAAGCCCTATTCAAACAACCAGCAGAGTGGTTTTCAGCCTCGAAACAACCAGCCGAGCAACTATCAGCCTCAGCAAAACTCATCTCCTAGCTCCTCTGCCCCTCAACAGAGCAGCACTGATGCCTTACTAAAACAGATCTTGGAGTCTCAGACTAGAAGTGAGAAGCATGTGGGCTATGAACTGAAGAACCTTCACTCCAAGATTGATGGGAGCTACAATGAGCTCAACAACAAATTCACCCACCTCGCTTCTTCTGTCAAGCATTTGGAGAATCAGTTTGCTTCCATGAGCTCCCACCAGAACCGCCAGCAAGGATCTCTACCTGGAAAGTCAGATCAAAACCCCAAGGAAGCAAAAGCTGTCACACTTAGGAGTGGTAAGCAGTTGACTCCTGTAACCTTCACCAAGGATGCTGAGAAACAAGGTGAGGAGGTGGCCATCAACCTAGATGATGAAGTGGTCATTGTTGATGAGAAGACAGATGCTGAGATCTTGGAGAAGATTGTGAAAGCCAAGGGTAAAGGAAAGGTTGGAGAAGAGAAGAAAACAACAAAAGATGGTGAATCTGCTGCTCCAGCAAGTGAGAGCTCTCATGTCCCTCCTCCCTATGAACCAAAGCTTCCATTCCCTGGTAGATTCAAGAAGCAGCTGCTACAGAAGTACAAGGCTTTGTTTGAGAAGCAGATGAGTGAAGCTCAGGTTACAATGCCCATCATTGATGCTTTCATGTTGATTCCTCAATACAGCAAACTCCTGAAAGATGTTGTAGCTGCTAAGAAGAAGGAGATGGAGGGCATGATGGTTCTGAGTCATGAGTGCAATGCCATCATTCAGAGGCTTGATGCTCCAGAGAAGCTAGAGGATCCAGGATGCTTCACACTCCCTTGTGCTCTTGGACCTATGGTATTTGAGAAATGTCTCTGCGATTTGGGAGCTAGTGTCAGCTTGATGCCTTTGTCTGTGGCAAAGAAGCTTGGCTTCACTCAATACAAGAAGTGTAGGCTCTCTCTGGTGTTGGCTGATCGTTCAGTGAAGTACCCTGTGGGCATTTTAGAGAACCTCCCTGTGAAGATTGGAAGGTATGAGATACCTACAGATTTTGTGGTGCTTGAAATGGGTGAGGAGGCTCAAGACCCATTGATTCTTGGAAGGCCATTCTTAGCTACAGCAGGAGCTATTGTGAATGTGAAGGAAGGGAAGATTGACCTCCATTTGGGCAAGGAGAACATCCTCCACTTTGACATCAAGGAGAAGATGAGGAACCCCACTGTATTTGGACAAGCATTCACCATTGAAGAGATGAATCCTCCTCCTGCTGATGATCACTTTGATGAGCTACCACCTGAGGAAGATGGGGTGTCAACTCCACTTTCTGCACCTATTCCAGCCTGATCCAAAGGAGGCAAAGTCAAGCTAGAGACTTAAAACAAGCTCACTTGGGAGGAAGTCCCATGAGTATCCTTGTATATATTGCATTAGTATTTGCATTATCATTTTATTGCATAAAACAATGGGAAAGTGAAGTTGTGTGCAGGTGTGGAGCAGAAAATCGGACATCAGGGTGAGGTCATGGAGCGAGGGAGAGAAGTCGCTCCAGCTGGGAGCGACTTGCCCACAGCGACCCCCAGAGGTCGCTCGTGTCCTAAGGAGCGGAACTGGCCGTGGAGCGAGGTATCCGCAGCGACGTCATGAGGTCGCTCCAGCTGGGAGCGACCTGCCACAGCGACCCTTACACCTCGCTCCCGTCTCAGGTAACTGGAAACTTCCCTTCTCCCATCTTTTCTTTGTATTTCACATTTCCATTGGGTACCTCACTCACACAGAGACTGTGTGATTTAAGTGTGGGGGAGGTACCAAGTATTTGATCATGTTTGTTTTCATGATTTTGAGTCTCATGCATTGCATATTACATCCTTATTTGCATAAAAAAAAAAAAAAAAAAAAAAAATTTGAAAAACACAAAAAGAATCATTTAGTTGCATCATTTGCATTTTTAGGATTGAGTCTAGAAGCATATAGGTTGCATTCATGCATTAGGGGGATTTCAACCTTGTAAAGAGCTCATGCTAAGTACTGAATTTGTTGACCTTTGTAATCATGACAAGTAGCTTGAGCACCCTTTAGAAAGCTTGTAAACTTCGCGCCTTGAATGCTCCTCTTGAAACTCATTTGACTGTTGATACTCTCTCTTTGAAGCAAGCTCCTGTTTTAATGTCTCTTGCATATGGTCTCTTGTGTACTAAGTCATGGATATACACACTTGAGTTGTTCCATCCTTTTTACCAATCTTCTTGACAAACTCAAGTGGTACTCCACTCCCAAAACCCATACCTCCTTTTTAAACCATCATTATTTGTTGAGTGAGGCCTCTTTGGAAAGCTTTACATGTGCATAATGTTGAGAGTATTGGGAACGACAATGCTTAGTCTCCATTCTTGCTAGATTAGTCACTCTATTGTCTAGCTATAGGAAGGGGGTGAGTGTTGTGATTGTGATTTGGGAATATGAAAGGTTTGACTCTTTGTGCTTAAATGATTAGTCTTTATGGGATAAGTGGAGAAGTATCTAGCTCTTATTGTGAAAAGTCTTGGCCCTCAAATATAAAAAAAAATATAAAAAAAAAAAAAAAATATAAAAAAAAAGAAAAAAAAAAGAGAATAAAAAGGGGGCTAGCAAAGTTGTTAGGAGCTGAGATTTGTTTTAAAATTGTGAAAAATCCTTTATTGATTTCAAAAAGAAAGAGTCTAATGTGAAAAATGTTCTTGGGATCTTTTGGTGAGGGATGTGAGTTGGGTTTGACATTGAGGAATAATTGAATATCTTGTGTGTTTGGGAAAGGGTAGAACGATGGAGATTGAGCATTGTATGCATGAGTTGATCCCTTTCTTAGATATATTATGTGTAATGTCAAAGCTACTGTGTTTTGAGAGAAAACCACCTTAAAAGATTATTTTGAACCTCTGATTTCACTTGCATCAAAGCCTTTGTCTTACCAAACCAAATGACTTGGACCAGTTGACCATTTGTGAGATGTCTATTGAGTTTGCTTCATAAATGTTAGAGAGATGTGGATTTGTGGTTTGTAGATGCATGATTAATGAGTGTAGAGATCAAAGGAGCTGAGATAGGCCTAGAGAAGTTAGAGATGGATAAAATCTTTGCTCTTGCTATTTGGTATGATTATGCAAGGTTGTTAGGTTGAGAACTAAGAAGAGTTTCTTTTGATTGTGAGTCCCCATCTTCAAACCTTTTCTCTTTGGTTCTTGAAAGTTTACTTGTGGACAAGTAAAGGACTAGTGTGGGGGAGTTGATATCTTGCATATTTGCATTGTTTTAGCTATTCTTTCATATGCATTTTCATCATATAGAATAGGATTTAGACTTGTCTAGGTTGCATTTTGCATGCATAAGTCTCTATTAGGTACTGGAGTGCCAAGTGAAGTTATTGGAGACATTTGGATGTGTTTGGAGCTCAAAAGAGGTGAAAGAGGTGATCGTTGGACGAGCAAAGCACTGGAGCGACCTTCCCGGAGCGACCCTACGGAGTCGCTGTGCCCCACCTCTCAGAGCGACCTTCCCAGAGCGATAACTCCAAGTCGCTCGCGTTCTCATCACTCGGAGACACGAAGAAACAAAGTCAGAGCGACCCCTCGGAGCGACCACCCGAGGTCGCTCCCGAAGCCAGAGCGACGTGCTGGAGCGATTCTCTGGGGTCGCTCCGCGTCACTAGCTGCACGATTTTATTATTTTTGAAGGACCTTTTTGCAATTTATTGTGCACGTTTTTGCACTGAAAAACCTAATGTTTAAGTATGCTTTGTAGCCACCATTGGCAGATAATCTTTGATCGATTGAAGAACACAAACTCTCTTAAGAAAAAGATTTCTTTTTGGCTTGATTTGTGATTGTTCTTGTGATTTCTCTTCTATTTCTCTATATGATTCATCTGAAATCCATCATGGGTTTAAGAGGAATCATGGGGATTAGTGAGTAATCACCTTTTGAATTCATGGGTTAGGGAGATTAAGGGTGATTAGGCTAGTTCTAGGATGTTTTAGTGTAGATCATTCTTGTTCCTTGCTAGTAGAGTATTCATAATGCATCATTTGAGTAGGCCACTCAAAGGGTGATCTCTAGGCATTTCCCACCCAAAAGGTGTTTGATGAAATGCCTGAGTCAACTCTCCTAGGCTTTTAGTGTACTTTGCCAAAGAGATTTGTTGTTAAAGATGCTAAGATAGCTAATAGACTTGTTAGTAATGATTGATTGCATGTTATTCAACCAAAGACATTTGATGTTTGAGACATGTTAGCAAATGAGCATTTGTCTAGACATAGAGCTTGCTTAGAATTGTGTCTAGGCTTAAGGTTAATAGTTTGATTGATTCATTTGTCATCCTTTGTTCGAAACCTGATCACCCAAGGTCTAAATCCCTAAACCCATGAGTTCTCCTTTCCAATAGATTAAAAGTATCATTTTTATTGCTTTGCTTTAGCTTTAATCATTAGTATAGAAATCATCAAATCACTGATTGCACTTAGATTAGGCAAATACTTGCACTCTCTCTGTATTTGAATCCCTCAGAATTGGTTCGACAACTTACTACCACTATACTATCATTTGACTTAGGAGCCTCAAAAGCCCTAACGCCAATTATCCTTCTAAAACATCAACTATATTGAAACGGAGGGAGTATTTGTTTATGATTTCACACCTCTGTTGGTGATTTATATTGACACGTGCAAAATTTACTCGTTCACGTGTTTTAAATTTGATTTTTTCATTATTTATTATGCACACTTCGCTGCTATCATGAACTGTCATGTCGTTATATATTTTTTTCTAAATCATTTTTATCATGTGAATGTAAATGCACGGAGAGAAGCAATTATTTCATGAACGCGTAGGCATTCGCCATCAGAAAATGACATGTCTGCTACTGATTCTCTTTTGTTCAAAGTAAAGTTTGACATGTTGCATTTGTGTTTACTGTACTTGTTTTTTTTTCTATCGCCCGTTTCCATACAACACAATCTTTTCTTTTTATATTTTTTTTCTTCAGAACATAGGTACCCGTGCAAATATTAAAAGCATAAAATATATAAAATAAAAAATTACAAATGAAAAGAAAGAAAATTCTAAAGAGTATCAACTCTAAACCAATATTATAAATAAGTATATATTTTTATGTTTTTCTTTTAAATCGTTTAATAAGTGGTTGAAATTGAAAAAAAAGAAAAAACAAGATAAGGTTGATGTTGTTGTGAGTCTTTCTTGGGATTTTCTTGTCTTATCTGGAGCAGCATGATGAGTAGAGTCTAATTTCTTTAAATGCATGAGTTACTACTTTAACTTCACAAAAAATAACCTTTAAATTTACACCGAAACAGTATCAGTATGTCACTCTATTATTTGCTTTTTTTTTTTGGTAAACCACTCTATTATTAGTTCACAGTTCACACTGATTTAAGGAAAAAGGCTAGAATAATTTGCGTGTTGTCATGACCATATTCAAAAATAAAAGGAATAATTATTCTTCAGTTTTTTTCCAGACATGGGATATCCTTTATTTATATAAACATTTAGACTAACTTTTAAGAGTGAACTAGATTTTGACCGGCATTTTTAAATTGCACGCTTATTTTGTTTACAAAACTTAATTTATTATAAACTATCATTTATATCTATAAATATATATTTTTAAGTTATATAATTTTATTTAAATAAGCATAAGCATGTCTCGCATTTATTTTAGTTTATTTTTAAAAGTTAAAAACTGAAATAGAATAATATATCGTCTAACATGTCTTTCATTGGTCAAATTTTGTTTTATAATTTTTTTTATCATAAATGATAGAAATGGAGAAAACATCCGGATCCAGAGAACTGAATCGAACCCAAAACCATATTCAAACTCGAACCAAATATTTCAGATACCCTAAAATGTTCAAAACACCGGCTATATCTAAAAATTTGTTCTCCATCAAAAGTTCTAAATAAATTACATTATTCAAATTTGTAGATTTATATTATTTAATTTATCTTGAAAATTTAAGGTATTTTTTGAATTTTTATATTGTTTACATAATTTAAATAGATACCCAAACCAACCCCACAATGCTCGAAATAGGGTGTAAATCTCCAAGCATAAAAATCTGAAATCTGAATAGACCCAAATCAAAACCGTATGGATCCCGATTAAAATATTTAAAATTATGTAATTTATTTGGAATTTTTTAGTTTTTCCTAGTATAATTAAATTTTTATTTGGGTTTATATATGCAACGTTTTTTTTTACAAAAATCAATACCATAGATATGCATATATATACCGGGTTTCCTTACAGACTATATAATACAATCTTATTTTAATCATGTTTTAAATAATTAGACTTTTTTGTTATAATATTTTTTAATTAGAATATGAAAATATAAATATTTTAGACGTCAGGGTCCAGTTATATTCATATATTAATAATGAACACTAAAATATTCGTACTTATATATTGTTATGCAATCATCGTTTATAGTAACAACCAGTGGCAGATTTAGAAAATTATTTAAATGGAGGCAGAAAATATGATAAAAATAAAAATCAGGCTAAAGGGGAAGGGAACGATTGGAACCTGGGCTTAATGGGGGCAGAGGGTAGGTTTTAACCAACTACGCTAGTAACGCTACATAATCTTTCCATAATCTTTATGTAATTTCATTTAATTATAGATTTTACTGGGGGCAGCTGCGCCCTTACTGCATAGAGGCACCCTGGTAACAATTATAGATTTGTTAGAATCAGGTCAGCAAGGACCAAATATATGATCAATGATTTATATATGTTGTTTAAATTTTCCTTGAACTAGATTTAGGATGTTTATTTATTAATACTAATTAATATATAAATGACTTTTCATTGTAAATAATTAAAAAAAAACTAAGAGCAGATTCATATTAAAAATTATGTTTTAATAGTATAGATATAACTTATAGATAGATATCTCTTCTGTGTTAAAAAAAAAACTCATTTCTTCAAATATTCCAACGAAATTAAAACATGGTTTCATATCTATGTGGCCACAAAATAAAATATAGTAGAATGTAACCTGATTACTTTAGTCACTCGCTAGTTGTCACTAAGATCTTTTTATGAGTGAAAGTAGTTATTAAACAATAAAATCATTTGCTCAAAGGAAAATATGAAAATTTATACGATAATAGTATACCTATCGAATATGTCTTCATAAACTTGCGTTACTGAGTAAAAAATAAAAATAAAAATATATAAATATTAAATACTACCAGAATCTATACTATTAAAATAAAATTCCTATTATGATTTTACCTTAAACTTTTAATCTTAGAGTTATTTATAATAGCATATCATTAAAAATATTCTAAAACTTAGAAAATGTAGATTAAATTACAGCTGTACATAGCTCACTATTAATCATATTTTTTGGGCAACGATTAATCATATTCTAAATTTTGAAAAAGAAAGAAATTGTCTTTCCCATAAATTTTGTGATCGATCACCACCTCCTATTTCTTTGGCATCAAATAACCCTTTTTACGTTTTAGTTTTTTCTTTTGTTTTCAGTTTTATCCAGTTTAGTTTTTTCTGATTTTAACATATAACATTAACCAATTTTGTTACGTTGAAATAAATATTTTAATTTCTTTTAGATATATACGTGCATTTTGTGTTCTGTTAAGTATGGAGCGATGGTCGAACACAATACTATTAAATAAAGTTTGTCATATACAATATAAATTTCCATAAATTATATGTTTAAAATTTAATAATATACATGGCCCAACATATCATAAACTTCCACAATGAATATGCATAAAATTGAGTAACATGTGCAAAACTACTAGACTCTTAAACATTGTTGTAATTTTTTTTATCAGCACAACTTTGTTGTAAATACCTACATGATTTTAGTATATATTTTATTTATTTTTTTCTGTAAACAAAGTAATATAATAAAAAATAAAGAAAAATAAAATATTGCATATTTATATTTAATATTATATATTACTTCTGAACCGAAATTTTACTAAATACTATTTAAATATGAATTCTTTATAACTGATATATCTGGAACCAACCTGAATATTCAAAGTCTTAACTCTAATCATATAAGTATCTAAACTACGATGTATATATGTAAAAAACTCATAAATCTCTAACATAATAATGGCAAGATTTGGTCACGATATATTTTATGTTATGAATATATGAAACATTCATTAGATACCATATTTCAAAAGTTAGTTATAAAAAATTGATAATTTATCATAATAAATTATTACATTAAAATTTACTTATGATTTTGTCTGTCATCAATCATGAGTTTAATTTTTTTATAAATATCTACTAAATTTCAATTATTCTGTAAATATTAAAGATTGGCCTACGATATTAAAAAGTACCAAACCTATTATACACGTCATTTTTCTATAAATAACTGCTACTCCACCATATTCCCATCACGAACAACATCAGAAAAAGCTGTAAAACTCATCTTTTGCATTATCAAAATTTCCATATGAAAACTACAAGACTATACTAACCACAACATGTATCATTAAAATAATAAAAATAATACATGCAAAATTTGACATAACCAAATATTATATGTTATAAAATATTCTTTTTTTTATAAAATAAATACTTTCGTACTTTAAATCGCAGATCAAAATCTAATTTTCCAATTATATGTGTTAGGCTGTGCAGCAATGATCTATCAAACCACCTACGGAGATTTACGCACCCAGGAAAAACGGAGATACTTTGAAAAAGCATCGAGGTGGTGCTGATGACTTCAGGCTTTGTCAATGGTGAATTTCCAGCTGTATGCGATTGCAGTTGCTTCTAGCAATTTACAAAGCCGGTCATAAACATATCAAAGTAAAACATTAACGCTGAAGCCTTACATATTTTAAGGGCATCTCCAACCCTACTCTATTTTCTACTCCAAACATTATTTTAAAATAAAATCTTTCTAATTCCCACTTCATTTTCAATTCTAAAATGGAGTAATAGCTAAGATTATTTCATTTAAAATAGCTAAGATTATTACATATTACTCCAATTTAGAGGTAATTTTTTTATTTATGAAATGGTCCTTTAAATATTTTATGTTCATATTTCTTACTTAAATAATATTTTAAAATGATAAAATAACATGAAAACAAGATATTTCATTATTTAATAATTTGATATAAAATGCATAACATAACTAAACAACATAAATAATATAAAATAAAAATAACATAAATTTAAATGTCCGATTTCAATTTTTTCTTACTCGATTTAGGAATATCAAAGATAAAGAAGTTTATTTTTTCATTACGAAATGCATTAGTTGATCATTTGTGGGTAATATATTCTAATGCTTATTATTTAGCCAACTTATATATTATGTTTTTATTCTATTTTATGATTTTTTGTACCTTTTAATAATAATGTTTAATTTAAATAAATTATATTTAAGGTATTTTTGCAAACATAAAATAGTTGGGATTAATTGGTAAACTTTTATAAGTATAAGATATTATTAACAATTATTAACTATTTTTGAAGTAAAAATGGAGTAAAACCTTACTCCATTTTAGAGTTGCACCATTTTGGAGTAAAATTTGGAGAAATATATTGGAGGTGCTCTAAGTAGTAAACACATATATAGATATAGATCATTATTTTTGTTATTATTAATTCTAATAAACTGTATTTGGTCTCCAAAATATTAACAACGATTCTGTCTGTTTGAATTGGGACACATATTCATGAACTTTATCTTTTTAAGTGTTAAATATGCGTCACATATCTAAATCTGACTTTTATAATATCTTTATACTTTGTAAAAGTATCTCCAACCCTACTGCAAAATTTACTGCAAAATAGAGTAGATAATACAGTCATGAATAAACAAAAAAGCAATACTCTATATTTAGAGTAATACATTTTTTGTTTGTTTATAACTGCATTCTCCCCTCTATTTTACAGTAAATTTTGCAGCGGGATTAGAGATGTTCGTAGTCTCGTGTTTGGATATACCTAGGGATGTTAAAATCTTCACGTTGATATTATGGTCATTTAGAATAACAAAATGTATTGAGACATGATTGTAAGAATGTCCATCAAATAATAGTAAAAAAAATTAAGTTGTCTTGGTCTAGTGGTAAAATTGTTCCAGGTGGAGTTTTCAGCTTGGACTCGAGTAGCATTGGTCATCCATAAATGTCTTAAATGGCAAAAAAACCAGATTTTTATGGATTTCGTAGAATTAGTTTTTGGATCTAGAAAGCTTTTGGATCCCACGATTATAAAAAAATGTCTTTTTTCTGTCAATCAAACTAAATATTAACAAAAACAAAAGGAAAACACGATAAGGCTGCCTTGTCAAGAAACCTTTCATGAACGGCACTTCCCATGTGGAGCAACACGATTTAAAATCCTGAATCACATTTTTTTAAAAACAAAATGTCGTCCAAAACTGGAAAAAAAACAAACAGAGAGACAGCGAATCACTAAATTTTCCAAAAGAAGTAATAAATGACGGGGTTGACAAAAAAAAAAAAGTAATAAATGACGGTCCACTAAAAATTGTCATATTTGAAGAAATTGAGACAAAGGGAGATTGGGTAGTCGAGATGGATAACCCCTGCTCTTTCAATAAGTGTAAGTGTTAGTAATTATTTTAAATTGTGTTTACTTTATATCTTAATAAAAAAATATCAAATTATTGAGAAATATATTATATGAGATCTTCAACTTGATGTATGGTGTACCATCGAACATGAATTTTAATAGGATTGCTCAGAATGGTGCAGTCAGGCGCATATTTTTATAAGGTGGTAGAATTATCGGCTGTAGAATCGTCTTTGTAATATTTTCATCATTGTAATACCATAATTAATCGATTCAAACGTTAAAAAATAGTTTATACTAGGAATGAATATATTTTTATGATAAAAAACTACATTGAAGTTTAGAAAAATAAATCAAATTATTAAATAGGATTTCACGGTTCATAAGTCATTTTATGTTGTCTATGCTTGTGAATTAATCCAATTATATTACCTTTGGATAATTAGCGTTCATCTTTATATAAATTTGATTACTACTATTTAATAGTTTCAAAGACACAATACAACCGTTGTGCGATATATTTTTAGCAAAATGCATGAAAATTGTCTTTGATAGGAAACAAAAAGAGCGAGAGCGAAAATAAAGTTGAAAAAAAAATATTTCAGTTAGATAACATTATAGAATTTATAAATTAGTTTATCTGAAATTTTGTTTATATATTTTTATTAAATAAAATTCCACATTTTATATGATATTTCCACCGAAATCCGATCGGATATTCAAAATACCTAAAATATTTTGTGTATATTAGGTATATTAGATACATTTGGACATTTCATATATGTTTTTGGCATTACAAATACTCTTTTAAATTTTACGTTAAGTTTTCAATTATAGTTTGAATTTCAGGTAAAATTTAAAAAATTCAAAATATATTTCACATATTTGGATAATTTTTAAGTATTATTTAGTTTATTGGATCACATTTGGAGTAAAATCTAGAGCCTGTGTATATAGATATTTTTGATATTTTTTTGGATTTTTGAATATTTGTTCGGGTTTCAAATATATTTTTGGATTCGGACTTGGTATCCGAAAATCACAGCTATTTTACAGATATTTAAACTAAGCCAACTATTACCCTGTGGTATCATCATTTAGGCCTGCGATTTCGGTTTTCCGAAACCGAACCGAACCGAATTTTCGGTTTTCGGTTAACCGAAATTTTTAAAACTAATTCCGAAATAAACCAAAATTAAACTCGGTTCGGTTCGGTTCGGAAGTCGGTTATTTTTGGTTTTCAAATTATTTCCGAATATAACCGAGATTTTATATTATTTACTAGAAAACCAATTTTTTTTAATTACACTCGGTTATTTTTGGATTTTTTGGTTATCTTCGGTTCTCTAATTATTTTTGACTTTTTCGGATATGACCTGAAAAATCCACATTTACAATACAAGGGACAAAACAAAACAATAGAAAGCTAAAGGTCACCACGCCGCTTGAACTCCACCAACCTGCAACTTATTAAACTCAGAAAATCAGTGGAAAAAAAACAGAACAAAAATACAAAAGACACACAAAGTAGTTGAAACAGATTAACGTCTAACCCCAAATCGATTTCGACCCAAACCCTAGATCTCAAATCCATCCGAACTCATCATTCAATATAAATCAAACACTTAGAGACACTCTCACACTGATAAATGATCCATCATTCAAGCCAAATCAGAAACCCCTAATTGATTTCGACAGAAACCCTAACTCTCAAATCAATCACAAACTCAAATACTACACAGAACTAGAAAAGAGAGTGAAGAACCTACCTAGTGGTCGGAAAGATGTGAGAATCAGACGAAAAAGATGAGTTGCTAGGGTTGAGAATCCGACGAACGGCTCGAGTTTGAGGAAAAAAAGAGAAAATGATATAGGGCTGTTTAGATTAAAAGAGATATATATAGGTAGGTTAAATTTCGGTTAACCGATCGGAAATCATGAACCGAACCGAACCGAAACACTAACCGAACATTTTTTAACATCTTCCGATCGGTTTACTCTTGATAACCGAACACTAACCGAATGTCATAATGTTCGGTTCGGTCCGGTTCGGACCATTCGGTTCGGAATCCCAGGCCTATCATCATTTATGCTCATCGAGGAGTTTCTAATTTTTGGATGCTAAAAACATAAATGATACATAAAGTTAAAATCTGTTACTATGCGAATTTTGTAATTTAGATATTTAAAAATAAAAAGATAATTAATTCAAATTTTCTTTTGTATTATTTTATAGATGTTTAGATTTTTGGATTTTCTAATTTCAAGTTTTCACCACCGGACCAATTTAACGGTGGTCTTTTATTGCAATGTTATCTTATTTCTTTTGCAGTTTTTGCTTTACTTAGGGCATCTCCAACACCTCTCTATTTTTTACTCTAAAATATAGTTTAGAGTAAAAATACTCCAATAGTACTATATATCTCATTCTATAATAGAGTGAAAAATAGGTTTACTCAAAATATAGAACAAATTGTTTTTTTGTTCATCATTCTATTTTCTACTCTAAAACAAAATATTATTGGAACAAACTTTCATTCTATTATAAAGTCACTTTATTTTAGAGTAAAAAATAGAAAAAAAAACCATCAGAGATGATCTTAAAGAGTCGATAAGTATTACATTAATATGCGGTGATGTATCATGAACGAGATTCTACAACACAACAAGAGATTCTTTGATCGGAACCAATGGCGAAGGAATGCATATGGTGAGGAGGTTCCTGCTTTGATCACTAATAAAGAACCTAAGATGCTGTTCAGATTCTGATTCTGACTAATATGTTAGAGCATTTCTAAAAAAAATTCTATAACTTCAATATAATTTTCTGGTCTCCAAAAAAAATTTCAAAAATTTAAATTTAGAGTTTTGAAGTTTTATCTTTTTATTTGCATTTTGACTCTACACATGATTCTTAGATATTTTTTTATTTATCGTTTTAATCTTTAATTTTTTTTATATCTCACAATTATTTCAGATTTATTTTTATAAATTAGAATTTTATACATAAAATAAAATTTATATTATTTTAAAACTAGAATTAGACAACAAGAAGTTAAGAATATTGCAAAAGAAACTTAATTAAAAAATTATATTATTTTAAAACCTGGGTTCGATTCTAAGGTGAGGAGGAAACCATATTCCTCCCATATAGCATGGGCTGGTTTTTATGAAGACGCGACTCTTGTCACCTTTTTTTTTTTGAACCGACTCTTGTCACCTTTTTTCATTTAAAAAAAAGACATTGCAATAAAAGTAACAGGCATAATTGCAGTATCAAGCCGATTGGGTAGATTGCAGTGGTAGAAAATTTACCGTAGAATTTAGACTGTTATTTTTTTTGGATGTAATTGTATCTAATGTAACTGGAAAAATTAAATAAGAGAAATGATGAAAAAGAAATATATTCCTACACCAATATTTTAAAAAGATAGTTTTCTACAACCATATTTTTTTGATTTAAAAAATAAGAGTTCTGCAACTATTTTTTTTATTTTATTAACTTTAACTTTAAAAACTACTTAAGTTACGATTGGTAATTTAAGTGGTTGTAAATAGAAATTAAAGTTTCTAAGTGGTTGTAAATAGAAATTAAAGTTAAAATCACTAGTTATAATTCAACCAATCATTCCATTGACTAAAAATGACAATTATCTATCGAATAAGAAATTAGCAGAGCTGAAAAACATGCAGTAACGCACAAGAACCAAAAACAAAAAATTGCATTTGATTTGTGAGTGTTCTTTGTTACCTATAACATTTTACTCAAGTTTCGTCAAGCTGTATATGATTCACTTCATGGTTTGGTTTCCTCGTGCGTTCTGCGGATATCAAACTTGTCTACAAACTCCAACGGAGAAACCGTCTCGTTTCTGATCCTCTTAACCTTGGGGCTCAACAGTCCCCTGTGGCTGAATCCATACAGCTTCAGCACTTGGTTATCTGCAAAATTAAAAGCTCTCTCCATGCTCTTGAAACACCTCTCCTCTGCGTAATCAGCGTAGCTGCCACACGGTTTGCACCCCACGAAATGCGTCACAAACGGCCATCTCTCATCTCCCAGTCCCGGATGATACTTCTCCATCATCTCCTCATACTTATCAACCAAACCCTCCCAAAACCCGTGCAAATAGTATTGGTTCTCAACGTAAACCTTCTCCATCCACTTAGTCCTTCTGTGAAAGCAGGAGATATATCAACGCTGACTGATCATCCGCCTCAAAAGCTGGCCTACCTTTCAGATAAGCTGTAAGTACCTTCCCAGCTTCGTCGCGGACATGACCTTTTGGTCCCATTGGAGCCCAAGCATCTAACAGATCCAGTGACCACTGACAGTTCCTCAACATAAAAATACCAGTGTTCAACGCAACCCATGACTTTTGGTTGAACAACAAGTCCGGATAACCGTGTATCACCAGGTTATGCTTCTCGTACCGAGACAAGGGGATCCTCAAACAGTACTATCAGTGAACAAAGCATCACTATCCATCCACCAAATCCATTCTACTTCCGGATGAGACAGCATTAACCTCCTAATCATAGGCAAGTTTAGTCCAATACCCTGAGAGTTCCTCATCTAGATGTGCCATGTTGTACACAATCTCTATCCCGTGAAGCCTACAGTAATCAATCTTGTTCTTAACTGATTTCAAGTAGATAATAGTCTCCAATGGGTTTATCACAGGGTCCTGGAGGAGACCCGGTGAAGAAGCAAGATTCTAGCTTTGCCGTTGACTATACTAGGAAACCCAGGGTTCTGATTCAGCCATACCTTGCGTTGACTGTCCCAGTCAGTGATCTTAGGGTCCTAGAGTGTACGTCACGTTGGATTTAACCTCAGCTTTTGGCTGTTCCTCCAAGCCAGTTGGAGGATTAGCCTTAGGTTTTGGCTGTTCCTCCAAGTCAGTAGGAGGATTAGCCTCAGGTTTTGGCTGTTCCTCCAAGGCAGTAGGAGGATTAGCCTTAGGCTTTTGGCTGTTCCTCCAAGTCAGTAGTAGGATTAGCCTCAGGTTTAGGAGGTTCCTCCAAGGCAGTAGGAGGATTAGCCTTAGGTCTAGGAGGTTCCTCCAAGGCAGTAGGAGGATTAGCCTCCTCCTTCAAGTCGGTCGGATGATCCGAATCAGATGGACTCTCGGCAAGAATCGTCTTAGTTTCCTTGATGAGACTTTGATTGACAGCGTCAGCGTTGGGGGAGCTTCCAAGGTTCTCAATACTGACAGTGCCAAGTAAGACGAGAATGGTCACGAAGCCGCAGAGAATCATGATTTTGATGTTCATTGAGGTATTTTGGACCTGCCAACCGCGTAACAAGCCACGGCTTCTCCCTCCACCATTAGATACAGCCGTTGTCGGAAGTCCTCTTCCACCACTTCCGGAGGTTCTCAACGCATCCTGAACCATTTCACCTTGTCGCCGCTTCCTTCTCTAGATGTCACTTACAGAGAGAGACCTGAAGACGGGACTTAAACCGTACACAGTCTAACTAAAAACATATCAGTGAACCTTTCTATTTTTTTACTCACAGGATTTGTAGATCCCTCTGAGCTACACGGCTCTGAAATTTCAGATTTTTGGCAGGATCCCGAAGGAAGACTAGTAACGATGGAGAGATCAAGTCAACAATCTGAAGGACCTCCTTTAAAAATTAATTAAAGAATTATTAAATTAGATAATGGAGAAATGTGTGATTAAATAATATTTGTTGCTAGAGAAAGTGCTCTGCTCGATCCATATGCATAATGCATGCCAGCATTTAGCATCTTATCATGAAGAAAAAACGTTAAGCAACTTCAACATATGAACAACCATGCCAGATTGCTTGGATAATTTGCAGGAGGATGTTCAAAAGCATGCTAGGTATGGTATCTCTTCTAACTAAAGTAACCCTGTCTGTGCATAAGTATAAAACAAGAACCAACAGTTTATAAGGGTAAAAAGTGTACACCTGAATCAGCCAGACTTTGATACCTTGGAACTTAGACGCAGAGTTTCGAAACGTGTTGCCATATAAAACAGAGGTTGAGAGCTCTAAGAAAATATTCTATATACTAACAAGTTTGATCCAAAAGAAATCATAAAAACGAATTCAAGAATTAGAATTTAAGATGGTAAATAAGCTACTTAGTAAAAACTGACCAGCAGAAAGAATTCCAGCAGGAGACGGTTTATATTTGCAATATGCCACAACATACTCTCTTTTAAGCTCGTTGTAACATGCTGCAAGCCTGGAACTATCAAAAGCACTCAATTTGTTTTCATATAGAAACAAAAGAAATGTTTATTCATTTTTCAGAACGCTGCAACAGAATGACGAAAATGAGTGAAGATACAGGACTAACAACTTATTGATGTTTTCTCAATGCCATACAAGGGATAGTCCCTTCTCCATTCTATATCTGTTAACAGCTTATAGATGTAGGCGTAGTGTATCTGCAAAATAATGACCAGCACTGATGGTATTAGCAGACAGCTAGCTAACACACAAACATTTATAAAACAGATTACCGAACAAAGAATCAACCGACATGTACAAATATCTCCTGAACCACAATCCCTGTCATTGATCAATTTAGACAAAAAAGACGGTGGTTAGAGTTGGTCTGCAATGTATTTTCCACTTATAATAACACTTGAAAATCCTAATGTCTAATCCTCAAATTCAATTGGATATTCATTCGAATGTCTTAACAGAAATACACAGCATTCTGAGTTATCTTAGTAACAAGGTCAAAAGAGAAAACTTGTTCCATAGTAATTTTAGCTATCTTTCTTCCACATTCAAGACTACAAAACTAGCAACAAGCTTCAACCTTTCACCCATTGCATTGTCATCATAGAACCTGTTTTTTTAAAAAGTAGATTTGCATTCATCTTCTTCTTCTAGTTTTAACTTTTAAGAAACCAATTCATAACGAAGAATTCAACATACAGAGAGAGAGAGATTGTGCAGAAACGAGAGAGACTGTACATCGCAGGGGAGGGAGAGACTACGATAGGAGCCGCATCGGCTCTGATGAAAACGGAGGTCATCGACGACGGAGACAGACAGAGGTTGCTTCGCCATCTGATTGAGCAAAAACTCCGATCAAATATTTATCCTCTGCTCTGCCGCCTAGTATCATTTTTATGTTTAAGTGATGCATTAAATAAGTGATCACTCTTTGTTTATGGACTGGACGCATCTTAATTCTTTTTATTTTATTTTTTTCGGAATATCTGGAACGAACCTCCAACTTTTCATCTAATTCAATAAAAGCCTTCAACTATGAAATGTAAACAAATAAACCTCATCAAGAGTGCCATTTACTGCCAAAGAAGTACATCATACTTTCACAAATCTTTTTTTTTTTTTCTTTCTGCAGTTGAGTTGCATCACGAAACAATATGGGTAGTTTGGTTACAATACATTTATAATGGCTCTCGACCAAGGATGATAATGATCCTTCAAGGGATCTCTTATATTTATGTGTATTCATTCCTTTAATAAAATCAATGTTTTTCTTTGTCAACTTTCTTATCAACACATCACAAGTTTTGATCTCTTGCTTGTAATCCGAGTAAATAAGGTGCTGGTTCACTGCATACTGCATCCTCGTTCTATTGATCGAAGATATATCAACCCGCGCCTTATTCTCTGCCAACAAACAAAGTTCGAGTTTCAACGATCAAAAGAGATGAACATATAAAAATCTCATCCCCAGCAATCTATATACTCTAGTTGATAATTCTCAAGTACCTCTCCAGTATCTTGAAGCCGAAGTAGTTCCAATCTTTCTGAAGGGTCTCCTATCTGTCAATGTCACAAGCTGACAGACCAAAAATAAAAAAACCATTGAGAACCTAATTTAACACACGTATATGTATTGCAAGAGGCTTGTGTCACCATTTTTAACTGAACAACATTACCCAGAAACTGAAGCGCTCTGGATCTTGAGGTGTAGGCATCATAGATTCAACAATTAGAAGTGTTTCAAGTCTTCTTCTGTCTGCGTAGGAAAATAAAAAAAGAAGTGAAGAGACTAGATCATGTCTGAAAATACTAAAGACTTTAGAGTATAAAAAGTGGCACAACTGCCAATCAATTACTGTCATAAAAACAGAACTCATGAAACTTAGTTCACTTCCCTTTCGCAGCTCTGATAAAAAAATAGTTGCTTACCTCCTTGTCTAGCTGCTTCCTTTGCTCTCTCTAGCCATGACCGAGCAAATGATGCTGCACTAGTCGTCAGTTCCTGCAGCTGTAAGAGAAACAAAATAATTGTAGCAAGAGGCAGAGAAGTATTGTAATGGTATATAGCTCAAGAGATGTAATTATACATCTGCTTTCTCTTGGTCGCTTTGTGGTGGTATATCTGTCACCCACTCAACCTCTGCAACACGATATCTGATAAAACAAAACTAGATATTAAGAAGCTATGCCTTTGTGTATGAATATGACTAAAACTGATGATACATGCATGAAACAAAGTTCCACAACTTTGCATATGGATTGAATATTTGATCTTCACACATGTTGAATAACTTACGGAAGTCGGGAACAATAAGATCAATTACTGTCATAATACTGGTAATGATTAGAGCATGATATAAGAATCTAACTGCTATGTGAAAGTTCAATACTAAGCTCAAGAACAATAATATTCAGAAATGACAATGGTCGACAACAAAAAAAAAAATCATACTAAGCTTACCCATCTTGATCCCAAGCTTTTACAATGCGACACCTTCTGTGGCTTTCCAGCTGAAAAAGAAGCAGATATACTAAGTTGATCATTTGACAACTTACACATTAAAGCCCCAAAATAAGTAATAACATTCACCTCCAGGACAAAGCGTCCATCCGGTAGTGGATCGCACCTGTGTAATTCCAAAACATTAGCGGACTCTGTATGAGTAATCCCAATATAAACTCATCTACTGAACGAAATTAAGAATTATCATAAAGAAAAAGCAACAGACTCTGTGATTTCGACTTCGCAAGCAACATCCACTGGTGAACCTGTCGCAGAATCAAGAGCTACCTATGAACATCGGAATTAGCAAAGTTACTAGTCAGAAACGTTTTATGAATGTATAGTCAAGAAGGAAGCAACAAGGAAAAGGACAGAAACACCCACCATTCCCATCCTATGGTTCCCTTCCATTATTCTTCTCACCTGTTTCATTTAACACATGTTCATCAAAGTACATTATCAAGGACACTTAGGAGAGATTCAGGACAGATTTTTTTCTGAATGCAAACAGCAATACTGCTGCAAGCTAGAGTGACCATACAAGTTTCAATCGACTGGCTCTTATGTATAGACCCCCTTTACCTTGTCTACACGTGACTTTCTTAGGTTATTTATGAATAATTTACAACTTTTACAGGCTCATATCATTTAAGAGTTTTGTGAAAGCAAGCCAGAAACCAAGTTTTACACTAAAATGAGCGTCTAATCGCCGCAAAGATTTCTAAAGTATGCACAGAACAGTAAACCAAAAATAAAAGAACGCACCATTAGTCTATATCTTGGTTCAAATATGTGAAGAGACAACTTCTGACAGGGAATGATCACATCCATGACAAAAAGAGGCATACTTTCATTCCCCAAGTGGGCCAGAGTTTGTTGCTCTGATTTCCTTTCAGCATACTCCTCTGGAAAGTTCTTTTGTATGATGTTATTCAATGTCACACTGCCAACACACAAAATACTATTACATGAAATGGCATTGGACCTATAATAAAATTAGAGAAGAGTGCAAATCCTTTACCTGACAGCGCATGTTCTTGGAGTCATAAAAATGACAGTTCGACATAGTGGACATTTGTTGCCTATATATTCCAAAAAAAAGCATTAATAAGCAACACAAATAACACATTTTCAGGAGTAAGAAAAGGACAAACAACCATATAAACCCACCACGATCCATAGACTGAAAGAGGCATGATCGGCAGAATGTATGCCCACATGGAGTTGTAACAGGTTCATACAGCAGTTTCAGGCAAACGGTGCAGTCAAACTCATCAGACCTCTCAGCCTTTCCATGTGTTTTTCTCATCGAAGTAGGCATAACCTTTTCCAGTTCCTGGAGATTGGATCGGAGGGGATCGCTTCATAAGATCAGAAAGAAACCTCAGTCTTTACAAACTACACATTCTATTAGGGGGAATCAAGACAGACCCGGAACTGGAACACATATATAGACTACCGTACCTGAAGGGATCAATCTGTAGACCTGAGAGGATAGTGTCACGTGCTAACTCATATCTTTCTAGCTGCATAAAGCAGAACAAAATTGACACATGTGAAACCAAACAGACTGAGAAACTCTTGATAGTACATTGAAATAAGGACAAACGAGAAAGATTTGTTGACTAAAAGAAAAAGAATAATTTGGCAACATACCAACATGAGGGCACAAGCCTTAGTGGTGAATGACTTCACTGAACTGCTCTGAAGATTCATTAGCTTATCAGCATCCTTAAGAGCGAGCTGTAGGAAGAAATGTTAAGATTTTCAAGGTGTGAGGTCAGAGTCGATGAATTTTTGCAACTGCTAGTGATAGGTTAAGCAAAGTAGAGTACATACTTCCCCAAGCATCGACATATCAAAACCGTTCAGAGGTGTATATTCAGAAATAGATGCAGATCTCTGCTTCAGATATTGTCCAAGTCTAGAAAAAAAAAACAAAAGGTTGAGATATGGAGAGATATGTAAGAATACGACTATAGTAATGTTAAGGAAGAAATAGTTACACAATCCAATGAAATTTTATTAAACAACATGAAAATTCCAATGGAAGTCAAAAAGATGGCAAAGGTTAAATGAAAGCTTACCTTATAAAAGCAGCACTTCTATTGCTTAGAACAATAGGATCAAGAGGCTTAATAGAATAGGCTTTTGAATAATTGCTAATCGCCTGGAAGAAAAAATATATATGTTATTGGCAAAGAATATATTTGAGAGACTCATTTAAGGTCACAGCATCAAAGGGCTTTAAACTTGAACGAATTTTCAGAATATTCTATTTCAGAATATTCTATAGGAAAACATTAAGCAGTTGTCACAAATTCAAAACCAGTATCATATGACAAGTGCTACGATCATTATCATGTTCACTAAGAAACTTATTCCAAGATCAAGCTAAACCAAGAAGCTACAAGCTAATCTAAGTACTCAGGAGAGATTCATTGATTCACCAATTCGAAGCGAGATTCTTTGAATGCTTGGTTTCCCTTTTCTACTAGTTGAAACACCTGATTGTGTATGTCCAAAGGCAATGAATTGTCAGCTTCACTGACCTGCAAAAATCAACAACAAAATGTTTCAGATGTGAATTAACACAAGGCTCAACTAGAACATTGATTTCTAATGGCATTCTGAATATAAAGGAGGCGAATCTAGTGATCATAAAACTCTCACCAGACCGTAGTTTTCGACATCATCCAAACCGAACAAAGTGAATGCCGGAAGAGACTCTTCGTTCGACATCGAAGCTAAATCAATCAACGCAACGAAATTGAAAGATTGAAACTTGGAGGATAGAGAAGGGAAGAAAGCAAACAGAGAGAGAGAGAGAGAGAGAGAGAGAGAGAGAGAGAGAGAGAGAGAGAGAGAGAGAGAGAGAGAGAGAGTATCGTCGTGTACTCTTGTGCGTCCTTCGTTTGCGACCACGGACTAGAACCCTCCTACGTGTTTAGTCTTTCTCCAAGCTTCTCTCTTTCTTCAAACTCTCTCTATCTCATTAAAGGTGAATCCTTTATTTATGTATGTATGTCTATCTTCTTCCTGAGATCATTGGCTCTGGATAACAATTTGAGGCTATCAGATTTCTCCAAATCTGCCCAATTATTTTACAATTGTTGTGAAATGTATGTGTCTTATTAATGTCGAATATGAACTCCTTATATAGGGAACTACAAGATGGGCCACTAATGGGCCAAAGCCTAATAAGTATCTTTTGGATAAACATCCACCTGAACCAGTCGGTTCATAACACTTCCCCTGGATGTTGAATCCATCTTGAGTTCGCCAGATACCAAATCCTTTTTGGGCTCGTGATACACTTTACCAATTACTTGGTGTTGCCTCATTAAAACCTTACCAGGAAAACACAGTGGGACAAAACCATGGTGAAGGAAAAAGAGTACAACATGTATCACTTCCCCTGATTTGTACCTCCGTATATGCTCTTGAGGTTGGCGCATGAGTAGACTGGTGGTAACTCCAAGTCTCTGAGCTGGTCTTCTAATGTGCACGTCCTGGACTGATAGGAAGGTCTCATAGACGTGGTGCTTTTGTAGACATGGTGAAAAAGCTGGTTGACATGTCTTTGGTTGGACTCGTACTTCTTCATATTTGTTTTCCAACGTGTGCATACTTCTTGTTTGAGAACTATCCATGTATGGATCCAATGTTATAACCTGTATCATAATCAAAAACAAAACCAAGCAAACACATCTTTGGGTTTGGTTAGTATAAAATAATCTCAAACATAATAAAAGGATATTTCAATCCTGTCCCATTGCCTTTATAATATTTAGAAATAACACAAGCTTAGTTCAATGCTTATGTTCGGATGTGTGTAACAAACACATTAAGGTAAGGCGCCAATGGCACCTTTGGCAAGGGACATGTATGGCTTTATTTCCAATGCCTCATGGTCTAATCATTTAATAACATATATGATCATATTACACTTTGGAGTCATTTGGACATATACTATTCAGTTTAGACTTAACTATGGTTTCACTTATGTGTATATTTACATCCGGATGTGCCTTGAGTCTTTTCTAGACCAAGGACATATGTCTCTGTCCAATCTAGGATCAAAGGACCCGTGACCTATCTCAGATGGCCTCGTGACCATGTTCCTTCTTAGAACAAAGTGGGTCAGTACTTGGACCGAGTGAAAACCATTCGACCATGGGTCTTACACTGGCTTGTATCCAGACTAAGGTACAACTTCTTTGTCCTTCTTATGATCTACTGAGTCTATATCCGGATCTAGGGACTATGGGACTATGTTACCATACAATGGGGCGAGCCATATTTATATAGTAAACGTTTAGATTCAATGAACCTTATAGACTTCACACAATGGTTCATACCTAATGTTTTGACATCTTTAGTCTATGCCTTATTGATGCACAATGATTTCATCTTTAAGTATATTTAAGATACTTACTTTGTAGTCCCAAACAATCTTTGTTTGTCCCAAATTTAATCTTTCCCAAAACATTCATTTTAATGCTTTCTTTTGATAGTCTTTTGGGAAGTGTCTCCAGAGGTTCCTAGGATATTTTCTTTAGATCAAAACATTCTTGTATACTCTAGTTCTCGAGAACTTTGTTGCATTAGGCAACTATATATCCTCTGAGACTTATATATATATTTTCCAGTGGACTTATATAATCAGTCGGTTTACATCCTTGAACCGCAAGTATAAGTTTTTCTTATGTGCCAGACTTATCGAGGAATCTCAATGTTCGTTGCATCCACCATAAGGAGCTTATCTCCTTTTAATTGATTCCTGGTCTTTGTGATAATCCTTGTGCACATGACCATGCTTAATATTATGCATATGGTCGTGCCTTACATTAAGTATATCTCGCCATAGAAATTTTTTTCACAAAGACTCTTTTCTGTCCAACTGGTTTAGCATCTAGAGGTGTCCGTACTTATGGACCTATCCTCTCTTAACTCCACGTCTACTTTCTTATTTGATCTTAATCTCATATGTTTGAATGCATTCATATGGACGTGGGTTTATGATCCTCATTGATCTTATGATCTCAATTGCTACATTGCGCATAGTATATCATTTGTTTCGAGTACTCGTTTGTTCCTTTGTGTCCTAGACATGACATAACTTTATTGAGGTTTTATTATGACCTTTAATACCCTGAAGCTTGGCGTCCCAAGCATCATTAGGTACCTTAGGTACAACCATATCTTATGGTTCCTCATCCATGGCCATGGCTTTTAAGTTTTGTACATGTACATCTTGATGATGTCTAGGAGTCCCTCATCCACGGATTTGCACCTTTCTTTAATATCCGAGGGATCTTATCTTTAGAACTTATTGGTCTAATATATTTTAGACTCAGTAGCAACTTGATTATGTTCTCTTGAACATCAAATCTTATTTGGTGCATTCATAGCTGGTAGAGATGACTTAGTCATTCTATTCGGGTCATTGGAATCTGGCAATTGTATTAAGCTAGCTTTTGTATAAACTTTATGGACTTCTAGAAATCATTCTAGAGTCTAAGGATCTTGCCAATATAAGGATGTTTTGATTCCATATAATTTTCTATTATCCAGCTTCCCCTTAATGTTGGATGTTCGGATTCACTGAGGTGACTATCCGTGTACCTAGCATTTAAACAACTTGTCCGTGGATGGCTCAAGGTACTTAGAAACGTGGGGAACTTATATCATATCCAACATCTATTCCCATCCTCTCATCTTATATTTCTGTGGTGGAGCAATAGAATTTATAAGTGGCACTTATTTATATGCTAAGATGAGATGTGTCTGGCCTTTGACCCGTTTCAGTCAATGGGATGGGTATCAATGTTCACTTCTGTGTGTGTATGTCCATGTAGAAGAAAATATGTGTTTTATTCTTATCCTTCCCCCATGGACATATCATACATTCTCAAAATACTTTTAGAATGTGAATCATGTAAAGATATGTAGCCTTTTTAGGCGATTTTTCTTTTTGTTCTTGTCCTTTCATTATTAAACCAATCTGGATGGCTAATCCGGTCATGCCATATAGTGTCTAATAATTTTTCGTGGGATAAACCACACTGATTACCATAGCTCTTATCTTTAGCATAGTTTAGATAAAACATGTATAGTCTTGACCACTTTTAAGACCTTGGGCAATTTTATCTTTGGGGAACCTTTGTGTCCTTTGTTTCCTTTTGCCCATTGTTTTATTTGGAAACCATTCTTATAATGATTCAATAGGTCACGAATTCCTTGAATTCTTGGGTGAATAAAATGCCCTTTAGGCACTACCTTGACCGTAGGTCTGTATTGACTATACTCTCAATTTGTATTGATTTTAAATTTTAAAATTATGCATTAGATTTATCAAGTATATAAATCAGACAGATGGCTTATAGTGTGCACATGTGCAATCGGATTTGTCCACAAAGATGTCTAAAAGGGGCTTACTTATAGTATGGACATGTTCAACGGAATTTGTCCACACTGCTCCCTCATGGACATACTATAATTCTTAACCCAATGATTCCCTACTCCATATATATGGCACACTTACTTGGTCGAGTGTTGTGGTATCGAAATACTACTGCGGACTGATCCTCGACCACGACCATGGTAGGAACCACGACCACGGTTATTGTGGTTTCCATGTCCACGGTTGTTCGAGTTATAATTGCTTCGACCACGGCCTGAGTGGGATTGATATCCACGGCCTGTACCATAGTTATTCTCGTGACCATATGAGGTGAATTGATCACGCCCATGTCCTTTCCATCCACCACAGTCATAGCTGTGTGGTTTAATCATGATGAACATGGTTAACTTTCTTTGGGTTCTTTCTCTCCCTTTTCAGCCTTACTGGCTTCAGGGAATAGGTTTGATCTAGGATGTCTCAATTATTGTGCTCATCTAGAAATAGACATTATCATCCTGATCATTATTGCCATGTATCTATTTCGGTCAGTTTCATTATTATTCTCGATGATACATTCATTGACAATCATTGTCTCTAATGCTTTATTGAAAATCTTTATATACTCTGATATATTACTCAATGCTTAATGCTTAGTTTTTCATACAGTTTGCATACATTTAAAACCAATGGTAATCCAAACAAGCAATGTAGTCATACTCATATCAAGTCATACGGCTTTATCAAATAAACTCATGATCAGTCAAAAAAAATAATCTTAGTTAGCAATATATATATGATCATGCGGCCTGAGTATGATGCAAAAAAATTCTAAACATTAGATATGATCTATATGCAGCCAATGTTATAATGCAGCAATTTTAACATACAATTTCTTTATGCAAAAATCATATCAATGCGGTTTTAATCAATCATAAACATTTAATCGAATTTTAACATGGATCTATCAATCCTAAACATTCAATTGCAATTGATCACATAGTCTCAGGATGAACAATAAAATTCTATTCAGTTCAATTGATTTAAATCAAGCAATATTATCAATATGCAATCAGTTTAAAACAATAAAACAGACTAGGTTTAATCACAACTATTGATTCCTAATTCAGATTCAATCAAATTCGGTTTTAAACAATCAGTTTAAATAAATTAAACAAACAAACAGATCAAGCAATCATTCAAAATCGATTTTAAACCATAGTTCGATCAAAATAAATTTTAGGGTTTTGATCAATTTCTTGCATGACATGTAATATATACTTGTATGCGGCTAGGATTTTTTTTTTTTTTTTTTTTTTTTTTTTTTTTTTGTTTTTTTGATCATTAGGATTTTGAGATTCAAAACCTATTAAGGTTTTGATTTTAATTGATCAAACAATCTCAATGGGGATACCGAACTTAAGATAATGAGCTTCGATTTACTCATAGGGATTGATCTATTATGCTAGCTTTGCGATTAGAGTTTTATAGTTTCAATTTATTTCAAGCAATCCAAATTCAATTATGGATTCTCTATTAGAGTTTCGAATTACCTCAACCTTATGTAGGGTTGAATGGTCCACCAGAAAAGGAAGGACCGCTAGCTGATCGAGCTTGAGATTGTTGGTTCATGGCCGCGGTATCTGTTCGCGAACAGCTGTGTGCTACATCGTTGCACTAACTCTTCTCAGTTCATGAAACAAACATAAAGAGTATTAGATAACATGAACATGAAACATGATAATCTAAACAAAATATCATAAAACAACTAGGGTATGTAAACTTAGCTTTCAAAAGATTTGAATTTGCCTAGAAAAACTTGTTGGTTCGGATTAGGGTTCCAAAGACCAAGACGGCGCCGCGTACTGTTTCTGCGAGTGAAGGCGCGTCAGAGATCAGATCGTCGTGATGTTTGCACCGGTGTATTCCCCTCGTCAAGGGCTTCACGTCGATATGTGGCTCGTCGTCTGATTCTTCAGGGTTAGAGAGATATATTGATTTTAAGTCGCGCCGTTTTGGGTTTATGTTTGACGGATCTAGGGTTTTAGGAAACTTGACGGCGCGTATTGAAATAGAGCCTGAGGACGCCTCTGAGATCAGATCGACATGGGGCTTGTGGCGGTGGATTCGTCTCGTCGAGAGCTTCAATTTGATATGTGGATCATCGCTTGAGTCCTTACGGTTTGGGAGAAGGATCGATTTGAAGTTGCGCGGCAATTAGAATTTTGAAGCAATTGGCGGCGCCTGTTGAAACGGAGCGTGACGGCGCGTCCGAGGTCGGATCGACACGCGGTTGACGGCGTTGGCTTCGTCTCGTCGGGATCTTCAGATTGATAGGTGGCTCGCCGTCTAGGTCGTTACGGTTAGGGAATTATGAATATTTTAAGATGCGGCTAGTTTTTAAGGTTTGTGTGACCTACGAATTTTGCTAGGGTTTTGAGCTTAACTCGTGCTGATAACGTGTTGTGAAATGTATGTGTCTTATTAATGTCGAATATGAACTCCTTATATAGGGAACTACAAGATGGGCCACTAATGGGCCAAAGCCTAATAAGTATCTTTTGGATAAACATCCACCTGAACCAGTCGGTTCATAACAACAATGAATAAAAGTATTAAATATTGTTGAACCAATGGACTAGCTAAAAGCATTTATAAGTCAGTCAAGACTCGGAACTAATCTAAAGTGCGTCATGCAAGAGGTTAGAAAGGCTTTAAGACCGGACCTAACTCGACAAGTGGTTGGATGAGCTTGTGCGTTTCAGACTTCTCATGTAAAGACAAGCTGTGGTGGTCAGAGTCCGGCTACGGATGAGTTGCTAGGGTTAATTAGTTAAACAAAATACACGATCAAATATTATCCATGGGCTTTTAGGTCCATGAATCATAAAACCAAAAGAAAAGAGATTATTTACAAAGGCCACACTATCAATGATCAAGGACCACAGTTGTTAAAGTAAGGTATCTCCAATGTCTCATCTTTTCAAAGCAAAGCATGCCAGAGGAACCACACTACATGAGGTTAGCCTTCAATCCAATTTCTCATAAACTCCTTTCTGTCATCATTTGGTAAAACCTAACTTGGCTTGCGTTACAAGTCAAAATATATAGTCACTTTTGAAGTTTATGTAACAAACTCTCTTTAGCAGTGCACACTGGAAATGAAGTTATACTAATAGGTCTTTTGATTAGATTCTTGACTTCCATTGTCTTGAATTGGCATAGGTGATCGAAGTCTAACCAATATCCAAACACATTGCTTAATCGAGATCAAGGGAGTCAACACTCAAGATGATATCTCATGATCCAAACGAAGGAAGATGGGTAAGTACATGGTAACATTCTCAAGCACACAACAATCTTTTTTTCTTTGGCTAGAATGAAATACTTTTTCTTAAGCCTCTTGTTTCTCTTGATACTCTATTTTGATTAAGAGGTGCGGATGAGCATGTTTCCTATTGAAACGTTGATTGATGGTTACTGTAATAACTTTGAATCAGAAAGATCCAATTGGTACGAAATTGGGTAATCATCCAACGTCAATGCAGGAATTGGGTAGTTGTCATCATCATAAATTTTAGTTGACATATATACATCAATGAAAAACATTAGTTACATATCTTTTCTGTAGATGCAAATTGTCTTCAAAGAAAAGTTTTTCTTTTGGAGGTATGGAGCTGTAAATAATGTTAAGGCTATTTTAAAAATAAAATATACATTTTTCTATAGTTAGTCGTATTTATTTCCCATATTTTCCTAGTGATATGTGTATATACTAGGGAGTATACTATATACTATATACTATACTTGGGAGAGAGAGAGAGAGTGTGTGTGAGTGTAATAACTAAAAGACATCATTGTTCTGCAGGATCTAAGCAAAAAGTCTCTCTTTTTCACTCTCTTCAGTGCAGTGTCTCTCTTTCTCTCTCTTTTCCCACAGCTATTGTGAGCTTCAAAACCTTCTACAATCACTTCCATTCTCTCTCCGATTCAGCGGAACAAGCTGCATCCAAATCCTGTGGTTAGCTCTGGTACAAAGCCATGGCTGTTGTTGTTGTTCTTGCTGTGATTTTCTTGGCTATGGTTGGTCACTCGAGTAAGACAATCTCCTCTGTTCCAACTCAAAGTTTAAATAAAAATAAAAATTCTCTCTTTCTCCCATCACATGGATGATAGATCCTCTTCTTTTGCTGGGAGAAATATTTGTTTTTTTTTTCTTTTTTAAAACCTTTTATTTCTCAAATGCCAACTCTGTTTTAGTACAGAGCAAGGTCTCAAAATTTCTCAGCTGTTCATAATTTTAATTAAATTTTCTAAAAAGAAGAACCCTTTCTTCCTTTGCTCATAACTTATTCATAAAAAGGTGTTGCCTTTTTTGTGGAGTACCATCATTCTTGAATTATACATTTAGGTTTCATTTCACACAGAGTCGATGAATGAGAGTTGAAGTAATATGTGTGGTAATGAAAGTTTGTGTGTGTGTGTATGTAGGTGGAACATGGTGTGTATGCAGAGAAGGATTAAGTGAAGCAATGCTGCAGAAGACATTGGACTACGCATGTGGTGCAGGAGCCGACTGTAAACCCATTCACCAGAACGGACCTTGCTTTAACCCAAACACAGTCAAGTCTCACTGCTCCTACGCCGTCAACAGCTTCTTTCAAAAGAAAGGTCAGTCTCAGGGAACTTGTGACTTTGCCGGCACAGCCACCGTCTCAGCCTCTGATCCTAGTGAGTCTCTCCCACCAACCACTTCATTCATTCATTAGATTTATCTCCATAACAGTTTGTTGAGACCATCTTTCAAAGTTGGTAACACAAGTAGTTAAAGCAGAGTATTTAATTCTGAGTTAAAAAAATGGAATCAACTTGAAAAGTAAATCAGAGAGGATAGTATAATATCAAATCTAAACTTCACATGTTTCAGTGTGAATGATGTTGAGATACAAACCTATATATCATCTTTAATATATTCTATATTATAACACCTCAAGATTCTCTTAACACAGAATTAGGAAGATATATATTTTATTAGTAACTGTTGTCTCTTGTGGTGTTATATGATAATAGGCTACACATCTTGTCCTTTTCCTGCAAGTGCAAGGTATACACACCATTCTTTCTTTCTTGACCATTTATTTTCTCTTCTTTGTAATTTTAATTTGAGATCGTGTGTTTGTTGTTGTTGTTGTGTCCATATTTTGATGATGGCAGTGGTAGTGGGACAACGACGCCAGTGACGACAACACCTTCGACAAGAGTCCCAACGACAACTAATACAAGACCCTACACATCATCATCAACAGGAGGAGGAGGTTTGGGAATCCCGTCTGGAATCCCAGATTACACAGATCCAGCATCCTCTGGATTCAAACTCCAAAACCGAAGAAGAGGCACTACCACTTTCTTTGTATCCCTAATCTTAGTCTTCTTCATCTTCACCTCCTAGGCGCTCCTACTCGTTGAGCTAGTAAACAACAACGACTAATTAAGATGGAAGGTAGATTATGTGAGTGTGGGTCTCTCTCTCACTAGTCACTACTGTAGTGATGGGAGAGACATTAAGTTGCACGTGTTTTGTTTTCCTAGCTGTTATCCACTACTTGGCTCTCTGAATCAAAAATGTACATTTTTAATTTTTAAATTAAGAAGACGGCAATATTTAAGGTTGTCTTTTACCGTAGCTGTTAAAAAAAAAACTACGTATATACTTTGCCGGAAAAAGGTAAATATTACGTAGTTTTTTCGTGGTCACGCATCGCCATTGCGCTGTTGGAGAGACATAGACAAAGATCTGACTGTTTGAGTTTCGAGAAAACTTTCTCGAATTGTGTTTTTAGAAACAACGAGCCTCGCATTCGCCGCCGGTTAGACTGGCGAAAGTATATAAAAAAGATTTTTATAACACAGAGGATAAAAGTGTCATTTAAATGTTTAATCGTAAATTAATAAAGGGTAAAATAGTCATTTTGTCGGTTGATACTTCCACCAACTCAACAACACTTTCTCAGTGGCATTTGATTATTAGTTCCGATCCTACGACCACCAGCAGCAGAAGACGACCGCCGGTTTGGTAACTTTCATTCTCTACTTCTTCCCGGAGGATGCGGATCTATGATCCCAATCTTACATCGTTAAATTCTCTCTGCTTGCGTTTCTTTTCTGATTAGCAATTCGATAGATTCACGTGGATTCCAATCTACAGTCATTGTATCGAAACACGTTTTCATTTTACGTTTCTAGCTGTTCAAAAGTCTCGTTTTTTTCTGATGAGAATCTATACGAGTTTGGTGTACATGAGTTAGAGGGTGATGTTCTATGCTCATTTGTGAAGTTAGTTTGCTTTTTCATGTCTTAAGATTCAAAAAAAAATTGTCTCTTTTTCATGTCTTAAAATTAAAATCTGTTCTACAAAAAAAAAAGATTCAATCTTTTTTTGTGTCTGCTCGCTCTTGTTATATGAAGTGAGGAGGGTCGAATTAAATGTCAGGAGTGACTTGTTGTTTTCTTTATGGTTTGGCAGCTTCGAGTTTGATGGAAGCATTAACTACTTCCAGAGTTGTACCACTTCAGGTTCCCTGTAGAAAGCTCTTATCACTTTCTACTGATTTGTCTTGCCTTGAGTTTAAAAGGTATCCTTGTACAAGTGGGCGTGTCTCCATCATGAACCATCCCAATTTGCTCCTCCGTCCAGTGACTTCTTCTCTGCAGCCACAGGAGTTGTCAGCTTTGGGGCACGAAGGAAACGTTGCTCCTTCTAAAGGTAATTACTCTTTATTACATTAGAATCTCATTGTTGTGTTTTGGGTTTAGGGGAATTATTAGGAGGTATGATGAAATAGAGTATTTGAATATTAAGTTTTTTAGATTTAAAATTGTTTATAGATTTTGTTTGTTGAGTCTACTGCTGGTTGTTTATAGAAATACTGGATCTTTGGAGAGATGTTGAAGCCGTGTGCTTCGATGTGGATAGCACGGTTTGTGTGGATGAAGGTATTGATGAACTTGCTGAGTTTTGTGGAGCTGGAAAGGCTGTCGCTGAATGGACTGCCAGGTTTCTGTTCCATCTCAACGCAAGTGTATATATACTAGTGGCTTTTTTAGCTTATCATAACTGAGTATTGGTGTCTTAGAGCAATGGGTGGATCTGTTCCATTTGAAGAAGCTCTAGCCGCAAGACTTTCTTTGTTCAAGCCTTCTCTTTCCAAAGTTGAGGAATATCTCCAAATGAGACCTCCGAGGTACTCATTTTGTTTCCCTTTTACTGAAATCATTTTTGCATATTAGAAAATGTATACTTGCAAGTGTTCCATTGTCTCATGTTCATGTCTTCAAATAGAGTGGTTAACATTTAGCTTGCTCGATTCTCGGACAAGATATGTTGAACAACAGGCCAGGTCCATATTACTTCTGAACTTAATAATTCTAATTTGTTTCCTTGGTTTCTGTAGACTGTCCCCTGGCATTGAAGAGTTAGTCAAGAAGCTCAGAGCCAATAAAATTGATGTCTATTTGATATCTGGAGGTTTTCGACAAATGATCAATGTACTTTTCTCTCCCTCTCTCCATTCATTTCACTTGTTTCTTCATGTTCTTTGCATCAGTTCATAGTGGTGATAGGTTTTGAATTATTCTCTTTTTACTCTAAGCCTGTAGCGTCGATTCTTGGCATTCCTCGAGAGAATATCTTCGCCAACAATATTCTATTTGGAAATTCTGGCGAGTTTGCGGGCTTTGATGAGAACGAACCTACATCAAGAAGTGGAGGCAAAGCCAAAGCAGTGCAACAGATACGAAAGGTTCATCTAACTATCCATACTTTTGCAAGCTCCATATCTCTTGTTGAATACAACACTCTGTACCAATTGAGACTTGGTTCTTTTCAGGGTCGTCTCTACAAGACTATGGCCATGATTGGAGATGGTGCTACTGATCTCGAAGTAAGCTTAGCTTTTTGTTGATTGAGAATTTAAGAGAACTCAGAACTAAACTAATTCACTTGCAGGCACGTAAACCTGGTGGCGCAGATTTGTTCATATGCTACGCTGGAGTTCAGCTTCGTGAAGCTGTTGCAGCGCAAGCAGACTGGCTTATTTTCAGTTTTGAACCTCTCATAAAGTCGTTGAACTAAGTGGAATCTATATAATGATTAGTTTCATTGAGCTAAACTCATTATTGATGATATCTCAAAATTTGAACTTTTTTCTCCTTTAATGTGTGAAACTCCATTGAATGAATAAATGTTTTTGCCAACATTAGCCACTTGATCTGTTTCTTCAAGCTTCGCTGAACGTGTAACAAAATTTTGGTCTTTGTGAAGAGAAAATCAAACAGCAGACTAATCAATAACTCGGTGATAGACATTCCTGATGCCAAGTTAACGAACAAAGTTATAGCCACCACGTCCAAATCCGCCACGACCGAACCCACCACGTCCAAATCCACCACGACCTCCCCGTCTTGCTAAACCACCTCCACCGCCACCTGAGTCAGCTGGGTTAACTCCAATTATTCGACCATCAAGTTCCTGTTTAAGCAGGAAACTCCATAAAATGGCGGATAGAGAAAACCAAGCAAAGAAAGAACAATTCCATTGGTGTCTGAAGCACCAATGCAGTACCAAAACATTAATCTTATCGTCAAAAGAAAATGAGATAATCAAAGCAAGAAAACAAATGGTTTTCACTACACATTTCGACTATCTACTAAGAGAGCTTCTTATCAAAAAAGAGGAGATACATGACTAGCAATACAAGCTTAGATGAGATGTTACGCAAACTACTATACTAGAAACTTATGTCCTAGAATCAAAAGATCTTAAGGGTAATGAAAGAAAGCAAAGCCAGAAAGAAACTACTCATGTCATAATTTATAGTAAAGCTGGAAAAATTGGTAACACCTGATCATTCATCTGTTGCATTGCCTTATTAGCAGCATCAATGGAATCATATGTCACGAAACCAAATCCCTTCGATACACCAGTTTCACGGTCCGAAATCACTACCACTACGATGAACAAAAGTATATATATATTAGTCAAGCAAAAATGAGGAAGACAAAGCAATGGGGGAAAACGATTCAGGAGCTACCATCAACGATTTTGCCAAATCTGCCAAAAACATCTTTCAAGATATCAACATCAGTAGTTGGTGAGAGACCTGACAACAAGAGGCAAGAGGATGAGATTCTCAAGACAAACAAAAACAGAAAATAGGGAGAAGAGTTTTGTCTCAGTTTTGGAGTCACTTAACCTCCAACAAAGAGTTTGGAAGGAGTCAAAGAGAGATTGCCCTGTAAGATAGCGTTGGCGGCCTGCAAAGCTCTAGGCTGCCTAAATATGTTTCCAGCTTTACTAAACAAATCCATGTAATGCATCTTCTCCAATCTGTAAGCAGCAGACAAAAATTAGATTGGTGATCGATCACAAGGTGAAAAAACCTCATGAAAGATCCATTAAGTCTATAAGAATCAAATCAAAGCTTACAAGTTTAAATCATTAATCACATTCCTGATGAGTACATGTTATTGCATCACTCAGAACAGAGAAACGAAACACAGGCAAAACACATGTCCAATCTTATAAAAAATTTAGCCAGGTCCAGCTTCAGTAAATAAGATCGAAACCGAATTAAACAGACAAATTCAAACCTTGAAAGCAAAGTAAAATTGCACACCTTTTGGGTCTCTTATGTGGAATGATGAAAATCTGGAGAAGCGTATATCAAATTATCGCTGGAAATGAAAAACCCTGGCTTTTTATGTTAAGATTCCGATTTCAGCACGGGACGATCTAGTCCGTTGATTTGTGCGGAATTTGATCTTGACCGTTAATTCAGCTGATCGGCGATGACTTTGTTTCCCCTCAAAAAGTTTTTTTTTTTAAATTTGTTTTGTTAAACCCCTAAAACCCAAAATAAACTCTCTTTTCATTCTCTTCTTCTCGTCCCTAAACTGTTGACCATGAACCAGATCAGATTCACAGGAAGGCAAAGTGGAAGGAAACCAATTGGCGGAATAATTCGTATTTTTTTTGGTTCTGATCATATCAATACATGCGCACAGATTTTACTACGATTCAGAGACGGAGGTCATCGATGTAGTAATCAAAATGGGAGAGAGAGATGGAAGATACAAAGCTCTTGAACTTAGACGAAACAACACCAACAGGTTCGGTTGTTCAGTTTGCTTTTTTTTTATAGAACTTGCTATTGAATTTATTAAAGTTGCTGCTAATTAAGGACCTAAACCTTGAAAGGATATGTCTTTTGTGAATTATTCATTCCTAGTTATCTACATTCTGTGAGATATATTCGTTTTCTCTAAGTTAGCTGTGCACAAGGCTTGGTCCAAGTAGATGATGCTGAGCACGCCACCAAAATCATATGTTTGTCTACAAGGAAGGAGTATGACTTGGTAAAATAATATTACATTCTGCAACTTGTCTTTTCCTTTTTTGTCATACAGAGATATGCCTTTTCTGACATACCTTCCGTTTTCTTTCATTATCGGATCAAAACTTCAATGGAGAGAAAGTTATTCTTGATTCAAAGCCTGATATGGTTGATGATAGTGTTGGGGCAGATACGTGAACACCAGAGCTGTATTGACAAGGAAAGGAAGGGTTTATTGGAGCTCAAGACATACCTGCTGCTCTCAGGGCACAACATTCTACCTGGCTTTGATGAAACTTTTGATACTTGGACAAATGACACAGTGAGCGATTGTTGCAGGTGGGAGAGAATTAAGTGTAATCATGTAACCAAACGGGTGACGGGGCTAGCTCTCGATCAACTGTCTTTCTTAGATAATTCTCTCCTAAATCTTTCTTTGCTGTATCCCTTCGAAGAGCTCCAAAGTCTTAACTTATCTGGGACCATGTACAATGGTTTCAGTGCCTTGTTCGATGATTTGGAAGGTATACCAACAACATGGTCATAATGTTCCAAGTATATGATGATGCATACTTTTGCTGACGAATTTTTTTTTTTTTTTGCAGGTTATAAAAGTTTAAGGAGATTAAGAAAACTAGAGGTTCTGGTTCTCTCTTTAAACAAATTTAACAACAGTATCTTACCGTATCTCACCTCTGCAACATCACTTACAACTTTGTTTCTTCGGGGTAACTACATGGATGGTCCTTTTCCTATGAAAGGTTTGATAATTTCAGTTTCTGACAAGCTTTAAATTTACACAGCATACATGTTTTATTTTCTTTCTTGTTCTTCTCTTGGGGATCTTTTCCAGAACTTAAATATCTGACAAACTTGGAACTTCTGGACCTGAGTAGAAACATATTTAACGGCTCCATACCATCACAAGGTAGCATCTACATTACTTGTTTTTGCACGTCTATGAAATTATCCTGGTCATGTGTAAGTCTCTTCCTTAAATTTGTCTGGTTTTCTCTTATGGCAGAGTTAGCTGACCTGAAAAAGTTAGAAATTTCTGGATCTAAGTGGTAATGAATTTTCTGGCTCGGAATTTCAAGGCAAGTTTAGCCAAGCCCTTTGAACTCCAGTTAAGAATGGTCTGGTGATTTTAAAACAATAATCTATGAATTTTATAATACAGGGATCTGCGAGTTAAAGAATCTGCAAGAGCTCGACCTCAGCCGAAACAAACTCATGGGTGAGTTTCCAATATGCTTAACCAGCTTGACTAGACTTCGAGTTCTTGATCTCTCATCAAACCAGATGACCGGGGAAGTCCCATCTGCCATCAGTAGCCTTGAATCGCTTGAGTACTTATCGCTTTTCGATAACGAATTCCATGGCTTCTTCTCTTTGGGTTGGCTTTCTAACCTTTCAAAGCTTAGGGTACTAAATCTTTATTCCAAATCCAAATCACTCCAAGTAGAAGCAGAAGGTTCATGGAAGCTAGAGTTTCAGTTATATGTTATTGCATTACGGTCTTGCAACTTGGGAAAGCTTCCTCATTTTCTCCTACACCAGAAAGAGTTACGTCTAGTTGACCTCTCCAACAACAGACTTCATGGAGTATTCCCTTCTTGGTTGATGGAGAACAATACAAATCTTGAAGTTCTGATTCTACAGAATAACTCGTTTACGAACTTCCAGCTACCTAAATCTGCTCATAAACTGCTTTTTCTGGATGCCTCAGCTAATGAGTTAAGCCAACCTTTTCCTCAAAATATTGGGTGGATACTTCCTAATGTACGTCATATGAACCTATCAGACAACAACTTTCAAGGAACTTTGCCATATTCTCTAGGAAACATGAAAAAGATGTACTATTTGGATCTATCTCACAATGGTTTCTACGGAAAGCTACCAAGGAGTTTAACAGTGGGATGTTATTCATTGATGTTCCTCAAGCTTTCAGACAACAAACTTAGCGGCCACATTTTTTCGGAGCCAGCAAACTTGACTTCCTTGATTATCTTGACTTTGGATAACAACCAATTTGAGGGGAAGATTGGAGATGGCTTGCTGAACTCGAGTTCCATATCTGTGCTGGACTTGTCGAATAACTATTTAACTGGTGTTATTCCTAGTTGGATTGGCAACCTTTCTACCCTGAGCGCACTCCTAATTCGAAAACAATCTCTTAGAAGGTCGAATACCTGTTTCTTTGTTTAACATAACTGATATTACTCTGTTGGACCTCTCTGCAAACAGATTGGATGGTGACATACCTACACACCTCAACTCTTACTCGGGATTCTTGTTCCTGCAAGATAATAATCTATCAGGTTCTATCCCAGACACATTACTGGACAATGTCTCCATAGTTGATCTAAGAAACAACAGATTGTCTGGTAATATCCCCGAGTTTGTCAGCACCCAAAACATCAACATTCTTCTTCAGCGTGGGAATAAACTAACAGGCCATATTCCTGTCCAGTTGTGTGGCTTAAGCACCATTCATCTTTTGGATCTTTCTAACAATAGATTCAATGGATCCATACCTTCATGTTTTAGCAATATATCATTTGGTTTGTTGAAAGAAGAGGAGGCGTATGTTTATGGTAATAAAATAAGTTTCGGGTCTCCGTATGTCTTTGGTGGTATGGGTTTTTTCTTGGACTACTTTTCCGAGGAAGATTTAGGCATGTATTACCGATCTAGTAAGCTTATGCTAGATCCATTTATTGTAGACTACATGGCAGACAATGAGATCAAAATTCAGTTTGCAGCAAAGAGAAGATATGATTTCTACATGGGTGGAACTCTTGGATATATGTTTGGACTGGATCTCTCTGAGAATGAGCTAAGTGGTGAGATCCCAGGAGAACTTGGAGATCTTGTTGATATAAGAGCACTGAATCTTTCTCACAATCATTTATCAGGTGTCATCCCAGAAAGGTTTTCTAATATGAAGGATTTAGAAAGTCCTTGATCTTTCCTTCAACATCTTACACGGCCAAATCCCGAGCCAGCTAACAAAGCTAAGCAGTCTTGCTGTGTTTAATGTCTCTTACAACAACTTATCAGGTATCATTCCACTGAAAGGGCAATTTAGCACCTTTGATGAAACCAGCTACTTTGGTAATCCTCTTCTCTGTGGACAACCCTCCAACAGAAGTTGTAATAATGACACTTTGAAAGAAACGCCGGCTGTTGTTGGAGAAGAGGAAGAAAATGTGATTGACATGGTATCTTTCTACTGGAGCATTTTTGCAGCCTATGTGACAGTACTGCTAGGGATAGTTGCTTCACTCTCTTTTGATTCTTCGTGGAGCCGAACTTGGTTTTCTGTTGTTGATGCTTTCATCCATAAAGTGAAAAGTCTGATATCATGACTTTCAGTCAGGTTCTAAGTTCTAACTTCTGTAAATGTCTCTCCTTTTTTCTTTTATAATAAGATGGAATGTGAAATGTACCCTGGCTTGTAACTCATATGTTGTAGCTTCCCATGAGAGAACAACCTGTGTTATGCTCCTATGTTATACTTATTGTCTGTTCCTCTCTGTTTTTGAAGAACTGTGACGTCACAAACTTGTTTTAATGCATAATCCGAGTATTTATTTATGGTGGATGCTTCATGACTTTTGACTTATATTATTTATATGTATATGCGGCTTCAGGAATACAGAGAAATGCGTATCTTACTTGTTGGCTAAAACCGTTCCTCATTTCCCTTTGTTTTCTTGCTAATCTCACCGTGCACAATCTCACTTACCAAATCCTTGATGAGAAGCCTCTCTAAGTCGAGCACTAATCCCGGGATTACATCATCAGAGTCTTACCATTCCTCAGATAGATTCATGCGCACCGTTTCATGTACATAGAGGAAAGAGAGCTTGTTGATGGCGAAAAAGATGGTTTGTAATTAAGATGCTAGCAGGAGAGAGATGAAGACACGAGCATTTGATCTGAGACTACACCAGTACCAACAGGTTTTATAGTTTACATCTTCATCTTGCTTTTCTTTTTATAGAGCTCACTATTGAATTCTGTAGATCTTTGCCATTGAGACCTCTCTTATTAACCTTAAAGCTTTGATAAAAGTGTTAGCTTCTGACCGAAGTTGAGTGGTTTTCACATTATAAATCAAACGAAGCTTGAAAATAATCTGAAAGAAACTGAAATTGGTCAAAATTAATTTATCAACAGAAAGCGACTCCTAGTAGCCACATCCTTTGACAGAAGATTTATAACATTCTTTATCTGTACATTGACTTTGTCTGTCTGAGTTAGCTTTGCTCAAAGCTTGGTCCAATTAGATAATACAGTACGCCACAGGTATATGCTTCTTGAGGGTTGATTTGAAAGAATTTGACTTTGTAAAATACATCTCTCTCTCTGCAACTTGTCTTTTTTTTCCCATAAAGAAAGAATACTTATAAACATGGAGGTTCTCCTAACATATTGAATTCATAATCTTTTTCCCCAAAATTTCTGTTTACTTTGTGGTTATTGGATCATTTCAATGGAAAGGAGGATTGTTCCTAGTTCATATTCTGATATGGGTGATGATATTGTTGGGGCAGATACATGAACACCAGAGCTGTATTGACAAGGAAAGGAAGGGTTTGCTGGAGCTCAAGACCTACCTGCTGCTCTCAGTGAACACAATCGTTGACGATCCTTTTGTTACTTGGACTAATGACACAGGGAGGAGCGATTGCTGCAGGTGGGAGAGAGTTAAGTGTAATCCCACAACTAGTCGGGTGATTGGCCTTGCCCTCCATGAACTTTATTTTATAGATTCTCCTCCTCTGAATCTTTCCTTGCTGTATCCCTTCCAAGAGCTACAAAGTCTCAACTTATCTGGGATCATGTACAACAATGGTTTCAGCGCCTTGTTCGATGATTTGGAAGGTATACCAAGCTTTTTTTTCTTCAGATTCAACAACTTGGTCATACTGTTCCAAGTATGATGATGATGCCATACTCTGGCTGACGAAATTTTTGTTTTGCAGGTTATAAAAGTTTAAAGAGATTAAGAAAACTAGAGGTTCTGGTTCTCTCTTTAAACATGTTTAACAACAGTATTTTACCCTATCTCACCTTTGCAACATCACTTACAACTTTGTTTCTTCGTGGTAACTACATGGATGGTCCTTTTCCTATGAAAGGTTTGATTTTTCAGTTTCTGACAAGGTTTAAATTTACACAACGTACATGTTTTATTTTCTTCTCTTGGGAATCTTTTCCAGAACTTAAAGATCTGACAAACTTGGAACTTCTGGACCTGAGTAGTAACTTATTTAACGGCTCCATACCAGCACAAGGTAGCATCTACTACATTACTTGTTTTTTCCGATCTATGAAATTATCCTGGTCATGTGTAAGTCTCTTCCTTTGTGTGGTTTTCTATTGTGGCAGAGTTAGCTGACCTGAAAAAGTTAAAAGTTCTGGATCTAAGTGGTAATGAATTTTCTGGCTCGGAATATCAAGGCAAGTTTAGCCAAGCCCTTTGAACTCCAGTTAAGAATGGTCTGGTGAATTTAAAATCATAATCTATGAATTTTATAATACAGGGATCTGCGAGTTAAAGAATCTGCAAGAGCTCGACCTCAGCGGAAACAAACTCATGGGTGAGTTTCCAATATGCTTAACCAGCTTGACTGGACTTCGAGTTCTTGATCTCTCATCAAACCAGATGACCGGGGAAGTGCCATCTGCCATCAGTAGCCTTGAATCACTTGAGTACTTGTCATTGTTTGATAACGAATTCCATGGCTTATTCTCTTTGGGTTCGCTTTCTAACCTTTCAAAGCTTAGGGTACTAAATCTCTGTTCCAAATCCGAATCGCTCCAAGTAGAGTCAGAAGGTTCATCGAAGCTAGAATTTCAGCTATATGTTATTGCACTACGGTCTTGCAACTTGGGGAAGCTTCCTCATTTTCTCCTACACCAGAAAGAATTACGTCTGGTTGACCTCTCCAACAACAGACTTCATGGAGTATTCCCGTCTTGGCTGATGGAGAACAATACAAATCTTGAAGTTCTGATTCTACAGAATAACTCATTTACAAACTTCCAGCTACCTAAATCTGCTCATAATCTGCTTTTTCTGGATGTCTCAGCTAATGATTTCAGCCAACCTTTTCCTGAAAACATTGGGTGGATACTTCCTAATGTACAGCATATGAACCTATCAGAGAACAACTTTCAAGGAAAATTGCCATATTCTCTAGGAAACATGAAAAATATGTACTATTTGGATCTATCTCATAATGGTTTCTACGGGAAGCTACCAAGGAGTTTAACAATGGGTTGTTATTCATTGCTGTTCCTTAAGCTTTCAGACAACAAACTTAGCGGCCACATTTTTCCGGAGCCAACAAACTTGACTTCCTTGATGGTATTGACTTTGGATAACAACCAATTTGAGGGGAAGATTGGAGATGGCTTGCTGAACTCGAGTTCCATGTTTGTGCTCGACTTGTCGAATAACTATCTCACTGGTGTTATTCCTGGTTGGATTGGCAACCTTTCAGACCTGTACATGCTCCTGATTTCAAACAATCTTTTAGAAGGTCGAATACCTGTCTCTTTGTATGACAATCGCATCTCGGTGTTGGACCTCTCTGCAAACAGATTGGATAGTGACATACCTTCACGCCTCAACACTTACTTGAGATTCTTGTTCCTGCAAGATAATAATTTATCAGGGTCTATCCCAGAAGTATTACTAGAACACAGGGAGGAGCGATTGCTGCAGGTGGGAGAGAGTTAAGTGTAATCCCACAACTAGTCGGGTGATTGGCCTTGCCCTCCATGAACTTTATTTTATAGATTCTCCTCCTCTGAATCTTTCCTTGCTGTATCCCTTCCAAGAGCTCCAAAGTCTCAACTTATCTGGGATCATGTACAATGGTTTCAGCGCCTTGTTCGATGATTTGGAAGGTATACCAAGCTCTTTTTTTTTTCAGATTCAACAACTTGGTCATACTGTTCCAAGTATGATGATGATGCCATACTCTTGCTGACGAAATTTTTCGTTTTGCAGGTTATAAAAGTTTAAAGAGATTAAGAAAACTAGAGGTTCTGGTTCTCTCTTTAAACATGTTTAACAACAGTGTTTTACCCTATCTCACCTTTGCAACATCACTTACAACTTTGTTTCTTCGGGGTAACTACATGGATGGTCCGTTTCCTATGAAAGGTTTGATAATTTCAGTTTCTGACAAGGTTTAAATTTACACAACATACATGTTTTATTTTCTTCTCTTGGGAATCTTTTCCAGAACTTAAAGATCTGACAAACTTGGAACTTCTGGACCTGAGTAGTAACTTATTTAACGGCTCCATACCAGCACAAGGTAGCATCTACTACATTACTTGTTTTTCCCCGTCTATGAAATTATCCTGGTCATGTGTAAGTCTCTTCCTTTGTGTGGTTTTCTATTGTGGCAGAGTTAGCTGACCTGAAAAAGTTAAAAGTTCTGGATCTAAGTGGTAATGAATTTTCTGGCTCGGAATATCAAGGCAAGTTTAGCCAAGCCCTTTGAACTCCAGTTAAGAATGGTCTGGTGAATTTAAAATCATAATCTATGAATTTTATAATACAGGGATCTGCGAGTTAAAGAATCTGCAAGAGCTCGACCTCAGCCAAAACAAACTCATGGGTGAGTTTCCAATATGCTTAACCAGCTTGACTGGACTTCGAGTTCTTGATCTCTCATCAAACCAGATGACCGGGGAAGTGCCATCTGCCATCAGTAGCCTTGAATCACTTGAGTACTTGTCATTGTTTGATAACGAATTCCATGGCTTATTCTCTTTGGGTTCGCTTTCTAACCTTTCAAAGCTTAGGGTACTAAATCTCTGTTCCAAATCCGAATCGCTCCAAGTAGAGTCAGAAGGTTCATCGAAGCTAGAATTTCAGCTATATGTTATTGCACTACGGTCTTGCAACTTGGGGAAGCTTCCTCATTTTCTCCTACACCAGAAAGAATTACGTCTGGTTGACCTCTCCAACAACAGACTTCATGGAGTATTCCCGTCTTGGCTGATGGAGAACAATACAAATCTTGAAGTTCTGATTCTACAGAATAACTCATTTACAAACTTCCAGCTACCTAAATCTGCTCATAATCTGCTTTTTCTGGATGTCTCAGCTAATGATTTCAGCCAACCTTTTCCTGAAAACATTGGGTGGATACTTCCTAATGTACAGCATATGAACCTATCAGAGAACAACTTTCAAGGAAAATTGCCATATTCTCTAGGAAACATGAAAAATATGTACTATTTGGATCTATCTCATAATGGTTTCTACGGGAAGCTACCAAGGAGTTTAACAATGGGTTGTTATTCATTGCTGTTCCTTAAGCTTTCAGACAACAAACTTAGCGGCCACATTTTTCCGGAGCCAACAAACTTGACTTCCTTGATGGTATTGACTTTGGATAACAACCAATTTGAGGGGAAGATTGGAGATGGCTTGCTGAACTCGAGTTCCATGTTTGTGCTCGACTTGTCGAATAACTATCTCACTGGTGTTATTCCTGGTTGGATTGGCAACCTTTCAGACCTGTACATGCTCCTGATTTCAAACAATCTTTTAGAAGGTCGAATACCTGTCTCTTTGTATGACAATCGCATCTCGGTGTTGGACCTCTCTGCAAACAGATTGGATAGTGACATACCTTCACGCCTCAACACTTACTTGAGATTCTTGTTCCTGCAAGATAATAATTTATCAGGGTCTATCCCAGAAGTATTACTAGAACATGCCATCATTCTTGATCTAAGAACCAACAGATTGTCTGGTAATATCCCTGAGTTCGTCAACAGCCAAAACATCAGCATTCTTCTTCTGCGGGGGAATAAACTAACAGGCCATATTCCTGTCCAGCTGTGTGGCTTAAGCACCATTCAACTTTTGGATCTTTCTAACAACAGGTTAAATGGATCCATACCTTCATGTTTTAGCAATATATCTTTTGGTTTGTCGCATGAGGCGTATGATTATGGTCATACATTACATTTCGGGTCCCCGGAAGATTTAGGCAGGTATTATAGATCTAAGCTTATGCTAGATCCTTTTACTGTAGACTACACAGCAGACACTGTGATCAAAATTCAGTTTGCAGCAAAGAGAAGATATGATTTCTACATGGGTGGAACTCTTGGATATATGTTTGGACTCGATCTCTCTGAGAATGAGCTAAGTGGTGAGATCCCAGGAGAACTTGGAGATCTTGTTGATATAAGAGCACTGAATCTTTCTCACAATCATTTATCAGGTGTCATCCCACAAAATTTCTCAAAAATGAAGGATTTAGAAAGCCTTGATCTTTCTTTCAACAGCTTACACGGCCAAATCCCTAGCCAGCTTACAAAGCTAAACAGTCTTGCTGTCTTTAATGTCTCTTACAACAACTTATCAGGTATCATTCCAGTGAAAGGGCAATTTAGCACCTTTGATGAAACCAGCTATTTTGGTAATCCTCTTCTCTGTGGACAACCCTCCAACAGAAGTTGTGATAATGAAACTTTGAAAGAAACGCCGGCTGATGTTGGAGAAGACAAAGATGTGATTGACATGGTATCTTTCTACTGGAGCATTTTTGCAGCCTATGTGACAGTACAGCTAGGGATACTTGCTTCACTCTCTTTTGATTCCTCGTGGAGCCGAACTTGGTTTTCTGTTGTTGATGGGTTCATCAATAAAGCGAAAAGTCTGATAACATAGACTTTCAGTCAGGTTCTAAGTTCTAACTTCTGTAAATGTCTCTCCTTTTTGCTTTTATAATAAGATGGAATGTGAAATGTACCCTGGCTTGTAACTCATATATTATAGCTTCCCATGAGAGAGAACAACCTGTGTAATGTTCCTATGTCATACTTATTGTCTGTTCCTCTCTGTTTTTGAAGAACTTTAACGTCTCAAACTTGTTTTAATGCATAATCCGAGTATATATATATGGTGGATGCTTCATGATTTTTGACTTATATTATTTATATGTATATGCGTCTTCAGAATACAGAGAAATGCGTATCTACTTGTTGGCAAAAACCGTTCTTCATTTCCCTGTGTTTTCTTGCTAATCTCACCGTTCTTCATTTATTTTCCTTGATGAAGAAACAGGCTTTGCTGATATATTTGTTTTCTCTAAGTTAGCTGTGCATAAGTCTTGGTCCAAGAGGTGCACAAAAAAAAATGCTTGGTCCAAGTAAACGATGCTGACCGCGTCACCAATTATATGTTGTCTTCTTCATTTGGTAAAACATACATCCTTGCAACTTTTTTTAATTCTTGTCATACAGATATATGCTTCTCTGACATACCTCGTACCATATCAGTTTTCTTTCATTATCGGATCAAAAATTCAATGGAGAGAAAGTTATTCTTGATCCAAAGCCTGATATGGGTGATGATATTCTTGGGGCAGATACATGAACACCAAAGTTGTATTGAGAAGGAAAGGAAGGGTTTGTTGGAGCTCAAGACATACCTGCTGCTCTCAGTGGACAACATCGGCTTTGATGAAAATTTTGGTACTTGGAGTAATAACACAGTGAGCGACTGTTGCAAGTGGTAGAGAGTTAAGTGTAATCGTGCAACCAAGCGGGTGACCGAGCTAGCTCTCAACCAACTGTCTTTCTCTCTCCTAAATCTTTCCTTGCTGTATCCCTTCGAAGAGCTCCGAAGTCTGAACTTATCTGGGAACACATACGGTGGTTTCAGCGCCTTGTTCGATGATTGGGAAGGTATACCAACAACATGGTCATACTGTTCCAAGTATGATGATGCATACTTTTTTTGTTTTTGCAGGTTATAAAAGTTTAAGGAGATTAAGAAAACTAGAGGTTCTGGTTCTCTCTTTAAACAAATTTAACAGCAGTATCTTACCGTATCTCACCTCTGCAACATCACTTACGACTTTGTTACTTCGGGGTAACGACATGGATGGTCCTTTTCCTATAAAAGGTTTGATTTCACCTTCCGACAAGGTTTAAATTTATACAGCAGACCATGTTTATTTTCCTTCTTGGTGTTCTCTTGGTGATCTTTTCCAGAACTTAAAGATCTGACAAACTTGGAACTTCTGGACCTCAGTAGACAGATTTAACGGCTCCATACCAGCACAAGGTAGCATCTACATTACTTGTTTTTGCCCGTCTATGGGTTTATCCTGGTCATGTGTAAGTCTCTTCCTTAAATTTGTGTGGTTTTCTATTGTGGCAGAGTTAGCTGACATGAAAAAGTTAAAAGTTCTGGATCTAAGTGGTAATAAATTTTCTGGCTCGGAATTTCAAGGCAAGTTTAGCCAAACCGTTTGAACTCCAATTGAAAATGGTTTTCAAAATATTATATATGAAGTTGATAATATAGGGATTTGCGAGTTAAAGAATCTGGAAGAGCTCGACCTCAGCCGAAACAAACTCACAGGTGAGTTTCCTGTATGCTTAACCACCTTGACTAGCCTTCGAGTTCTTGATCTCTCATCAAACCAGATGACTGGGGAAGTACCATCTGCCATCAGTAGCCTTGAATCGCTTGAGTACTTATCGCTGTTCGATAACGAATTCCATGGCTTCTTCTCTTTGGGTTGGCTTTCTAACCTATCAAAGCTTAGGGTACTAAATCTTTATCCCAAATCCAAGTCATTCCAAGTAAAGTCAGAAGGTCCATGGAAGCTAGAATTTCAGCTATATGTGATTGCACTAAGGTCTTGCAACTTGGAAAAGCTTCCTCATTTTCTCCTACATCAGAAAGAGTTACGTCTGGTTGATCTTTCCAACAACAGACTTCATGGAGTATTCCCTTCTTGGCTGATGGAGAACAATACAAATCTTGAAGTTCTGATTCTACAGAATAACTCGTTTACGAACTTCCAGCTACCTAAATCTGCTCATAAACTGCTTCTTCTGGATGCCTCAGCTAATGAGTTCAGCCAACCTTTTCCTGAAGACATTGGGTGGATACTTCCTAATGTACGGCATATGAACCTATCAGACAACAAATTTCAAGGAAAATTGCCATACTCTCTAGGTAACATGGAGAAGATGTATTACTTGGATCTATCTCACAATGGTTTCTACGGGAAGCTTCCAAGGAGTTTAACAATGGGTTGTTATTCATTGAGATTCCTTAAGCTTTCTGACAACAAACTTAGCGGCCACATTTTTCCGGAGCCAACAAACTTGACTTCCTTGTGGGTATTGACTTTGGATAATAACCAATTTGAGGGGAAGCTTGGAGATGGCTTGCTGAACTTGAGCTCCATATCTGTGCTTGACTTGTCGAATAACTATATAACAGGTGTTATTCCTAGTTGGATTGGCAACCTTTCTACCCTGAGCGCACTCCTGATTCCAAACAATCTCTTAGAAGGTCGACTACCTGATTCTTTGTTTAACAAGACTGGCATCTTGCTGTTGGACCTCTCTTCAAACAGATTGGATGGCCACATACCTCCACGCCTCAACTCTTACTTGAAACTATTGTTCCTGCAAGATAATAATTTATCAGGGTCTATCCCAGAAGCATTACTAGAACATGTCAAAATACTTGATCTAAGAAACAACAGATTGTCTGGTAACATCCCTGAGTTCGTCAACAGCCAAAACATCAACATTCTTCTTCTGCGGGGGAATAAACTAACTGGTCATATTCCTGTCCAGCTGTGTGGCTTAAGCTCTATTCAACTTTTGGATCTTTCTAACAACAGATTAAATGGATCCATACCTTCATGTTTTAGCAATATATCATTTGGTTTGTGGAAAGAAGATGAGGCGAGTGATTATGATGGCATATTAACCTTCTGGTCTGTTGATATCTTTGGTGGTATGGGTTGGCACGGGGACTTCTTTACCGAGGAAGATTTAGGCATGTATTATAGATCTAATAAGCTTGTGCTAGATCCATTTATTGTAGACTACACAGCAGACACTAGGATCAAAATTCAGTTTGCAGCAAAGCGAAGATATGATTTCTACATGGGTGTACCTCTTGGATTTATGTCTGGACTGGATCTCGCTGAGAATGAGCTAAGTGGTGAGATCCCAGTAGAGCTTGGAGATCTTGTTAATATACGAGCTCTGAATCTTTCTCACAATCATATATCAGGTATCATCCCAGAGAGTTTCTCCAATATGAAGGATTTAGAGAGCCTTGACCTTTCCTTGAACATATTACACGGCCAAATCCCGAGCCAGCTTACAAAGCTAAGCAGTCTTGCCGTCTTTAATGTCTCTTACAACAACTTATCAGGTATCATTCCAGTGAAAGGGCAATTTAGCACCTTTGATGAAACCAGCTACTTTGGTAACCCTCTTCTCTGTGGACAACCCTCCAGCAGAAGTTGTGATAATCACACTTTGAAAGAAACGCCGGCTGATGTTGAAGAAGACAAAGATGTGATCGACATGGTATCTTTCTACTGGAGCATTTTTGCAGCCTATGTGACAGTACTGCTAGGGATACTTGCTTCACTCTCTTTTGATTCTTCGTGGAGCCGAACTTGGTTTTCTGTTGTTGATGCTTTCATCCATAAAGTGAAAGGTCTGATATCATAGACTTTCAGTCAGGTTCTAAGTTCTAACTTCTGTAAATATCTCTCCTTTTTTCTTTTATAATAAGATGGAATGTGAAATGTACCCTGGCTTGTAACTCATATATTGTAGCTTCCCATGAGAGAACAACCTGTGTTATGTTCCTATGTTATACTTATTGTCTGTTCCTCTCTGTTTTTGAAGAACTGTGACGTCTCAAACTTGTTTTACTGCATAATCCGAGTATTTATTTATGGAGGATGGATGCTTCATGACTTTTGACTTATATTATTTATATGTATATGCGGCTTCAGAATACAGAGAAATGCGTATCTTATTTGTTGGCAAAAACCGTTCTTCATTTCCCTGTGTTTTCTTGCTAATCTCACCGTGCACAATCTCAGTTACCAAATTTCTTGAAGAGAAGCCTCTCTAAGTCGAGCACTAATCCTGGGATTACATCATCAAAGTCTTACCATTCCCCAGAGATTCATGCGCACCGTTTCATGTACAGTAAAGAAACAGAGCTTGTTGATGGCGAAAATAATATGTTTTTTTTTTCATCAAGATGCGAGAGAGAGATGAAGACACGAGCATTTGATCTGAAACTACACTAGCACCAACAGGTTTTATATTTTACATCTTCATCTTGCTTTTTTATAGAGCTCACTTTTGAATTCTGTAGATCTTTGCCATTGAAGACCTCTCTGATTAACCTTAAATCTTTGATAGAAGTGTTAGCTTCTGACTGAAGCTGGGTGGTTTTCACATTATAAATCAAACAAAGCTTGAAAATTGCAATGAAAATAATCTAAAAGAAACTGAAATTGGTCAAAATTAATTTATCAACAGAAAGCGACTCCTAGTAGCCACATTCTAATGACAGAAGATTTATAACATTCTTTATCCGTACATTGACTTTGTCTGTCTGAGTTAGCTTTGAACAAAGCTTGGTCCATTTAGATAATGCTGTACGCCACAGGTATTCATATGCTTCTTGAGTGTTGACTTGAAAGAATTTGACTTTGTAAATTACTTGACTCTTTCTGCAACTTGTTTTTTATTTTCATAAAGAAAGAACACTTATAGCCATGAAGGTTCTCCAACATATTGAATTCACAATCTTTTTTTCCCAAAATTTCTGTTTACTTTTTGGTTATTGGATCATTTCAATGGAGAGGAGATTGTTCCTAGTTCATATTCTGATATGGGTGATGATAGTGATGGGGCAGATACATAGATACAAGAGCTGTGTTGAGAAAGAAAGGAAGGGTTTGCTGGAGCTCAAGACATACTTGCTGCTCTCAGCGATCCAAGAAGACGACACTTTTGATACTTGGAATAATGACACAGTGAGTGATTGTTGCAGGTGGGAAAGAGTTAAGTGTAATCGAAAAACTAAACGGGTGACTGGCCTTGCCCTCCATGAACTTCGTTTAATAGGTTTGCCTGTTGTAATAAATCTTTCCTTGCTGTATCCCTTTGAAGAGCTTCAAACTCTCAACTTATCTAAGAGCTGGTTCGGAGGATTCAATGCCTCGTTCCTGGAAGGTATACCAGACTTTTCCCAGATCATACCGTCTCAAGTTCAGTGATGCATACTCTTGTTGACAAGATTTTTCTTTCTTTTTTTTTGCAGGTTATCAAAGTCTAAGGAGATTAAGAAACCTAGAGATACTGGTTCTCTCTTTAAATCAATTTGATAACAGGGTATTACCTTTCCTCAGCTCCGCAAAGTCACTTACAACTTTGTTTCTTCGTGGTAACAACATGGATGGTCCGTTTCCTGCTAAAGGTATGCTTTTCAATGTGTAAATTTATCCAGAAGGCCATGTCTTTTTTAGTTCTTTCAACCATTCTATTGGGATCCTTTCCAGAACTTAAATATCTGACAAACTTGGAACTGCTGGACCTAAGTAGAAACAGATTTGACAACTCCACACCTGTACAAGGTAGGTATCTATTTTACTTGTCACTGACAACATCCTGGTCGGTCACGTGTAAGTATCTTCCTTTCCTTTGTGTGGCTTTGTCTTGTGGCAGGTTTAGCTGAACTGAGAAAGTTGAAAGCTCTGGATCTAAGTCGTAACGAATTTACAGGCTGGGGGCAATTGCAAGGCAAGTTTAGTCATCCCTTTAAACGTTTCAATTAAGAATGGTTCTGGTGAAATTCAAATGTTCATATTTTAATTTCTTATTCTAGAGATTTGCGAGTTGAAAAATCTGCAAGAGCTCGACCTCAGCCATAACCAACTCATAGGTGAGTTTCCATTATGCTTAACCAGCTTGACTGCGCTCCGAGTTCTTGATCTCTCATCAAACCAAATGACTGGGAAGGTGCCTTCTGCTATTGGAAGCATTGAATCCCTTGAGTACTTATCACTGTTTGATAACGACTTCCGTGGTTTCTTCTCATTGGGTTCGCTTGCCAACCTCTCGAAGCTTAAGGTACTCAAGCTTTCTTCAATATCCAACTCACTCCAAGTAGAGTCAGAAAGTACTCGGAAGCTAGAATTTCAGTTGCATGTCATCGCACTAAGGTCTTGCAACTTGGGAAAGCTTCCTCATCTTCTCCTACACCAGAAGGAGTTACGTCTGGTTGATCTCTCTGACAACAGACTTCATGGACTGTTCCCTTCTTGGCTAATGGAGAACAATACAAACCTCGAAGTTTTGCTTCTACAGAATAACTCGTTTACGAACTTTCAGCTACCCAAATCTGCTGATAGTCTCCTCTTGCTGGATGTCTCAGCTAATGAGTTAAGCCAACTCTTTCCCTATGATATTGGGTGGATACTTCCTAATCTACGGCACCTTAACCTGTCAAAGAATAGTTTACAAGGGAATCTGCCAACTTCTCTAGGTAACATGAAAAAGATGTACTATCTGGATCTCTCTCACAATGATCTCTACGGAAAGCTACCAAGGAGTTTAACAACGGGGTGTTATTCGTTGATGTTTCTTAAGCTTTCTCACAACAAACTTTGCGGCAACATTTTTCCAGAGCCAACAAATTTGACTTCCTTGCAGGTTTTGTCCTTGGATAATAACCAGTTTTCAGGGAGGATTGGAGATGGTTTGCTCAACTCGAGTTACATGTCTGTCCTTGACTTGTCGAATAACTATCTCACTGGTGTTATTCCTAGTTGGATTGGCAACTTAGATGGCTTGTCTATGCTCTTGATTTCAAACAATTACCTAGAAGGTCAAATACCTGTTTCTTTAAACAACATATTCAGGCTTGTGTTGTTGGACCTCTCTGCAAACAGATTATCTGGTGAACTACCTCACCGCTTCAACTCTGATACAAGAATGCTGTTCCTGCAAGATAATAATTTCTCTGGGACCATCCCAGACACAGTACTGGGAAATCTCTCCATACTTGATCTAAGAAACAACAGATTGTCCGGGAATATCCCCAAGTTCGTCAGCAACCAAAAGATCTATATTCTGCTTCTGCGGGGGAATAGCTTAACAGGATTTATTCCTTACCAGATGTGTGGCTTAAGCAACATCCAACTTTTGGATCTTTCTAACAACAGACTCAATGGATCTATACCCTCATGTTTTAGCAATATATCGTTTAGTTTTCCTACGCTACAACACGATGGGGAAGAGGGTTATGATGGTGCTGGAGTGATCTACGTGTCTAGTGATATCTTTGGTGGCATGGGTCTAGAGGAGGACTTCTTTACCACGGAAGATTTAGGCAGGTACTATAGATCTAAGCTTATGCTAGATCCTTTTACTGTAGACTACACAGCAGACACTGTGATCGAAGTTCAGTTTGCAGCAAAGCGAAGATATGATACCTACATGGGTGTAACTCTTGGACTTATGTTTGGACTCGATCTTGCTGAGAATGAGTTAAGCGGTGAGATCCCAGGAGAACTTGGAGTTCTTGTTGATTTACGTGCACTGAATCTTTCTCACAATCATCTATCAGGTGTCATCCCACAAAATTTCTCTAAAATGAAGGATTTAGAAAGCCTTGATCTTTCCTTCAACATCTTACACGGCCAAATCCCGAGCCAGCTTACAAAGTTAAGCAGTCTTGCTGTGTTTAATGTCTCTTACAACAACTTATCAGGTATCATTCCAGTAAAAGGGCAATTTAGCTTTGATGAAACCAGCTACATTGGTAATCCTCTTCTCTGTGGACAACCCACCAACAGAAGTTGTAATGATGACACTTTGGAAGAAACCCCATCGAATGTTGGAGAAAACGAAGAAGATGTGATTGACATGGTATCTTTCTACTGGAGCATATTTGCAGCGTATGTGACAATACTGCTAGGGATACTTGCTTCACTCTCTTTTGATTCTTCGTGGAGCCGAACTTGGTTTTCTGCTGTTGATGCTTTCATCCATAAAGTGAAAAGTTTGACATCCTAGACTTTCTGTCAGGTACTTACTCCTGTAGATGTTTCCTCTCTTTTCTTTTTCTTTTATAATCTGATGGAATGTGATATATTCTCTGGCTTGTAACTCATATATTGTAGCTTCCCATGAGAGCATAACTTTTGTTCTGTTCTTGTGTTATAATACTCACTGTCTGTTGCTTTGAGTTTTGAAGAACTGTAATGTCTCAAAACTTGTTTTAATGCATGAATCACCTATAACAAAGAAGACACAGAAAAAAGATAGAATATGGAGGATGTTTCTCTAGAGGTCGTACTAAGACCAGATAGACTGTGAATGGGAATCAGAGATGATGAAGGAATACCAGATTTCTCAACAAGTCCGGCAGGTTTCATAGTGGGTGGCTTCACCTGGTTCTGTAGGCCTCTTGAGTTTGAGCATTGCAGCTGCTTTCGAGTTTCAAAGACACTTTTTGATTGCATTGACTCAATATCTATTTAAGAGCTCTGAGATCCTTTCCCGAATGCTTAAACTCGACATCTTTCAACCTTCCCTCCAATGACTTCGACAGAGCTTTCACATGCCTGCAGGTCTTGCTTTTGTGAAAACCGGCTTCTGTCAGTTTGCTTCCACGTATCTGGTTCAGTGGAAAGTCTCAAACTTGACAGGGGTTTCATATCAAACTCAGAGCTTCTCCATCTTGGAGATCTCCAGTTTACTGTGAAGCAATTCCTTGGGCCACATTATATGTATTTAAGACAACTTGACAAAGATGTTCCAAAGTTTTTCCCTTCAAACTCTATTTCTTCCCCATATTGTCAGTTTTGTGACATTCACAACCATTTAAATCTAACTACTGAGTGATTCAGTTGTGCAATTACGGATTAGGCCTTAAAAATTCTGTTCAGATTCATAACGAAGCAGAAGTGACAGAATTCAAGAACTGAGAGAGGAAGCATTACACTGCTTGCAATTTGAAATCGAACAAAAACAAAAAGAAGATGAAACAGAGCTCCAGCAGAGTTAGTTAGCTTGTCCTCATCCTCACCGAACACCTAACTTCGATTCTAAATTAAACCCATTCTATCTCCAAGCCTAATGTACAGAATAAGAAAAGAAATGATCTAGCTGTCCTTGTTCCTCTGTAACGCGCTGAATCTCTCATCTGCAAAGTAAATTGTTCAAAGAAACAGAGTTAGACACAAATGAGGCTTTATTTGCAATGGATTCACCTGATGTTGTAATCTAGTGGTTCAAATCACAAGGACATAAAGAAGCCCACCTTTGTTTTTTTCTGTACCTATGACTCTCCAGGTCCGGTCTTGGTAGCTTCAACATCAATCGATACGGCATTTCTAGATTCTAAAGAAGCTTCATCTGTTTGAGCAACTGAAGCTGGAGCTGCATTCACAGTGCCCTGTAAACAAATTTTCAGTGAAGTAAAACGCATAATCAGGCATCCTCAAGAGAGAGAGAAAAATGACTAAAGAAACGTTCTTCCGGGTATATTATTAAAATCACCATATCGAGCTGAGGTGCCACCACGACCGTTGTGTTAATGTTAACATCCAGAGGATTGATGAGACCAATACCACCCTCCACGCCGTTTGATGGAGGATCTTTGGCTTCGGTAGCACCAGTTTGATCCATGCTCAAAGTTCTTGGTATCTTTGATGTGTTAGCCTGATCACCATTCGACATAGCTGGCCTTTTTCTGTACAACAACAACAACAAAAAATTAGAATTGTTCACAAACCAATACAATCTAACAGTAAGAAACTAATATAAAAGCACTCGCCTACTAAAGCTTTGATCAGTGGCCAGAACGGAGCTCTGCTTAGTTGAAAACAAAACGCCACGAAGCACTTTTCCATTTATCATTGTTTCTATACTGTAACCAACCGGGAATGTCTCGGTTACCCTGGCGTGAAACATCATCTTTCCTTGATCAAATTGGCCAGTGTTCAAACCGAAACTCCCTCTTCCTACAACGAAAGCAATCACAAACAGGCCTTTGATATCCTGCTAAAGTTTTAAATCCAATCTTCACTAGTTTGCTTTGAAACACACCTTGATTATCGTATAAGGAACTTGCATGACTTTGTTCTTGGCATTTCAGCTTCAGCTGCTTCTTTAGAGACATGCTCCCTACACTCTGCTCAAGCCTTGCATCATATCCAAGTCCTGTTAACCAAAAAAAAAAATTAAAAAAAAAAGATTAGAAAGGAAACGCATGGAGTTTTGGCAATTAGCAAGGCTGAAGAGAGATTGGTGTAAACCTGTGTGTAAGTAGAACATGTCATCCAGTGCCTCCGAGACTTTTATTGCAGCCACCAACAAAGACGAGAAATCCGCTTTGTGAGGATCTAAACAAGCCCCTGCAGAAGAGAACCTAGCAGATGGTCCCTTCTCCCATGGTGAGAACCTTTGACCACACACACGTCTCTACAGGTAAGAACACCAAAGAAACAAAATAAAAATGTAAATATGATATAGATCCCAGAGAAACAGAAACCTTTAGTCCGCACTTACGTCCTTGCTTTAACAGAGAGAAAAGACCAAAGCCAATATCTCCCTAACAAGTATCAAATTTTTGGTATTGAATAATTTTATATCAGTTTACATACCGAGATCAAGCACATATAGATCATCGTAAAGATTCTGAGCATCTGTAAACCCTCCAAACACATATAAGTTTCTCCCAAGTGAAACAGTCACATGACCAGCTCGAGGTGTCAACAACTGGCCTGAAGTATTCAGCTCTCTTCCATACTGAATGTATCTGAAAGTACAAAATGAAAAAATTTTTATAACATAAAAGAAAAAACATAAACTCGAAAGGTTAAACGAATATGCATATTGAGAAATGCTTTTGCACCTGTATCAAGGATATGAACATCAGACAGATAATAATCATGTCCATCTTCACCACCAACAACAACGATTTTGTTCTTCCACGATGAGCATGAGTGGCTATCTCGCGCAGATGGAGGATTCCCAATCGTAGCAGCACGTTTCCACACATAAGTCTCTGCACAAGCGTAAAAACCTATTTACTGACTTGCATTGACATGGAAAAGATTCACATGCCAATTGCAGAAAGCTATGGCATAAAAACATTACCTGTATTAAGTACGTAAAGGTCATTATAATAGATTTCGTCATTAATATCAGAAGATTTCCCACAGCCACCAAATACAAAAAGCCTTTCTCCCAACGAGAGTGGCGCTGTGACCTTCTCTTGCCTCAGGTCCCTCTCCCTCTAACACTCTGACACTTCCAAGTATGTGAAGCTATAACCAAAAAACGGAACAAGCAAACCAATTCAGTATATGACTACTACTTCTCAAACAGGAGGAGGAAGTAGAAGCTTGAAAGACAGCAAGTTAAAAGCTTACAAGTGTCTAGAATGTACAAGTCATTGAGAGGTTTAGTTCCATCAGTACCACCAAACACCAAAAGATTGTCACCTACTGTTGTACAGGTGTGACTGTCCCTAGGAGGAGGATGGTGTTCCACTGATTACTGGTTGAGTCCATATCTGCTTTGCTGCAACAAAGATCACCACAGTGGAGAGCATGTAATAGAGACCAACTCAAAATCATATTAATACAGTAAACGCTCTCTCTAAACGGTCAAATCCAAATCATTACTGGATTGAGAATACAAAAGCTTTCAATATAATATGTTGCGCAACATGCAGGATGAATAGAACTCTCGAAACTGCAAATCAATCCCTACGTGATTGACAGAGATGCAAACAAGAGAACAAAAAAAAAACAAAGTTTCAGACACCGTAATCAACATGAAATCCGACAATTTTAAGACGGAGATGAATGTGGAGGAGGAGAGGACAAACCAGCGTCGAAGACATGGACTTGATTGGTTTGGCAATTATCTTTGCCATAGCCACCAAACACGTAGATAAAGCTGCCTCCTTTAATGGCGTTACAAGTGTGTCCCCACCTCTTCCCGGGCCCGTAACACGACTCACCCAGACCCACTTGTTGCTGTTGTTGTCGGACCCTTTCCCACCTCATTTTTTCTCCTTCCGTTTGGGTGTGAGAGAAAGTGCGGGAAAACGAAAAGGAAGAAGATAAATCTGAAATCCAAATTATATCTTCTGGAGACTCTGATTACAGCAGATTGACAAAGGAGCTTCCTTTTTTTTGTTTTAGGTCTTTTTTTTTTGTTGTTGGAAGAGAAAACAAAAAGGATGAAACTTTAAGCGCTTGCTGATTAGTGACGAAGCGCAAGCCTCTTGACTTTTTCGTATACGTGGCAAATCCTTATGACGTGTCGACAAAATATTGGTGGGTTAGAGTCTCCTAAAATAGTGAAATGGGCCCCCCCGAGACTTAAGGATGTACGTTACAAGGATCTTCTTTTAATTTTACTTGAAAATAAATTTCTGTGATTGGAATCAAGTTTGAAACTAAAACCTAAATATACTTGAAGATAATGTTTACCTATACTCTTTTTTTTTTCAAAATCCTGAATTTTGATTTGGTATTTATATGACTATGAACATATTTATTTTCTGATCAGAAAACAATTCCATAATTATTCACTATTCATTCCATAGTTTGATCAGATTTATGACATGTTTGGCTAAAATACCTGATCATTTATCGAAATATCCAAATTACCTAAAACAGAATAGGAATCGTAAAGAAATTAAAACCAAATTTTAGAATAATTTGTGTTCCTACTTTACTAACCTACTTTACTATCCGAACCAACTAAATCCAAAATTACCTAAAGCAAAAATATATTATGTACTAAATGAATCTTCTCTAACTTTGTGTCCGAGCTATCCGATAGTCGAAATATCCAAACCTAACTCTGATATTGATATTATATATTGTGTAACTCTATAATCTTATAAGAATTCTTAATATATAATATTTTTATACATAATTTACTTTATTATTTATGGTCATTATGTAGTTTAAAATAGACAAAATAAAATGATAGTATATATTTGTAGCTATAAAAGTTTAGAACACATAAACAATTTTACTTTTTGTATAAAAAATTAGTTTATGAAGTTAGCTTAAAATTGAATGATGTTTTATTTATTTAAATGAAACCGCTTTTTTAAAATAAAAGTTAATTTATGAATTTAGTATAATTTTGTTATATTGAATGTATACAATATTTCTTTTTTTTAATATGATGTAAACTATAATTATAAAATTGGTAAAACAGAATAGAATTTTTTTAATACTAAAATTTTAGTTAACATTAAATTTATAATAATACTGTATTACTAATTACAAGATTAATTAATGCAAAATTTTATTAAAAAAATTTGAGATTTTAATAAGTTTATTATAATTTTTTTCTCAATAGATTTTGTCATAACTAAAAATATAGTTTAAATTGTGGTAAAAATTGATTTATTATTAATATCTTTATGAATTTTTAGTATTTTCTAAAATGTTGTATATTTGATTGATGAATGCATATAATCAAACATGTCATCTTTTTTTTTTGAACAATCAAACATGTCATCTTATTGTGATTTTTATATGGTAGATTTTTTAGTCACTCAATTTTAATAAAATAGTTTATATTTGAAGATAATGTTTAATTCTACCTTTTTAAATCCTGAATATTGATTTGGTAATCATATGAGTGTGAGCATATTATTTTTTTATCAGAAAACAATTCAATAATTTGATTAGACTTGTTCAATAAACTTATGTTTTTCAGTTTTGATGTCAAAGAAGAAGAAAAAAAACTTAACAAACTAATATAGTTGAGAGTTGATATTCCAAAGTGGATCGGATCAGTCTATAGGTAGGTTCGGCAGCAACAAACACAGACAAGATTAATATATGGAAGAACATAAATGGTAGAATCTAATAATCTTGTGAGCCACAATATGGTCTCAAAGTTCCTAAATCATTTGAAGATAGTTTTTTTCTCTCTCTAAGATGACCAGAGCCAAGCATTGTTTAGGTCAAAAGGTTCAGAAACGGAAGCGACCTCTCCTAATCCCAGCCCAAGCAATGGCTGCAACTGCAGCCCCTCCCAAATGAGCAGAACCTGAGATGTTACTGTCCCTCTGCAATCACCAAATTTTGTGTTGTTGTTTGTTTATGAATCATCATCAGGCTATTATTCCTAACAAGTCTTGAACTTTTTGCAATGTCATAGTAGATTCTCATACAAATCAGTCATTACCTCTGTTATCCTTAAAATGTCTTTACCAATGAGGAAGATTCCCTGAAAGATAAAGAAGAGTGGAGTTTTTAGTTGAGTTGAGAAGAGAAGCTTTGAGCTGCCATGAAAATGAGCCACAGAGATTATCAACTTACAAGCAGCATTGCGGGAACTGGAATGAAAAATTCAAGGTAAAGAGTAGCTCTTGGGTGCAGGAAGATATCGAGCAGCATGATGGCATTCACAGCTCCACTCGCACCCTTTTTATCAAACAGAAAAAAAAAAGGATTTTCTTTACAATAATCCTCACTTGCAAAACAATTGATTTTTATAGATATGTCTATCTCATGTTGAACTAGAATAAATAAAGGTCTGATGAACAAAATATTAAATTTCACTCCATGCTCTCTAATAGAACACCAGTCAGTTTTAAACATACCAGTCCCGGGGTTCTGGATGGATCCCTCACGAAAGCTCCATGGCCCTGTCCACCGCATATGATTAGTCGTTCAATAGAAAAAAAAAAGGTAAAAGCCTTTTCCACTCAGCATTATAATTATCAAAAGGAAAACTATTTAATCTTGTTATTCAGATTGCTCAATACCTTGGGAGATGAGGCAGCAAGATAAGCATGGTGAATCAAGTAGAACACAGAGCCACCAAGTGCTCCAGCAAAGTAAAGCTTCAGAAGGAACTGAGGGCCAAAGTTTCTTGCGATCTAGCAGCAAGAGACAGATTTTTGAGTCCAATAATGTTTTTAACTACTTAAAAGAGTTATATGTCCAATGCAAAATAAAAAAAAAGGAGAAAAGAAAGTGTTTGTACACTGGTTCCAAAGAAGTAGAGACCAATCATGTTTGAGACGATATGTCCAATATCAATATGACTGAATGCTGAAGTTATCAGAGTGTGTAGACGTCCACTGGTGAAATTGTCCAACGATATCTGCTCAAATGATCAATCAAACATATCACCAGCATTACATATAAAAGACATCTAGATCCCATTTCTTCATAACAGGATCCAAAGCTTGCAAGCATACTGACTAAAATGTTTGTAAGTTTTTGTGAGGACTGACCATGAAGTTATTCATCATGAAACGTTGGTCGAAAACACGCCACATGAGAAAGACACCAGCGTTAGCTAGTAGTAATCCAAGGACAACGTCATTAGATGATAGTCCTTGAAGCCAATTCTTCCTGTCAAAAGGTAAGCAACAACACACAAAGATGGAAACTTTATAGTTCATTCTCATGACACAAATCTCAACAAAAGATTGTAGGACAATACCATCCACGTCTCTGAAACCCAGAATAGCCTCCGAACTCGAAACCCTTTCTGGGAAACTGAGAACGAAAGAACCCAACTTTCGATTCCACGAGATTCCCGGATTTGTTCGTCAGAGCGCCCGCGAGAAAACCCACGAATCTTCTCCGATCGCCATAGGAGACAAGGGTCGAAGCGGCTCGCGGGAGGAGGAGGAGACTGGGGTCGAAGGAAGATAGCGGGTCCGAAAATGGCGGGTCTGGCTCGGTCGATAGATGGAAGTGAAGGAGGAGTGGTGAGAATGAGCTGCTGGGTTCGCGAGCAGCTTGGTGAGACGCGAAGATGAGTCGACGACGACTCTACGTGAGAAAATCGAATTCATCTTTGCCCTCCCAAAAGGCGAGACCTTTTCGCGTTAGAAGAAATCTCTGATGCTGGGTAAGGACTACTGGGTATTGTTGAATAGTCTCTGTTCGCTTTTATGTTTTTACTCAGAGAGAGAGAGAGAGAGAGAGAGAGAGAGAGGAATAGATGTGCAGATCAGTTTACATAGCAGCTCTCCTTTGCTGTTTTCGTGTAAAAACTTACAAACTTTATTCATGTTTCGGAAAAGATGATTTACAAAATTTCCAGTTTTACCGTCTTTTTACATCCCTTTGTCAAAGCGCAGTAACTTTTATTTACCCCCATTCTCATCTATGTTCCATGGTAGTTTAAACATAACAATACATTTGAACAAAGCACCACACAACGTTTACATGAGTCAACAATGTCTTTTTCAATGATATTTCATGTTTTCTTTCAAAGAGCCAACCAACATCCCCCCATTCTAATCACCCTCAGTTAGCTTTGCTTATTCCAATTTTTTCATATTGTTGCCGTCTGTAACGAGTCTCCTTTAAGTAATTGAAAGATGTTTATATACAATGCAAGTGATATGTTTCTTATATACACATTAAACATGAAAGACACTAACTTCGACTACTACAATTACAAGTGACACGTTTTTGCCTCTTGGTACAGACAATTGTATAACAGAGGTTGCTCTGTTTTCTTCCAATTGATTCTGCTTCTGCATATTAACTTGCATGTGTACCTTTGCATCTCTGAGAAAAAACAAAAAAAAAGCATTAATCTTATGAAATATCGGTACATATAATGGATAAAAGGCACTAGACAACAACAGCAACGCTTTGCTACAGACTCATTCAGTGGAAACTGTACTATAAAAACAACAAAGCAACTTATGCTATAACTTACATGAGAGAAAAGATACTCACGTGCTCGAGCTCCTTTAGTAAGGAGATCCGCACGGACATTATGGGATCTAGGGATACTACAGAAACATATTCAAACTGCTCTCTAAGACTACGGAAACACTGCTGATCGAAAGGTAGGCCAGTCCGGAGGTTCATCAATCATCTTAACAATGTGCGTACAATTTGTTTCAACCTTCATCGATAATATGCTCCGATCCTGAGGCATGCCATAGCCTAGAACGGCCCATCTCTTTTTATCTTACGTCCCATATCAATATATTATTCAAGAAGTACCAACCAAGACCGTTACATAGCTCATGTTCTTCTAACATGTAGGGATTCGGAGACCCATCTCCGAAGGTTCATCAACCACCTCTTACAATACATCTTTATGAGTCCTTTAAGGAAAAAAAATATATATGCGTCTTATCCAAACGAGTTGGACAATGAAGTAAAGTATTTCGTACTTGCTTTTAACATATAAGAACCCTTTCATCTTAACTTCTAGAATTTAGATAAGCTCTGAGATTTTCGGCAATGTAGGGAAAGCACTATGATTACTTGACGTAGGTTTTTCCTCGAGACGTGAAGTTCAATCTGCAAAAAAAAAAATCACAATTATTTAAGTGGTTTAAAATAATAATGGCGTGCCGCAAGGGAGCGAAGGAATGAGTCAATGGTCCTTTTTGAGTCAAGTCGGGAAGAGTGTGGGACAATTCATTGATCACAGAAGACTTTGACAAATTAACTGAAAAATTCTACAAGAGTTGATGCGAGACTTGCGGAACCAAAGCTCTATAAAGAGAGGAACCCCATAAGCATTAACCAACTTATTACTTACCATACAAACTTAAATAAGAAGAAAAAAAGAAGAAGGATGATAATTCCGAGCCCATCTTTTTTCGTCTTCTTTCTTTCCATTATATTCAACACTCTTGCTTCTCCTACACTCCAAAGGGATGCTCTTTTGGAGTTCAAAAATGAGTTCCCCTTCAGTGCACCAGTCTCAGTCCCAGATGTTTATATTTATACCTCCTTAAGTTCGTGGAACACAAGCAGTAGTGATCACTGTTCCTGGGATGGTGTCACATGCAATGCTCATTCCGGTGAGGTGATATCACTCTCCCTTCAGTTCATCTTTCTCAATGGCTCTTTGAAAGCAAACACTAGTCTTTTAAAACTCCATCATCTTCAGAACCTAACCCTTTCCAGTTGCGATCTCAGTGGAGAGATTCCTTCTTCACTAGGAAACCTTTCTCATCTCAAACATCTTGATCTTGGTGGGAATCACTTGATAGGTGAAATTCCGCCTTCAATTGGCAACCTAGACCAACTAACATTTATGAGATTGGGCTCGAACAACTTGAGTGGCAACATTCCTAGTTCATTTGCCAATTTAAACAAGCTGTCCCATTTAACCCTCTCAGAAAATCAGTTCTCCGGTGGAGATTTACCTCTGATACTATCAAATTTAACCAGCTTGTCCGAATTAGACCTTTCCCATAATCACATCAAATCCAAGCTTCCATCTAACATGAGTGGACTCCATAACTTGGAGGTATTTGCAGCGAGTGGAAACTCTCTTCTCGGGAATATCCCTACATCTCTGTTTACTATTCCTTTGTTACAAAAGGTTTCTTTGAGTGGAAACCAGTTCGAGGGACCCTTAGAGTTTGGGAAACATCATCACCATCATCTGAGTTATACTTGCTAGATCTTTCTTCTAACAATTTATTCGGACCAATCCCAGAATCTATATCTGGATTTCTCAAACTCGAGTCCTTAGATCTTAGTCACAACAATTTCACTGGGTCAATCCCAAGATCTATGTCCAAATTAGTCTCCCTCCAGTTGGTAGATCTCTCCTACAATAAGTTGGAAGGTCAAGTACCGAGTTTTTTGTGGGGCCTGTCTTCCTTGAAGCTTTCTCATAACTCTTTCAGCAGCTTGGAGGAATCACCTGTCGTCAATGGAAGTCACTCTGATGATCTTAGTTCATATTCATTCCAACGACCAAGCCAAGTTGATATTGGTTCAAATTCACTCCATGGATCATTACCCCGATGGATTTGTAAGTTTACATCATTAACCTTCTTAGATTTGTCAAACAACCATCTCTCCGGATCCATTCCTTCATGTCTTATGAATTTCACTGCTCTTGGCGATATAATTTTAAGAAACAACAGCTTGAGCGGATTCCTTCCAGATATCTTTACCCATGCACTCGGGTTACGTTTACTAGACGTTAGCCGTAACCAGTTAGCCGGGAAGCTCCCAAAATCTTTGACCAACTGCAACTCGATGGAATATTTGAATCTGAAAGGAAACAAGTTCAAGGACACGTTTCCATACTGGTTGGGATCTTTGGGAAAGTTACGTGTTCTGTTTCTCGGATCAAATGCATTTTACGGTCCTATCTCTTCCCATTTTGGGTTTCCGAGTCTGCGAGTCATTGACATATCACACAATAGCTTCAGTGGAACATTTCCACAAGATTATTTTGTCAACTGGCGTGAAATGTCGATTGTGTGCGTAAATGATAGCAAGCATGTGTGCAAAGTCGCTCTGTATTCGGTATACTTGGGGGAGAACTACCGTTTTGAGGAGTCAATGGATATGATGTATAAAGGTGTAGACACAGAGTTTCCTCGGATCTTACTTGCGTACAAAGCCATCGATTTTTCTGGAAACAGATTCACCGGACGGATCCCTCAATCAATTGGCCTGTTGAAGGATTTGATTCTTGTCAACTTTTCAAGAAATGCATTTACTGGCAGTATCCCATCATCTTTGGCAAATATAACAAACCTCGAGGCACTAGACGTCTCTCACAATAAGCTTTCGGGTAATATTCCTCGTGATCTCGCCAACCTCTCCTTCGTGTCATACTTGGACTTCTCCCACAACCTTCTCCAAGGTCCAGTTCCACGAAGCACTCAGTTTCAAAGACAACATTGTTCTTCGTTCGAGGACAACCTTGGACTCTACGGTCTTGAGGAAAGTCTGTGGACTGATCCATGTTCCGGAACCAGCATCGGGAGATTCACAACAGTCCGAGGAATTTTCATCTGAAGAGTCGGAAGAAGTGTTGAGCTGGATAGCTGCTGCAATAGCCTTCGGACCTGGTGTGGTCTGCGGATTGGTGATCGGATATATCTTCTTCACTTCACACAAACACATTTGGTTCATGGAGAAGCTGCGTCGAAACCTTCCCGGTGGGATCATCACTGTTCGCTAAGCCCATATCTATCTCTCTCCCAACTGTGTTTCTTTAAACGTCTTGTAAGTCTCTACTTCCAATAACTGGTTCGTTAAAGTGTTGTGTGTTGTACTTTCCGTTCTATTAAAGATACCTACGTGCTCGGACCCTTTCACAAGGAGGTCCGCACCCCATTCCCATCTATATCTCATGAGTTAACACTGTCTCCCTCAAGATATTTCATGTAATTCTAAATAGGTAACCAACCCTCGGTATACATCAAACTTTTTGATCAAAGACATTAACTATTGCCTAAACAATTATAAGCTATGTTTATTCTCCTTGTACAAAACAGAGAGGTTGCTCTGTTTTGTACCCATTGATTATGCAAACTCATTTGTATGCGTCTTTTGCATCTTAAAAAGAAAAGTTGCATTAAATTAAGAAAAAAAATGATACATATAACTGATAAAAGACATTCAACAACAAAGCAACTCATGCTAATACAAAGGATAAGAAGAAGCAGACTATATCATAAACGAAAGAAGATCATATTCACGGTGTTGAAGCAAGAAAGCCAGTTCCTCTAAACTTCTCCTCCATCAAACCATCAATCCGAGCCACCATCTCCGGCGTCAAATAATTCTCCCAGTCCCCAACTTTCCCTTTCCTAAAATACGCACTGTTCGCATACACAGCAGGACGATCCTCCCTATCTTTCTCCCCTTTGTTAGCTTCAAGATTCTTCAAAGTCTCAAAGCTACAAAGCTTCACAACTCTCTCCACAACCCCTCCTTCCTCCTCCTCCCCCAGTAAAACCATACCCCATAAACTCAGCCTAACCTCTTCACGTACGGCAACGGATCACCCCTCATCGTCTCGTACTTCAAAAACAAAACCTTCTCCGGGTTCGCTTCGTGGGCCTTCCAGTAGCCCAAAACATGATCCAGATAAGGCCCATATACAGACAAGCCCTGACAATACTTATCAAAAGCCTCCTCGATGCTAACCACATCTCCTTGCTGCGACCTCTCCTTGTGAGCGAACGTCCACATGGACACAAACGTGTCCTTGGGGTCTCTCCATATGTAAACCATCTTACAACCGGACTTCGAGATCGACTCCGGTAAGAGATTATAAGGTATGTGAGTGGAGAAGAGCGTGTTGCCTTCGTCCTTGAGGACGTCGACGCTCGGGAAAAACGGGAAGTCGATCTCGATGTAAGGCACGAACTCGTGCGGGTTGCGTTTCAGGAGAGGGTTCGTCGACTCGTCGTCGGCGAACTTGGACCGGTTCGCGATCGCGAAGGTCAAGGCCTTGAGCCACGTGGTTCCGGTTTTCGGGTAGCTGCAGACGAAGAAGTCGTTGGGCCGGGCTTTGAAGAAGCTCTGGGCGTGGAGTAGGCCTTCGAGGAGAGGTTGGAGCCACCAGTGGCCGCCGTACTCGACGAATGGGTCTTTTGGTCGCCAGCCGTTTTGGTGGGGAAGCGTGGCGATGGTTTCTTGGTAATGTTTTTGGTTCTTCTCGAACTCTGATGGTGGTGGTGATGCAAGCGACGTCGTTTTCGGATTTGGATTCCATTACAGAGATTGATTTGTTATGTAAGTGAATCAAGTGATTGATTTGTTTGATTACTCGTTTGTGTTATGATGCTATAATATATAGTTTTGCTGTGTGAGAAATATAAGTAAGTTGGTGGTGACGGCTGAGGAGGATACTAGTTACCAACAACGTGTTATATGTGTTTCACAGTTGCTGGTTTGGTGACTATGGAGTTTCTTTTTATATAATTAAAAATTATCATTTTAACAAAAAAAAAGTGTTGTAAAGCTGGAAATTTCTTAATTAACTTGGAGATAACCTAATTGCAATGGTCATGTACCAATCAAATGTAACAACATTTCACAAGTTCTTCCAGTTTGCAAGTGTACATATAAAGTTTGTACTAGGCAAAAATAAGTATACATGTAATCTATTCACCCACTCTATAATGTGTGGAATGTCTCTTTAGACCATAAGAAGGGAATAACAGCCTTCAGAGAAAATCTGAATATGACAATTGACAAACTTTCTGAGATCTCTACAATATTACAAAAAAAAGAAAACAAAAAGAATCTTCAAAGTGTATAAGAAATCAATGTCTCAAAAGTGTTTCTTGTTTTTTTTTAAGCTGCTGACACAATCTTGTAAATAAGGATGACTGGAGTTCAAAAACCTTAACCAGAACGGTTTATACCTACCTATAGCCAGCTTCAGCCAAGGTTTCATGTTCCCATTGTAGTGAATCACAGCAGCCGTTTCGATCAGACGGTTATCAATGTTCACATCGTAACCTAAACCTAACACATGCCACCTTCTGTCTAGCGGTTCAGGTGAGACCATAGAAAGCCAATAGACCCGGCGGGAGAGTCCCGAGCTTCCAAAGCGTTCGTTCTACGTTCTGCTCTTGCCAGTAGTGGTACCTAGCCAGTCACATTCGCTTTCCTCCAAGCGACCAGGTCGAAAACGTTCATACCAAAAGCCCATCCGCATGCTTGCGGGTCGAACTTCGAGCTGATGAGTGGGTTCGAGAAGTTAAGATACTTGTAATAACGGTGGAAGGCTTCAAGACATGTCTCCACAGCTCCATTGACGTTCCCGTGTAGATCCAAGGAGAAGAGTGGAGTCAAATCTTTCTGAACGACAACATCGTCGTCTAGAAAAACAATCTTCTCTAGCTGCGGATAGATCTCGGGGATGTAGAATCTGAGATGGTTTAGTAATGACAAGGTACTTCGGGTTCCTAACTTTTGGCTCAGGATTCGTTTCTTGACTTGTCTGGTCTCCGAAATAGTAAGCTCTTGAATCATTATCCAGAAGTTGCTTAACAACAGGAGAATACGAAGCAGTTCAGCCAAGAGAACTCTTCTACGCTCCTGATCTCTATCGCTGAGCCCTTGAAGTCGTTACCTAGAAACCAAGCCTGCATAGCCTTGTAGCTTACTTGATTCGTCACTATGTGGAAAACAAGCTGTTTCGGATGATCAGCATTAGAGACGGTTGAGTTAACAACAACAGAGGCGGCTATCACGTTGTCCGTGAAGATGCAGAAATGGTAGAGGTTGTTGTCAACAAGCCTAGGCGAGTTTCTGTTCTCCTCCGCTAGTCCACGGCGTGATGGCTGCTCGGTTAGCCAATCAGAAGTGAGCTTGACCATCAAACAGTGGAGGCTCTTTGGTAACGCCTCAGCAACCGATTGCGCAAATAATATGGTTTGAACGGTTGCTGCGGCTTGCACGCTCTTCAAGGGATTGGATGTGAGATTTCATGGTCATCATCGTGGTGGCTATGTCGTAATGCGCGTCTTGCGCCTTGTAGATAAGAGTCGAAAGGCCGGTAACGATGGGTTTCGCTTCGTCTAGTGAAATGGGTTGACCTCTCATCGCAGCTTTTGAGAGCAGAAGCTGACAGCTTCTGATCTTAGAAGTCAACTCCCAAGCCAAGTGAAGATTGTTGTGCTCTTTGGCTATAAAAACATAAGCCTTGGCAAGCGTCATTTGCTCTCCTAACTGCCTAGCGAACGAGGAAGCGCTTGTTACCTCTTCCGTGAAGTTTAAACGGGGAGGAGGAGATACGTCCTCGGTGCTTGTGTCTCTTTCCTATCAAATAAAAAAGAAGATCAGAGTCAATTCTCCAAAGACTACAAACATCATGAACACTCATTATAATGTATATTTGGTATGATATTAACATAAAACATGAGCAATTTTTGATATAACTACTGCATGTACATTCATTAAAGAGCTTAGCTTAATACAAAATCTTCCCGTCTACAACTCTACACTATGGTATAAAGCGCCTTGAATATTTTCTATCTCTCAAATTATATAATACAAAACAGTAGACGTAAAGTCACAAATATTATTCAAGAAATTTTGAATATTTTTCACACATGGCACGTGAGAAATGCTCTGTTTTATGATCTTATACACTGACACTAAGAGCAAAAAAAACCAACAAACAATGTCAATAAGACAGCCAATATACAGGGCAAGTAAATCTTCTATAAGAAGAAACCAATAACTAATAGTCACAATCTTTGATCCAAAAAAAAAAGAAAAAAACTAAGACAATCAAGAGATTTAATTTATAGAGACATCAACTTAACAAAACTAAGGTTACAATTTCCACCAATGTTTTGTCAGCACAAGAACAAGATCCATAACATTGAAACCGAAGAAGGAAGGAAAGAAGGAAGAGAGACATACAAGTATAAGCTGAGATGGATCTTGTTGTTGTTGATGATGACGATGCTGAACCATAAAGAGAACCAATCCAGCGACAGAGAAAGAAGCGAGGAGAAGCCATATCCAACTCAACAATCTCCTTCTAGCTACCCTCCGCCTCCTCATCTCTCCCCTTCTCCTATCGCCGTATCCTCCACGGTTTTACTCTAAACCCTCTGATTCGAGCAGAGAGCCCTATGAATTTCGAACAAAAAAGAAAAAAATCTGCCGACAGAGGAAGGAAGCGAGAAAGGAATCTAATGATCTAATACGAGAGTTTGTTTGTGATTGTGATCTGACTTTCGCTTTTGCTTACTTGATCTCTCTTCTTTCTGTCGTCACTGTCCGAAGAAATGTTTAATGTTGTTGACAGATCTAATCTTATTGGCTTACTCAATCACTGTCGAGATCATCAATTCTAAACTTTTCTTCGTTTTTTTTTCTTTCAAACGAAACTTTATTTTAATTACAAAATCAGACCGGAAGTAGATAAAATGTCTATTAACACCCTTATCACACCGTCGGTGTTAGGATTAGGTTTGTGTTTGGTCCAGAAACAATAGCCAAATTTAGTAGAAGCAGGAGGAATAACATAAATATCTTCAGTTTTTACGTCCAACACGTTTTCTTCGATAGTGTCACAAAAGAAAAGTAGTAGTACGCTGAAATAGACAAGATATTCGTATTTTTTTTCTTTTTAAACAAATTACGAATTTGAATTTTCTTCAGACATTCTTGTCTTTTTCAGCTTCTATTTTTTGCTTCCAAACGGGTCGTATTGGGTTGGGGAGCAAATGGGCTAGCTAGTGGTCCCATAAGGCCATATCTCATAAACTCGCGACTCGAACTTTGGGCTTTTTCTTTCTAAACAAGGAATCAAATGGTCCATATGGAGAAAGAGAGCATTTTGGTGACTAGAGTCTAGAGGGAAGGGAACAGTACAAGAAGTTTCTTTTTTTTATTAAGAACAGTACAAGAAGTTCAGATCATGAACCTTGTGTTATTCGAATAACGTCACACGTTCAAAAGATAAATAAAATTATATGGCCGGTTAGTGACCATTGTCTACATGATCATAATTAAGATGCAACTTGTTGAATAGAGCTATATCCTTCATTCGCGGAAGCAATCCTCTGCTTCACTTATACAACAAAAACCAAGGGGTTAAGGCAACTGCTCGCTGAGGATACTCTCTCTGCTCGCAAGACCAGAAAACATTTCAAAAAGTCTTATGGCTGTTTGCTTGGTTTAACTATTAGCCTCTACCCCTCTAGAACTTTTTCCAGATTGTAGACATGTTTTTTCTCTATTTTTGCCATGCCAAACAAAACTTTAGTTTTCAAACTTTCTAGATTGTAGGCTCTTTTCATTTATATGATACTAGTGTTCAGACCCGTAAATCTTAAATTTGATATCAAAATCAGGATGTATTAACACAACATTTATTATTGTGCATGGCGATCTTACACAATATAGCATCCGCAGTGACATAGTGCAATAATAACCGAAACAACTTAGGACATCTTTATCCCACAAATCCAATTAAGGGTTTCTTCAATTTTTTTTTTACTTTTTGTCTTGAAAAAAATAAATAAATAAATAAATAAAATGCATAAATTGCGGATCGTCACGTGTCGGTGGAATCCGCAAATAGTAGAAAAAACCTCTCACAGACGTTTTTACTTTAGCTATGTTTTTTTTTTACTTTTTAGTGGGATCTACACCCATTTTTTCCTCAAAACTCTGCCAAGATTCCAGCGATAAAGATGGCCTTAAGAGGTCGAAACTAGGGCTGGGCAAAAAATCTGAACCCGAAAAACCAAATCGAACCCGATCCGAAAAAGTAGCACCGAACCCGAACCGAAATTGATTAAATATCCGAACGGGTTCAAAATTTCGCTATTTAAAGAACCGAAACCGAACCCGATCCGAACCGAAATATTTTGGGTACCCGAATGTATCCGAAATAAATTTATATACTTAAATGTATACATTATTTTTATATGTAATGTATATTAAAAATATTAAAAATATATAAGATACCTTTAAGTTTTCCAAAATACTCGGAAAATATATGCAAATAGTCAAAAGTAAATGTTTAAAATAGCTAAAGTATACTGAAAATCCCAAAATAGTTAAATATCTATTGATTCTTTATCTAAATATTCAAAGAAAACCAATTCATATGTTAAATTAAGGTATTTTGACATATATGTTATGAAAATTTATATGTAATATATTATATTTCTTATAGATTTTGAAAATTTAAAGTATATAATGAATTTTGAAAATTTAAAAATATTTTAAATGGGTTATCCGAACCCGAACCGAACCCGCAAAGATCTGAACCGAACCCGAACCGAAATTTAGAAATATCCGAATGGGGCTGAAATCTTTGACTCCAAAAACCCGAAACCCGAATGGACTGAACCGAAACCCGAATGGGTACCCGAACGCCCAGCCCTAGTCGAAAGGCCTGATAAAAACATTGAAAAAACTATAATATATAAAAACATAAAAACAACAAAGATCAATGCTTGTGGGAGAATAACACGAATATAAATCAAAACTATGAAAAAGTAAGGATGAAACTGTAAAGTTTGCATAATCAATTAATTTTTCTATTGGACGACATCTCTTTTTACTACGTATACCTAGAAAAAGTTGGGAACATAATTTAACTCTAATATTTTCTAGTTTTGCATATGGTCAAGCCCTAGATTATAGTTTTATCTATTTTTTTTAATCAGCTTTCCACATTCGTTTGGGACTTATATTAATGTTCCCTTTCTTTAATCGAATATTTACTATTTTCTTTAGAATCATCACCAAAACATGCAAGCAGTCTGGTAATTTTCAATAAATCTTCTTTTTGATTGACGTATTTACCTTTCTGAAAAAAGAGTAACATAAATCGGTTTGTAAACAGCCAGAGTTGAATGAATTTATTTTTACATCATTTGCAAATAGCGCTATGATTTTCCTGTCCTTTTCTTTTGAAGAAATTAGATTTGAAACGGTAAATATATTATCTAAGGGGGATGTATTCAATTTAAAATTTGATGTGATTTGATTTTTAATGGAGTTTTAGATGATTTTAATAAGTTGCAGAGATTTAGGTGATTTTTGTTAAACTACTTTAGAATATCACATAAAACAATGGGATTTGAGTTTTAATTTTTTTAACTAAGAAACTCCACCCAAACACCCTAAAATCACCTCAAAACTTTAAAATCCCACAACTTAAAATATTTTCAATAACAGTGGATTTCAGAGTACTTTACGAAATGTCAAATTCAATAACAGTGGATTTTAAATGAGTTTTTAAAATTCATGTTTGAATAACAGTGGATTTGTCATTTTAATACAAATCACCTGAAACTCTCGGTTGAATACCCCCTAAGTGAAGTATTCTATCTGAATAACTTTTAAATAATCAAACGATACAGATTTGAAAAGAATATAAAAAACTAACAGAAATATAATAGTCACAAACCTCTATTGATTTTTGATGATACACTGAAAATTGGAAGAAAAAAATGACACGGAGAAGAAGGGAGAGAATTAAAAGCAAATATATAGAAGTGAAATTGTTTGATTTTGTTGCATGATTTGGGAGTTACATATGACACTTAAAATAGATAAACCACATAACTTCAATTGCCAAGTTTCATGAAGGATCATGTAAAGACCAATTGATTGTTGAATAAGATTTGTAGCATCACAAACGGCGTGAGCAACTCGAACTGGCTATAGTACTCAAACCGATTGGTTGAGGTTGTGAAGACTCTGTAAGGAAAGTGATAATAAGTGTCTTTCCATGAGGGAAGAGAATGGTGAGAATGATCTCTTCCAATCTCGGTGGAACTCCGAAAATTTCAGTGGAACTCCGAAGAAAATTGATATAAACTTTTCTGATGTCATTTTATTATATGGAAAATTAGGTTTAATAACCAAATAAAGAACACAAATTCACTAATCACCTAACACCACCTCCTCTCTCCTACTTTTTTTTTGATATTTCTCTCTTTACTTTCTCTTTATATATCTTTACTCTCTTTACACAAATTTAATTTTCTTTTTTTTGGTTATTTGGTAATTAATAAACCCTTGTTATATGTACAAAAACACTATCTTGAAAAAAGCAAATTCATTTCTTTAAATTAATATTATATCTGAAACAAATCTCAGCTTTAACTTTTATCTTTGCATGGTGCTTTCAAAAGGACGGACTGAGAATCAGCATTTCTTCTTATCTTTAACCCTTGGAACGTTCAAAGAATGATCAATTACTTTATGTCGGTCTCAAGTCTTGATTAAATAATGATATTTAGGCTATATAAATAGCTCTTTTTAATCTACTGGAACGGGACAAAATTTCATATCTCGTCCGACTGTAGAATAGAATGTTTTTTGAAATTACTTCAGTATTGTTGGTTCGATCATCATATCCTTTAGTAGAACCATATCCTTTAAGTAGTCGATGTGTGACATCAAGCCAGAGGATAAATAACAAAAGAATATTTATCTCATGATTTGATATTTTTTTGGCTAAGAGATGATTTTTATATCTTTTATTTAAATTACGGTTCTTAGTTTTTCTTAACTAAAATTTAAGAAAAACTAAAAAATATCTCTTGACTGAAACTAAAAATTTCAGTTAAGAGATTGGAGTTAATCATGGTCTAACGTGGTAGGTAAATGATGATGTCATACCACATTAACATGGTCAATGCGATTTTGGGGAAGACATAAAAGGAGCCAAGGAGGTATCACTCGAAGATTCTCCGCACAAATTACATTGGGACCACAAAACTCAACATAACTTGGATATGAGATAGGTCACCTTAGCTATATGGTAGACTGGTATTAATACTATCCGTTTCATAATACATATGTTGATCTTATGGGATTAGCAAGATAAGAAAGGATAAGGAGTTATCCTTTAATTTAAAAGGAGTTGATCGGTGAAAGTCTTGTGGAGCTTATTCTTAAGTGAGAACATAAATATCGAAAAAATACTCTCATGGACAGTGGAAAAAAAATTGTAATAATTTACCAGAGAACTGCTAATTCTATTAGTAAAGTTTTTTTTCAAAGGGTAAAAGTGTTAAATTCAAGTCTCAACAACTTCGGAAAAAGAATTAGCAACCGACTTATCCTTGGTTCAAAGAGATTATGAATTTCGGTTCAGATTTTTTTACAAAAAAATAAAACTCTTAAATCAAAGACATCAGCTGCTCGATGCATTACTCTTTAGCCCATGAGCTACCAAAGCTATAGTTTAACACAACCCATAAGAAGTAAAATAACAATACTAGCAGTAGTGTAAACATAAAGTTAACTCTCATGTGATCCAATTAGTTTCGTTGGTACTTGTTTTGCATGTTCGCAATTTACAAGTACAAATACAAATATACAATACTCTCGTTAACTGATCACCATTAATAATTATCCATTTTATACGAAACACACTTGATGGCAAACTTACAAAATAAGAAAAAACTAGAAAATCACGAAAAAGACACGCACATATCACAATACATAGTTACGTACACGCTACATGCATATAATCAGCATTATTATTATTATTCTATTATTACATCATCAGTACGGTAATATTTCAATCAACATGTATATACATGATCAAATTCAAGTGATCATGTGGGATTCGTCAAAGATTCACTCATGCAAAAAAATAGTTATCAATCTCTTCGAAATCGTCTTGATGTTCATAGACCGGCGTCACCTCGACGTCATTGTTAACATCCTCCTGAAGAAACCTCGTGAGTTCATTCATGAACTCAGTGTTCTCAACACGAGACTCTTCCAACATGATGAAATGTTGGTCATTCAGAAACCCTGAGAATCCGACATTATCAACACTAGAGTACATTAAAGGATCGTTAACGGAGGAATCAGAGAACATGGAGGGAGGCGACGCAGCTTTACCGTTACCATTAACGGTCATCTGGTTGAGAAGATACGAAGTTGGTGTGAAGGAAAAACTCGTTGACTTATCTGATTCAGAGTCAAGGGTGACACTTGTAGTAGTGTTGGTAGTAGTGAGTGGGCCACCACTTCCGATAATCTCCGAGAGAACACTCTGATTGATTTTCTTTCCGAACCTATTAGCTACCCTGTTCAAGAACCTAGCTGATGATAATCTTGACTTCTTGACCTTCTCATTATTACCTAGATCATCGTTACTCGTTATAGTTGTCTGAATAGTGTTTTGTTTATCAAGAATCTCCGGGAGGTTTTCTGATTTGCTGGTTCCGGAGATCAAGCTCTTGTGTGTAACCGGGTCGACACCTTTCTTGATCAAACGTTTTTTGATATGAGTGTTCCAGTAGTTCTTGATTTCGTTATCCGTTCTTCCTGGTAATCCACGAGCTATAGCAGCCCATCTGATTAAACACCATAAAATTGTACAATATATTAGCCATCATATGTATGACATATATATTCTCAAAACCTAAAGTATGGAATACAAACAATGGGGAAATGTTCGAAACATTTTAAAAGACAAACTTGTTGCCGTGAAGGGCGTGAAGAGAGATGATAGAACGTTCTTCATCTTCAGTAAACTCTCCTCTTTTGATGTCAGGTCTTAGATAATTGGCCCATCTCAGTCTGCAGCTTTTGCCACATCTTTTGAGTCCTATACCATTTCAAGAATTATGTATTCTATTATTGATCAATAATGACCAAAAAAGACCAAAAAAGACCAAAAAAGACTAACACTGAATATTCAAAAATGACGGAATAAATAATAATAAACAAAATATAAATACCAGCTTTTTCGGGTAGAGTTCGCCATCCACCTTCACCGTGATTATTAAGGTAGGAGATAAGCTTCTGATCTTCCTCGGGAGTCCAAGCTCCTTTCTTTAATCCTAACTCAGCTTTGCAACAGGGTGTACGCACCATTCTTGATTCTCCACGGAGTCTTGGCTTTCTTGATCTAATGATTTATGATCTATCTTCGGTGAATTCAAAGGAGTTATTCTCAAGTGAAACAAACATCAAAGAGAAAAAAAAATTGAAAACTTGAGTGTTGAAACAAAGTGTGAAGTGGTACATATGATCAAAAAGATCGAGCACATGATCTTTTGATTAAAGCATTCAAACATCGGTAGATTCTTTTTATAGACATCTTGCTCTTTTGGGGTACTCGAGAATGTTTTAACAGTGAACAAGAAAGAACACGAAGAGAACTTGCTCTGATCTTACCACAAAAGAAATAGAGAGAGAGAGATTTGATAGAGATAACTTTTGTTTATTTTGGCCGAGAGTTGTTTGTTTCACTTGCGAAGTGAGAAAACTTTGTGGTGGAGGCACCATCTTTATGTATACAAGCTGTGTTGCTGCATCCAACGGCATCTTTTGTAGGTGATTGACACGTGGCTCGTCATGATTCCTTAAGAGATAGTTTTTTTTTTTTTTTTTTTTTTTGAACACACCTTAAGAGATAGTTTATTTTGTATATAATTTATTAGAAAGAAATGCCAACTTTTTTTTTTAAACTTAGAAATGCCAACTTTCTCAGTGCAATTTCGAGATAGACGTCTGATCTTTTTCATAACATAATTGTATTCTAGCTAAAACTTGGTGCAATTTAACAATTTATTATTCCTATTGTCAACAAATATTTTGACCAAGATAGCTATTATATAGTATTTATCCCATGCATAAGACCGCAAATTATTTGATTATTTCCTCAGTTCTTTTTAATAGATGTTTGAAAAAGCTTGTTTGTTTTGGGAAAAAAGTTTGTTTGTTCTACAAAACCTATTCAAATCTGTGTGTATATAACGTATTTATTTCATTTTTTAACTTTTTGGCTAAATCCATTTTGTAACTTACATACCGATTTGATTTAATAAAATATAATTACATAATAAAATAACGTGTACACAAAATATGTTTGAAAATTCCAAAAAGGAAGGAGTATACATTTATTAATTGAATATATAATATATGAATTTTAAGTAAGCAAAGGAAATGAAGAAGATGTGAATGTAACATTAACATTAGTTATCATGGGTAAAATACCTAGTTACCTAGTTATTTGTTTAATCAAAATTAGAATTGCTACTAGCTATTTTTTTTCATGCCAATGCCAAGAACTGAAGTTATTCAACAATAATGTTTGAAATTATTTGTTTGACTAAGTCCAAGTAAATAAAACAATAAACTTTTAACTAATATAAAATCGTATAAAATGAAAATGTATTTTCCACTTAGCACAAAAAGAGAAAACACATTTGAGGAAATCCAAAACAGATAAAAACAACTCTTGCGATATGTTATATTTTATTTAAATTATTATTGATAGGATGAATTAATCTAAATGTATAGCAATTCAATACACAATGAACTCCGCAACAACAAAATTTATCCACACAACAAAATTTATTATAATCAAAAATAATTTTATTATTCAAAATGTGTAACAACCTCTAATATATATGGTATGTTCTCTTCCAAAAAGTTGCTGATAAACTTGTTTCAAATGGTTTTGAAATCTTTGCCTAATCGAGTTCTCAATGTCATATGAAGATATCAATAGATTCTTAGCTAATTACTCCACCTGGGACTCAAAAAAATACACACAGAGAGAAGAAAATAATAAATATGAAATTAGGAGAGTGAAAAAATTAAAGAAAATGTTTCCCAGGATGGGGAAACAAATAACAAATGAAACCACAAATGTACGTCTCCTTGTCAGAATGCATTCAGCTGTAAAAGATGGAGTGCGAGACTTTTCTAAATACGACTGAAACCTTGGCAACTTTGTGTGCGTTAAATTCAGAATATATTAAAAATCATTAGGCGACAAATTCTTATAGAAAATAGGCAGACGAACACACATAATTGAAAATTCGAGGAAGTTAGTAATTATATTATATTATACCCACGAAGTGGTCGTATTTGAATTAGATAAATTAACCAACAACTTGGTCACTCAAACACTGGACCTTGGACATATTCGAAATGGACCATGCCAAGAATACTATAAGGAAAGGAACGAAGAAAGAGATAATTTAGATTTCGTAACAATTAATTTACATTATTTCATTTGGATAAAACCCATTAATTAGTCAAACATCGTGTTTCTGCCTTCCAGCGAATTCAAATGAGCTACTTTATGAAAGGCTTACTACGACTCTATCCATTTAGGCATTTGAAAAAAATGTTGGTCTAGTGTTATTTATCTATCTAGTTCCCAGAACCGTATGCTTTTTAGTGCCTATGATTGACAATAGGAGTAGTACATCCGGTCTTTGACTTTTATACTAGAGCTTCTTCTTCTTGCATTCTAGTGTTAGAAAAAGCGTGTTTGATGAATTCGTTTTGTTAGATATATGTTCTATGGAAATTGAAATGTGGAAAGATTTTGAGCGTGGCTAAGTGTGATGGTATGGAACCAAAGATAAAAACTCTGCTAAAGCTATACAAGATGTGAATACCTAGTCAATATTACATAGCCTATACAAATGAATCAGTGGAAAACGAAGAAGAGGACTTTTTTTTTTAACACATAAACGAAGAAGAGGACTAAAACCTTTTTCATTCAAGGAAACTTGTTTCTTAACCATTTACTTTGCAACTTTTGAATGTAGTACTACTTCACATTGGATGAAGTCCACTGTTGAGAAGGAAAAACTGTCAGATTCTGAGTAAACAAGTACGTAAGTTTACAAAAAAAAATAGTAAACAAGTATGTAAAAGTAAACAAGCATGTAAAAAAAACTATATTTTTTTTACTGGAGCTGAATATCCTAGTAGTAATCATATATTTCATCCAAAACATTAATAGCACTGAAATAATCAAATAGAAAACTGTAAATGAACTCAAAAGAGTATTATAAGTAAAATATTAAAAATCTAAAATATATTGTAGAGATATTAGAATCAATACACACAAATTTTCAAAATGATCTCAAAATTTTAAATTTTGAAAACTAGAAAACTAATTGAATGAAATCTTATTGAATAACACCATATCTTAAAATATTTCAAGCATAAATTTCGAATACAAAATTTAATAACACTTGTTTTTAAAATATAATCAAGAATCATCAATTTAGTAACTGAACTATTGCTGAATTTAAATTCTATTAAAATCTATCAGTAAGTAACATCCATGTATTTAGTTTCTAAATACACATTAAACAGGCCAAAATCTGAAAGGTGGAATAAGCCTGAAATTTTCTTAGCAGTAGCTAAAATTTTTATTTTTAAGTAGGAAAATCCGTTGACAAAAAAAAAAAGTAGGAAAATCCTATAAGTTAGAAAATGCTAATGTATCAACAAAACCAATTATTATAAAATGAAGTAAAACATATACGTGTCTTTTATTATCAAACATAATTTCTAGCTTAAGACCCAAAATGTTGAAGCCCAATGGTCTGGTCTATATTAATGCTGGGCCAAATTGATAAAATTGAAAAATCAACCATGTTTCCCGGTGCCACACTGTCACCTATATCTTTAAAAAAGAAATTACATAATTAAAGTGGGCCCTCAAAGCTAAATCATAGGGCTGACAAAGCAAATTTTGACCGTTACAATTACATATTTTTCAAAAATAAAAATCTTTTTTTTTTTTTTTTTTTTTGTTGTCTATCTTCTTGGATCCAAAAACAAAGACTGAAAATAGCAATTTTTTCCATCTCACACTTTGAAAGCTTCGGGGTGTTTGACCAACACACTCTTCACCAGTCCTAACCAACAGCTATTCATCAGTCTCTACAAGATCCAACACAAAAGTGAATAGTGAGAAGAGGTAAAAACAATGCCTGTATCGACCCGATCCAAGGCGACGATGATGAAACAAGGAGCAAAGCAGGCAAGAATACACGAATCCACACCAAGGTCTCAAGGAAAAGATGAAAGCTTTGACTCTCTTGTACGAGCAGCAAAAGCGAGCCTCTTTCTCTCTCAGAAACCCCTAATCCTCATCTCATCATTCCCCAAAACCCCAAGATCTGAGGTTTAAGCCTCCTCCTCCTCCTCCTCACGAGGCTGCTCGATTCTCGCAAGAAACCTCATAAAGATCCAAACTTTGCCGCCCACGACGACGACGATGAAGAATCCAAAGAGAACAATGTAGCCGACGCGGATCGGGTTTTCGGTCTCATCAACACGGCCCCGGTTAAGTCGTCTTCCACTGTCATCAGAAAGCTCTCGATGGGTCACGGAGGTGAGAAAGGCGAGAGCTTTGAGGTTTGTAATGGTGGGAGGAGTAGTAGGATCATGGTGTTCGTTAGGCTTAGACCAATGGGGAAGAAGGAAAGAGAGAACGGGTCAAGTTGCTGTGTCAAGGTTTCTGAACAGAAGAGATGTTTATCTAACGGAGTTCACCAACGATAACGACTACTTAAGGCTTAAGAGGCTCCGTGTTCGTCATTTCACTTTTGATTCTTCTTTCCCCTGAGACCACAACAGCAACGAGAAGTCTACTCCACCACGTAAGTCTATCTCTTAAAATGAATGATGAGTCCTTGTAATTAGCAAAAGACTCAATCTTTGATGTTCTTCTTTGATTTTTTTACAGAACAGGAGATCTGTTGGAAGCAGTGGTTGAAGGAAGGAACGGTTCTGTTTTCTGCTACGGTGCTACGGGAGCAGGCAAGACTTATACGATGCTGGGGACGGTGGAGAATCCAGGTGTGATGGTTTTAGCGATCAAAGATTTGTTTGCTAAGGTTAGAGAGAGGAGCTTAGATGGGAACCATACTGTGCATCTCTCTTATCTTGAAGTCTATAATGAAACCGTTAGAGACTTGCTTTCACCTGGTAGACCTCTCATCCTCCGTGAAGATAAACAGGTACACACATAACACTTTAAGTACCTTTTTGATTTTGTTTCTCTTAGACAAGAACACATTGGTCATCATTAACTTTATGTTTGGTTGTATATGGTCAAATTAGGGAATCATGGCAGCTGGTCTCACTCAATATAGAGCTTATTCCACGGATGAGGTTTCTTAGTATTCTCTATACACAAGAACTGAGAGATCTTGAGACAAAAAAGCTAAGCTTTTATATTTTGATTTATTGCAGGTTATGGCTTTGCTCCAAAGGGGAAACCAAAACAGAACTACTGAGCCTACTCGTTGCAATGAAACATCTTCACGCTCACACGCCATCCTTCAGGTTGTAGTTGAGTACAAGACTAGAGATGCTTCCATGAATATCATCAGCCGAGTTGGGAAGCTGTCTCTCATTGATCTCGCAGGATCAGAAAGAGCTATAGCTACTGATCAAAGAACGCTTAGATCTCTTGAAGGAGCCAACATAAACAGATCGCTTCTTGCGTTAAGTAGCTGCATTCAACGCGCTTGTGGAAGGCAAGAAACATATCCCTTACAGAAACTCTAAGCTGACGCAGCTACTCAAAGACTCGCTAGGCGGCTCGTGTAACACGGTGATGATCGCTAATATAAGTCCAAGCAATCATTCTTTTGGTGAAACGCAGAACACTCTCCATTGGGCAGACCGAGCTAAGGAGATTCGAGTGAAGGGAAGTGAAGTAAATGAAGAGGTGGTGGTTCAAGTGAGTGAACAAGTAGAGGAGGGGCCTGATCAGGCCAAGATGGTGTTGGAGCTTCAGGAAGAGAACCGTGAGCTGCGTGTAAAGCTCGCAGAGCAGCAGCAGAAGCTTTTGTCTCTTGAAGCAGAGACCTTAGCAGCTGCTAATAACAACATATCTCCAACACCTCCATCAATCTCATCTTTAATGACTCCACCATCAGCTTTAACAGGGCAACAGAAGAAGAAACCGAGGCATTCGTTGTTATCAGGCACATGTTTCACACCAGAATCATCCAAAAGGAGAAAAGCAGGAAGATGCTGTGAAGGAGCTTCAGCTGACTGTCAAGGCATTGAAGATGGAGATGGAGAGAATGAAGAGGGAACATGTGGTGCAGATGAAGAAGCAAAAGGAAGAGCTAACTGAAAGAACTGTGTAGTAAAAAGAGCGAGAAAACTCCAGAAAGAGGCAAAGAGACAACAACAAGGAGGGTTGTGACGAGAGGGAGCTTGAGACCAAAGGAGAAAGAGAAGGAGCTGATAAAAAGCCCTAGTCATCGGTTTGCATCTCCAGCTGCAGCAGCTAAAAAGAGAAGCTTCTGGGACATAACCGCAGCAAACAGTCCTTCAGTTGGATAGAAGGAAAACGAGAAGCAATGTTCGTCCTGTTAATCAAGAAGCTCCTTCAATGCTGCTTCAGGTAAACTTTTACTATAAAACAGTGATATGCCTTGCTCAACAAGATTCTGTGATTCATTACTAATATATGTTTGTTTTGTTTTTTTTTTTTGGTGACAGCCGGGGTTTGCTCGTCCAAGGACAACAACAACAACACACATGAAGCAGTTAAAAACACGAGTTTAAAGAGTGTTTTTGTTTTCTTGTCTGTTTCATCCACTGTTTGCCTAGCATCTGTATTCAATAGGAGCATGATGACAAAAACACAATAAGTTGTTTTTTTTGCTAATTTTATTTATACAATTCTTTTCATCATTTGTACTTCATCATTCCTATTGTTATGTTTAGTCAAAAAAAAAAAAAATTCTTTTGAAGAGATATGTTTGAGAGTCTGAGACTATTGCGTAGTACTTGTGAAGGGTATGGCTTCCACCTCAAAACTTGGTACTTTTGAACTGTTAGAACATAAGCTTAACTTAGAAAACCCATTAAAGGCCCATTAGATATATTATAACACACTATTCAGGCCCATTAGGGTTTCTTGGCAGCTTATTCGTCTTTATATTTAAAAGCCATCTAGGGTTTACGCCTCTCTGAGAGTATTTTGTCACACAGAAAAAAAAACAAAAAGAGAAAGATGGCGCCGGCGAAGCAGAGGACCCCCAAAGTAAGCCGAAACCCTGATCTAATCAGGGGTGTAGGCAAATACTCCCGTTCTCAAATGTACCACAAGAGAGGTTTGTGGGCAATCAAGGCCAAAAACGGCGGCGTTTTCCCACGTCACGACGCTAAGTCCAAGGTCGAAGCTCCCGTTGAGAAGCCGGCTAAGTTTTATCCCGGCGGAAGACGTTAAGAAGCCGCTCGCTAACAGGCGCAAACCTAAGCTTACCAAGCTCAAGTAAATTCCATTTTCTTACATCTAGTGCTTTTAGTTTAAGAACAAGTGCTGAAATGTAAATGTGTGGTTGGTTCAGACAGATTTTTGAGTTAGAATAGGTTTTGTCGGAAATGTGTAGGGGATTGGTTTGAAACAGTGGAATCTAGTGTTTGTTGAAATGTAGGGTTCATCGAGATTGCAAAGTTTGGTACTTTATCCTTTATTGATGGGTGGTTGTTGTGTATGTGTTTGCATTGCAGAGCAAGCATTACTCCAGGAACTGTGTTGATCATCCTTGCTGGTCGATTCAAGGGAAAGAGAGTTGTCTTTCTCAAGCAACTTTCTTCTGGTTTGCTTTTGGTTACAGGTGCGTACAAACACCGCTTGTTTGAATGTGTTTTGGTTGTTCAAGTTGGAAACTTTGTTCATGTAAGTCTTGTCTTTTTATTTCCCACTTTCAGGACCATTCAAGATCAATGGTGTTCCACTGAGACGTGTTAACCAGTCCTATGTGATTGGAACCTCCACCAAGGTTGACATTTCTGGAGTCAGCATCGAGAAGTTCGATGACAAGTACTTTGGAAAGGTTGCTGAGAAGAAGACTAAGAAAGGAGAAGGAGAGTTCTTTGAAGCTGAGAAAGAGGTATGCATATTCCCCTAGTCATCTGCTTCAAGCTAATATTAACGAATCATTACTGGGAATCATCATGCTTTTTCTTCTATCCGCAGGTGAAGAAAGAGATCCCACAGGAGAAGAAAGAAGATCAGAAAACTGTGGACGCAGCTTTGATCAAAGCAATTGAAGCAGTGCCAGAGCTCAAGACTTACCTCGGCGCCAGGTTCTCATTGTCTCAAGGAATGAAACCCCATGAGCTTGTTTTCTAGATTTCATCTTATCTTTTTGTATCCCATCATCACTGTTCAACAACATTTGTTTTCCCCTGAGATTTTGTCCTTTCTTAAAATTAAAAAGACTATTTTCTATGATTTATATATCAATGGGTTCATCAATCCTCAATTCTAAAGAAATGAAAAAAACAATCGTAAAGAAAACTAATGATCATGAATTATTAATCTTTAAACCGAAATATTCAACAGCAGATTTAGCCATAATGGATGCAAATTCACCAAAGCTTATAACACCGTCACCGTTCGTATCAGCTTCTTTGATCATCTCCGTTAGTTCTCTATACGTCAATGGTTGTCCCATCTTGGCCATGGCTCCAGCCAATTCCGCCGCGCTGATGAAACCGTTACCGTCTCTATCAAACGATTTGAAAATGTTCATTAACTGCTCGGAGTTGATAAGAACCTCTTCGTTCAGGTCAGGAAGAATGGCTCCTACCAGCTCATCAAACTCGACGTAACCGTTGCCGTTTGCGTCCATACTTGCTAACAAAACGTGGACTTGGTCGCCTGATGGTTTGAGACCAAGCGACCTGAGAAGTGCTGCGAGTTCCAAGATCGTTAAGCTTCCATCTCCGTCCATGTCGAACCGATTGAATATGTCTTGTAATTGTCTTATCTGACCTTCCATTGTCTTTAGGAACACAACTCGAAATTCAAGAGGTATTAATGATGATTGATGAGAGGAGATTAAGAATCGATTTAATTATCTTCTTGGTGATTTTTTTTTCTTTTTGAACAACCTTCTTGGTGAATTTAAGATTGAAATTATGAACTTGTTTTGTATGTCGTAATGGTTTCTTTGTGGCATTAGTTAATTGTTACTTATAAAAATAGGAAATAAAAAAACCAAGATGTTTGTCCTAATAAAAAACCAACGTACAATTAGAAATTTGACATGTTATAAATGTTTGGTTACACTTGGGGATTGTGAAATGTGAATAAGTTTATGGTGATTGGTTCGAAACAAACATTACATTGTCTTTTAAAAAAAACAAACAAACAAACATTACATTGTCCTAAGAAACCACAAGATAGTTAAAATAACAAACAAACAAAAAAAAAGACACAAGTGAAAATAAAGTGATCATGCAGAATCATTTTTTCTAGCCGTACGATTGTTGCGACGAGCACAGCAACCGCAAGAATAGACGGTGATGAGGAGGATGAGGAGACAGATGTTGAAAACAAGAAGATGCCTCCACTTCTCTCTTATGTTTGCTAACACACCCGCTTTGCATGCGTTACAGTTAAAACACAACTCCGTTTGCACGTTACTCCACGCAGCGCAGTCACCGTTATTGGTCGCAACCGCTGTCTCGTTTTTAGCCGGCGGTATCCAAAACGTCGCGTTTCTGAACGTGAAGTTGCAATCCGACGGTGGCTTGCAACAACCCGACTGCGAGAAACGTAAGAATGATGTTTTGTTCATGTAGTAAGGCATTTTTTTTCCTACATGTAGTAAGGAATTATACAACCAAATACGGAAAAATATGTAAAACTAAATCCGTCTCAAATTACTTTTATGTCATGGTTGAAAAAAATAATTATATATTTTTAAAGTTTAATTTATTTATATATGTTTACAGTTTCTTTTTAAATTATAAGCCATGAATATATCTAAAATTTTTAAAATCTATATTTTAGTTTAAATATTTTAAAATTCTTAATCTTTTTATTTTAAATTTTGGATTCTGTTCAACTGCATCTACTTACAGATGCTAAAACGCTCTTGAACTAGCTATACAAATGAAAATACCTGGATTGGAGATAAGTTCTTGTGATAAAACGCATCAGCAATCTGACTAACACGACCATCACTCAAGTCATCACAAACGCTAGCCTCGGCCAAGCAAGACCTTATACCAACCCATCTCTTCCCACCAACAAAACTGTTAAGCCAAGTAGAGAAATCAACCGTCCGGTACTCTCTATACCCTCGACCAGAGATCACATGACCGGCTCCTTTGTTGGTCACAAAGAAGAGAAACACCGAGAAAACCATTAACGCAACAATGCCCGCAAACAATATGATCAAGTAGGAGACCATGGCGATATTCTCCTTGAAGCAAGATCCTATCACTCCTATTAAAGACACCACGAAGAGGACGATCCCGGTCGTGAGAAGTGGTGCACGTATCGCTGACTCACAGTCGGTCACGTCTTGGTGAACGAACATGTAAATCGAGTAACCAATGGCTGATGCGCCCACTAACATCACCAACGTGTTGGCTAGTCCCACGACGAAATTGCTTACTCGAAACATTTTTTTGATTTTTTTTTTGTTTCTCTTAGAGGTTTGTGTTTCGAGTTTGATAGTTATGTTCTGTAACGTTTTAGTGTGTATGCAGTCGTGGTTATTATGGGACAGAGAGAACGGTTGATTTTTGAGGTAGTGGGGGATACTAGTGGAGATTATTATTTTGTGCCACAAGAGTAGAGAACGTGTGGGGGTTAAGAAGATCCTTTAGTTTAGAGAAATGTTCAAAAAATAAGGCGGTAATTGACGATATATAAAAATTAGCGAATGAGTGTAGTGTTAGAAAGAAAAATTGTTTTTCAAAAATTTGTTTTATTTCTAATCGATTTGCGCATACGATACCTACCGATTTTAGAACACTGATTTAGAGAGATTAGTTAGTTAGATTCTTTTGACTATGACAAATTGACCATCAATAGACTATAGTATTGTTTATGTTTTTTTTTTTGAAGCTAGTATTGTTTATGTTACAATACACAAAAAGGAGAGAGAGATGTTATATTTATATTGATAAAAATATCTATTGAAAAAACTAGAATATGAATATATATGAAATGAAAGAATATGAATCAAGTATAAGAGCCAAGAAAATCATCGGGTGCATCAAAAGTGTCATGAATGGACTTAGCAATGACGAGGCTGAGAACAACGAGAAAGAGTGAAGGATAAGCGAAGATGGAGAGATACTTCCATTGATGAACAATGGCTTTCAAGATGCTGAGCTGACAACCTCTGCAATTAAGACAGTAATCGTAAGCACATTCTTCAGGGACGTCGTTCTCTATGTGCTGCCGTTTCCAACTCCATTCTCCTGGTGCCCCGAACATTGTCATCTCTCCACATCCCGGTGGTTGCGCGCAGCAAAACTTCTGTATATTATATTATACTTTGTGTTATTAGAGTTTGATCTTTTTTACCATTTGTGCTAATTAATATAAAATGAATGACAAAAGAGTTTTTACCCAGACATTGCTGTTTAGGCTGGCGTTGTAGTTGCAATCATGATTTTGAACGATACAGTCGGTGACGTATTCGAGTTTTTTTAAAGGGACTAAACTCCCGACCAACTGTTTGACGGTCCTGGTTTCCTCAGCTGGATTCTTGGCTATACCAAAAGTTGTGTTGTAGGAGAAGCATTTCACAGAGTAGAAACTAAGGACAACGAAAACGAACATCCATCGAGTAGATGTAAAAGGTGAAGACACGTTTTGATCGACAGCAGATTGCGTAAAGACCAATCTGAGGAAACACTAAGCAAGAGCAGGCCAATGAATATGAAAGTGCCATCGCTTTCTCCGATGCATCTCGAGACTATTTTCTTGTGATATAAACCTGTTCCCGTCATCGTTAACCCTAGGCATATAAGGACTATGGTCGCCATTGTTAGGAACCCCGTTCGTAGCTCCGACATTTTTTTTTCTCTTTCCCTTTGTTATTCTCGAATCCGAACAAAGGAAAGTGATGTTTTGGAGTCTTGATAAACGAAGAAGTTTTTACAAACAGACAAATAAAACAAGAACAGAGAGATATAAGGTGCCTTTTCAGTTTTAAGACCTTAGTTTAGTAAGGACAGCGTCTTAAGAAAGGTTTAAACCGTTAACCGTTGGGTTATTCCTTATGCTAGCATGGTTATTTCTAAATATAGAGATTGAAGTTATATAGATATTTTATAGTAAACAAACTCTTTCGGCAACATACTTCATTAGAAAACAATATGCAAACTTGAACTCTCGTTATTATTACCAAACTATGTATACCAGAAAAGACTTAACTCTGGTCTGACTTCAGAATCGATTTTGATTCAGGCAGGTACATTGTTGTTTTGAGAAGGAACTTTTGTTGTCGAGTTATCCTTGAAATCGAGCATTTTGTTCAAAGCTCCAACATAAGCTTTGACGCTCGACACCACAATGTCCATTCCAGCTCCAGTTCCACTGCCAAAACACAGAGACTCGTTCCGTGTTATAAAGAATAAAAAAAAAGGCAATAAAGATGATCTTTGTATGGGGTTGAATTAGATATGAGGAAAGAAGATTTGCACCTAAAGGTTCTTTGAACTTCTTCACCAGTGAGTGCGTTTGTAGTTGAGTAAATGTTGTTTCCTCGGATAAGAACTCTTGTGGTTGCAATGGCATCGATGCCTTCTGTTACTGCATTCATTGAGTACTCAAGCAGAGTCGCTGGTTCCTACAATGTGGAAAATTAACTTTTCTAAATAACCGATGATAAACAGGTGAAGTTATATGTATACGTGAGACACGTTTTGTATGAAGAAGTACCTTGACAATAAGATCGATTGCCTTATAAGCTGAATCGACAGGCCCAGCTCCCATAGAGCAGGCGGCATGCTCTTTGCCATCAGCATCAGCAAGTTTAACAGTTGCTGTTGAGAGCCCAGAGTTCCACAAGTTATCTGCATTCCAGTTTCAACTAAAAATGAGAACTGACTAAAGACAATGAGCAAGAAAACTGAGTAAAAAGAAAGATTCAATCTTGATTCCAATTTCACCTGAATGTCCATGAGTTTCCACAGAGCTTCTGGCTGGAAAACCTCATCAGAAACCAAAGCTATAATATCTGCGTCGGTAACTCTCTGAATCATGAGAATAACATATATACGATCAGTTGAATTGGAAACACAACTATAAGTTTGAATGAATAACGCATATAAAGCCAACTACCTTTTTCCGCTCAGCCACAGATTTGAAGCGCCAGAAAATGGTACTTAGCTGTTCATCATCTAGTTCATAACCAAGCTAGTAAAATTAAAAAATAAGAAAACGGGCATTAGCGGCTCCCCACATAGATGGCAATAGCGAGTCTAGTGTATGGGGAAGACTGATGTGTACCTCAATCAAACGGTCTTTTAACGCATGACGCCCACTGCAATATTATATCCCAGCAAAACAGAAACAATCAGTTAAACTTCAGGTTTCAAGGATATAAGTAGGTGTTTTTACTAGCTTTATGTAACTGCTAACAAAACCAAATGGATAATATAGTTTCTGGAAATATTCAACTTCACAAGGGAGTTATCCTGACGGTAGAGTATATATAATATCCACCAATTACACGCTTGTCGGCTTGTTGCATTGTCTGAACAAGATGTATAAATCGGGAGTTTAAAGGCGAAACAGAGGAAAAAGATTTCATACCTAAGCTTCCCCAAAACAATGCCAGCATCATTAGATCGTTCAAGTCCAATTTCTTCGGGGCATATAATTTCATATGTACCCTTGTGTTTCAGCATTCCATCCTAAAATAAGTATGACCAGTCATTAAGCGAAACTGAGAAAAGAATCCTGAAGATAGTCGTACAGTTACGCAGCAGAGTGAACGAGTGAACGTGCAGGTCGAAAGAGTGTATAGCTTAAAGTATACTATATATATATCAATTCATCCTGTTCGTAGCCAGGCAACAGAGGCTAAGGGATGGGAACTTAAGCATATTGAGTAAGAAGCTACACAGCCTACAAGGAAAGTTATACTTTTGCATTTTGCATTTGTAAATTCCCAACTCGCCGCTAGTCTGGATCCACTTCGGTGGATGCGAGGATACACCGGGTTATTCAAAAAAAGAAAAAAAGAATAGAATAGATCATGCGAACAACCTAATGTTTCTTAAATAAGCGAAATCTATATTTCAAAGATAGTTTTCATCAACTGACCTGATGAATACCACTTTCATGCGCAAAGGCATTTGCGCCTACAATAGCCTTATGGGGCTGTGTATGCATTCCAGTGTAGTCTTCCACCTGAGAAATCAAGGCACACGTTATGAGACACCTTATCTTGGCAATTTACAAACCCTTTCCCCTTCTTAAGATTTTAAAAAAAAATTTGTCTTCACAGCGTAAAAGAAGGAAATTCAAAAGGGTACCATCTTGCTTGTCATAACAATGTGCCGAGTATCAATTCCAGTATATAGGCCTCCTAATACATGATCTCCACGGCATTTTATGGCCATCACAACCTAAACAGTTACAAAGACAATCTTTTTAGGTAACAAGATAAGTATTCAAAGGTAGTAACACTAGATGATCATGAATGCTATCGATATTCCATACAAAAAAACAAAATACTAACCTCTTCTAGTGAAGCGTTTCCAGCTCTTTCCCCAATTCCATTGATCGTCACTTCCACCTGCCTTGCACCCGAATGTGCACCCTGAATTTAAATAAAAAACGATCAACAGAGATCATTCTGACAGCTAGCAACCTGATCCAAAGCTAAAGGGAGAAAGAAAAAAAGAGTTGACAATACAGATAAAGTGTTGGCAGTGGAGAGCCCAAGATCATTCTGACAATGCGTTGAGATAATAACATTCTCGATGCCAGGAGTATTGGCTTAATATCAGCAATCAACTGACCAAACTCACTGGGCAATGTAATACCAACAGTGTCAGGTATATTGAGTGTTGTCGCTCCAGCTTTTATCACTTCCCCAAGAATCTGGTACAAGAACTCTCTCTCCGATCTGGCGAGAATCCCAAAAAGATTAAAACTTTTTAGAATAATAATAATAATAATGATAATCAAACAAAAGAAGATTCTTATTATAACCTTCCAGCATCTTCAGGACTAAACTCAACGTCCTCACACCCCAAGCTCCTCGCGAATCTAACCATCTCCCTAGCGATCTCAACGACCTCGTCTCTGCTCTTCTTGAGCTTATACTCCAAGTGAATATCACTCGTGGCGATGAAGGTATGGATCCTCGGCCTTTTGGCGTACTTCACGGCCTCCCAAGCCGTCTCGATATCTCTCTTGTTGCATCTCGAGAGCCCGCAGATGACGGGGACGTATCCGTCATCTTCATCGAGGGCGTTTCCGACGGTTTCGGCTATGGTTTTGACGGCTTCGAAGTCGTCCTTGGAGGCGGCGGGGAAGCCGGCCTCGATCACGTCGACGCCGAGCTTGGCGAGCTGGCGAGCGATGTCGAGCTTCTCTTTGGAGGTGAGGGTGGCTCCGGGAGACTGCTCGCCGTCGCGGAGAGTTGTGTCGAAGACTCTGACGTAGTTGGGGTCGGAAATGCGGTTGGGGATGTACTCCGGGCGGCGGCGGCGGAGGGAGTGAGGCGGGAGGAAGGAGAAGGATCTGAGATGGAACACGAGAGGCGGAGGGGTTTGATTCGGAGGAGGGAGCGGTGGTGGTGGGATGGTGGGAAACGGAATGAGAGAGGTGAGGAGTTTGAGGAGAAGGTGGGGAGAGAAGGGGTGGTGATTGTTGTTGTTGGTGGTGAGAGGGTAGGGTTTCTGAGAAGGGAAGACGCCATTGGAGGGAGAGATGAAGAAGAGTGGTGGAGGAAGAGGAGAGAAGAAGGTTCAACGTGGCGGCGGTAACTTGATCCAGCTACTCTCCTTCGTCACTCTTCTCTTTATTAAACAGTAAAAAATTAAAAAAGCTGGTCCAACTTGGAAATTACCTTTTTTAAGACCACTCTGTTATAATTTTTAACAGGATCGTTACAAAGTAAATAAGCTTTACCGGCTAGTCATACTCAGAAGACTATCCGGCTCAGTTTTTGCGTTACACCTGAATATTTGTAACTGACTCCAAATTTTTATGTCGAAAGCCACAAATTAATACCCGATACAAACTTATAAAATCTACTATGTAGGACGGTAATTTCGGATTATACATATTATTTAAACACAATCCAAACCCAAGTAGTTAACCTGAAATTGAACTTGAATAGAAGAATATGTCTGAATCCGAAATCTAGGCCTACTTTGCATCGTTTAAACTCGTTACGGGTGTACAGTAATCGGCAGGTCACTAGCACAGAATTGAATTTGAACTTGGGTAGCATATCTCATTACCAACCTTTTATGTACATTTTTAAACAACTTCAATTGATTGTATTCGTGTGAGGCAGACATGGACTACTGATCAAGGAGTTCATCTTTAACCCGAAAACTGTATTTGAAGTCATCTCCAGAAATTTGGACTTGGAATAATGATACAAGAGTACTCTTCTATTTAGCGCTACAAAACCAACTGCAACAAATCTAAACCTGAATAGTTGGACCCGTATATGATCCGGGACGCATGTGAAGCTCATCGGGTGTGTCGATCTGCACAAGCCAAGCGTACTCGTCTTCCTTTCCTTCCATGCTCTTCACTCCTTCCTCCACTACTATTTAACATAAATGCAAATAGAAATAACCCATTGCTCAGAGTAAACATAAATGTTCTTCTAAAGCAAAAAAGGAGAAAGTTTAACATACCGAAAGTGGAGAAAGGATAGTCCACGTAGTAACTGCAAGACCTGCCATCGCTTTCGTTGTAAGGAGGTGTGAGAATGTCGAACACAGCACATGGAGTCAGCGCAGTGAAACAATGGAGATTGCCTCCAGTCTTTGGGTACAACACTGGTAGTTCCGACTGATGGCGTTACGACTTTGTCGGTAACCAGTCTCGCCAACCGTGCTGCTTACAAGTAGTTAAATTAAACCACGAGGAACCAAAACTAAGACAATGAGATGAGAAGTAAATAAATAAAAAACAAAACCTTGGGATTTTGTCTTGTGTAACAACACACGGAGGTTCGACCCAATCGTAGGCTTTGACATGAAGTGACCCATAGAGGATTTTGCTAAAGACAGGTCATCTCCGGATGGTCATGCAATGGAATCACTGAAGATGTTGGGAAGCAGAAAACACACATCTGAAGGAAAAAAAAAGAAATCATATAATTTAGATTGTATAAACCAGACCGAAGCATCATCCAGTATCAATCTCAAAGACACTTACATGTAAAGGTATCACATTCATGAATGTCTAAGAATGTGATCGGCTGAGCCCAAGCGTCCTACTCTGTTGACACGGCTAACCCCAGAAACTCCATAGCCTCGATCTCCATCGTCTTGAGCTTCCTCTTCCAGCCCAACATCTCCATGGACTCACTGAATCTGCATCATGACCAAAAAAACCCAAATCACATATCTGCTTGTAACACACAAAACATCCCCAAAGTTTCCACCTTTTAACCATCAATTCACCGATCCCTAAAACTCAACTAATCCCTTTATGTGCAGCAATAGATTGATGTAAATCTTCTCTAACGATTTTAAAATTCCTCAAAAATGTTCCACTGATTGGGTCAAAGCCAGACGAAATTGCAAACCCTAACGCCGAAATCAAACAGAGAGAGAGCGAGAGAGGGAGAAAATTAAAATACCCAGGAGAGAGCATAGCTTTTGGACAGGCGTGGAAGAAGCGGGAGGAGAAGGAGCTTTGCCAGTGAAAGTGGATTTGCAAAGTTCGTAAAGCTCTTGCACTTTGGGAGGATTCTCTGTATTGCTAGACGCCATGTGAAAGTCTTTCTTGTTAACGAGATTGAACAGAACCTTTTCACCTGCCTTGAACAACCTCGACAACATTCTTCTTCTTTCTTCTTTTTTGTGTGTGTTGGTGTTTGTTAATGTTCTTATCCTGGGACTAGTGTGATTAACCTATGTCTTAAAGTAAAGATGCTATTAGTCTCAAACCATTAACGTTTTCCAAAATGGATTCGCTGACATTGACCCGAAAAACAAAAGTAAGGGATTCGGTTCGGTCACAGCAATATAATACAAATTTGCTTTAAAATATATTTTTATACATTTTAATATATTTTAATTAACTAACAATAATTAATTATAGTATTTAACAAAGTTTTATGAGCCTAAGTTTTATCGGTTTAGGATGAAGAGAACGTCAGGTTCCTCAGACATCTACTATGTAACAATCTTTAATGCCTTGTCTAGTTTCCCAAATTCCCAGCACGGCCTAACATGTCAACAACACAAGCATAATGCTTTAGATTTGGCTTAAGGCCAAAAGAGTGCTTCATTTTATTCACAAGATTCGCAGGTTACTTGCAAATTTCAGTATAAAATTATGGGCTTCTTTCAAAACTAACCTACAAATTCAATTCAACCCCAAAACCAACCTCTTTTTTTTTGTCATTACTATTCACCATGGAAAATTCCAAATTATCCTTATGTTTTTAAATTATTTACAAAATTGCCATTATTATTTAATTATTTAATAATTTCGAAAATAATAAAAAACCTATTACACCCTAAACATTTCTTCTTATTTACAACAATGCCATTATCATCAATTTTTCAACCACCATTAACAACCATTTTTGAGCTCATTAAACCTCAAGAATTCATTATTCAACCACTTTGTTGTGATTCTAAACAAAAAAACTCTCATTTCTTTTTATTTTCTCTCATTTCCTCTTCATTTCAATCTAAAAAACTCTCATAACTTTCATTTTCATAACCATAATTTCATATTTTCGAGTGTACACTGTTGTGAGTAGACAAAGTTGGATCCTTTTACTCATATTTGGAGCTAGGACGGTAGAAAAGAGTGGAAACAAGCTTTACATCAGAAAAAGTTATTGTTTTCATGGTTTTCTTCATTTCTTTCAGATCTGTGTCGCGACAGTAGACTGTTTTGTACGTCTACGGGAAGATGTAGACTTATATTGCGGTCTACAAGTCAACTCATAGGTTAGTTTTACAATTGACCAAAATGCTAAAAACCTATAAAATAGACTTTCTTGGAAGTCTACGACTTTTCCTTTGATAACAAAAAAAAATAGTATGTAAACTTACCAAGAAGTCTACGTAAAGAGGTTAGTTTTTGCATTTGACCGAACTTTTGACTTTTCAAAGTAGACTTCCGAAACAATCTACAAACTGTAGACTGCTAGTAAAGTCTACAGAATGCCAGTTTTGCATTTGACCCAAACTTTGACTCCGTTGATTAAGTTAGTTTTGTATTTGACTAAAAAATTTTAAAGTTGACTAGGATGGAAAAAATGTGTAGATTTCTTATTCAGTCTACTGAACTCAGAAAAAAAAAGTAGATTGCATATGAAGTCTACTATTTTATTTTGGTCAAATGCAAAAGTAACCCATCGGATTATCGCGTAGACTTCATATAACATCTACACAGCTGTAGACGTTTGTGTCAGTCTAATTTTAGAAAGTCAACTTGGTCAATTGCAAAAACTAACCTGTTCAGAAAAATAAAAAAAATGTAGACGGTTCATGAAGTCTACTTTTCAACTGTAGACTGTTTCTGAAGTCTACTTTTCAAAGTCAAATTTGGGATGAGTTCTGGTCAATTGCAAAAACTAACCTTTTCAAAATGTAGACTGAAAACTAAGTCTACTTGTGTAAAATCACAACGTTTTTTCTAAATACAGATAGTAACCCGTGAATTTTGCAATTGCAAAAACTAACCCAACTGTAGGCCTATATGATAGTCTACATTTTTGTTGACAGAAACGAAAGTCTACTCTTGAAAATCTATAAAAAGTGAATTTGTGTATTATTCATAATGTATTTTCAAGATTTTTTTTGTTTCAAATTGTGTATTAGTTAATACTAATTATTCTTAACTATTTTTAAAAGATAATATTTTATAATTAGGAAACTATCAAATTTTTGGTTTGAGTATGTAGTTAGATAACATTTGTAGACGTCTCTAGAAGTCTACGTTTATAATTTTATCAAACATAAAATTATTGTTCGCTAATTTTGTAAATGTATTATTTTTGCAGGTAATGGTTAATTTGCCTGTTGTGTATGGAGAATGGGTGGTGAAAGACTCTTTGTGGGAATTTGTGGTTGATAAATGGAAAAAAGGGAGAATGTTCTTTGTGCATGATGGTTGTACATATGGTGAACTTCTTGAAATGGCACAAAAAGATTATCATCTTGACAAGAAAACCGAGAAGGTGGAGCTGACATATTCCTTACCAGACGTACTTGTAGAGAAAATGGGTCCGGATACTCCTCCTATGCATGTCACGAGTGATAGACAAGTATGGAACTTTATCGAGTTATGTAAGACCCATATTGTACGCCTTTGTGTATCAAGCCAGTGTCAAGTAGAACCTGGAGGTGACGACGAGTTATGACTTGTATTGTTGCTTTGGATGTTGTCTTATGTGTTGAATTTATGTTTGATTTGTGGGTCTTTAGTCAGTGTTGAACTTATGTCTTATGTGATGAATGTTGAGTTTGTAGGTCTTTTGACATGTTTATTGCATGGCTGATTTCGGCCGAGCAGACTTATGTTTTAATCTTCTTTTAACGTAGACTTCTTGGTTAGTCTACTGTAATTTTGTTGAATTTGTGATGAATATTTCGAAAACAAGAGTAATACTGATAATATCTGATACAAAAGAAACTGCATGATAGTCTAGCAGCAGACTTAAGTATTAGTCTTCTTTTACAGAAGACTTTCACAGAAGTCTGATGCATGCAAATTATATAGTCTGTTACAGCCACAAGTCTGGTACAAAAGCCTACTACATCAGTTTTAATTGTTTGGTTGATTAGAGTATCTTATGTAAAAAATTGACAGCTAACAAAAATTAATAATATCATACAAGTGAAACACAACTAAAAAATGAATACAATATTTATAAATTATGCATCAAAAAATTATTTACAAATGAATATTTTATTATGAAAAATTATTACAAATCATTTTATTAAAAATATGTTTTTAGTGTGTTTGATTTTTCATAATCTTGATGCTTCAAATAAAGTCTTGGAAAAGAGTACCTGCAAAATAAGATAAAGTTATGAGAAAACATAAGAATAAATATAAATCATAATTTAGTAGACTTCTTATTAAGTCTACTTAAAGTTTATGGTTTAGTAGACTTTAGTTGAAGTCTACACTAGCGGAAAATTTTCAGATCTATTAGTGTACATTTAGAAAATTTGAAATACTTTTTTGTTCTGGAAGTATGAAAAAATATATACATTAAAAATATGAAATAAGTTTAAATCTAAAAAAATTTAGAAAATATATTTTATAAGAAAAAATAGTAATAAATTAAAGACATATAGTTTTAATATGTAATTTTATTTAAATATAAGTATGAAAAAACATATTTATATAGATGTAAATCTTACATTTTTGGGAGGAGGAGATAACAACCATGGAGAAAAAATCTGCAAAATTAGATAAAATTATTTAAAGAACATAGGAAAAAATATTCATATTTTTGTAGACTTCCAATGAAGTCTACTTAAAATTTTGTGGTTTAATATGAAGTCTACTAGCATTAACTTATAAGCAAACTTCATTAGAAGTCTACACTATCTGATAATTTTCAGATCTGGAAAATGTGTACATTTTTAAATGTAAATCTAGTTTTAAATCTGGAAATACTTCAAAATAGAATTTATAAGATAAAATAGTAGCAAATTAAATACACAGAGATTGATCTATAATTTTATTTGAATATAACATATAAATACACATTTAAAATCTATAGATCTAAAACTTACATTTTTAGAGGAGAAGATGAAAATCATGAATGATAATACTTACAAATAATATTGTGAGAAAGAAATAACATAAAATTACACATTTAAAATCTATAGATCTAACACTTACATTTTTAGAGGAGAAGATGAAAACCATATATAATAATACCTACAAAAAAAGATAATATTGTGAGAAATAAATAACATAAAAGTACATATTTAAAATCTACAGATCTAAAACTTACATTTGTAAAGGAGATGATGAAAACCATGAATCATAATACCTAATATAACAAGATGATATTATGAGAAAGATATAAGAGAAGTGAGAGAATTTTAGAGAGAAGGGAGAGAGTTTTAGAGAGAAGTGAGATATGCAGCCATTTTGGAGAGAGGTTGTGTAAATTTCATTTATATAGGGAGACAAAAATAAAACTAGGTTAAAATTTACGACACTGTAGACTTCTTTTGAAGTCTACTAAAATTAAAATTCTTAGAGTATATTTTATTGTAACTTAGTAGACCTTTTAGAAAGTTTACTATGATAATTTCATTATTTATTTTTTCTTTATTTTTGATAATTTTAATATATGATTTATTAAATTTTTTTCTTTATTTTTAATAGTTATAGTATATGATTTTACATTTTAATTCTTAAGGAACTCACTTAATTTAAAAATAATCATATTTTGTAAACAAAATTTAAAAATTCAAACTGAAAAATACGTCTCCAGATATAAAGACTTTATTGTAGGTCTACAAAACCCTAAACCACAAATTCAAACCATAAATGTTAAGGCTTGGTTTAAATTGAATTAGGTTAGAATTTACTTGGTTAAATCCGGTTAGGTTAAATTCGATGAGAATAGAATTTAAAGATAGTCTACGCTCACTAAAGTAGATTGATTTGTAAGTCTACGAAACCCTAAACCACAAACTCAAACCCTAAATGTAAAGGCTTAGTTTAAATTGGATTATGTTTGAATTTACTTGGTTAAATCGGGTTAGGTTAAATTCGATGAGAATAGATCTTAAAGACAGTTTACACTCACCAAAGTAGACTGATTTGTAAGTCTACGAAACCCTAAACCACAAAACTCAAACCCTAAATGTATTTGATAATCAAAAGAGTCTCAACTTTATTGTATTAAATTTACAAAATATAAACTACTCAGTAATAATATGTTAATTTAAAAAAAAAAATTCAATCTAAATCTAACCCTAAAGATATAACATTTAAAGATATAACATGTTATATGACCTTTTGTTACTAAATCATAAACATTGTCTCACATGGTTACCAAATCAACATATATTCTTTTTAGTTGTTCACTTATATACAAATTTAGTTTATAAACTTTATATTAACCTTTAAATTGATGATTAATTAATAATTTCACAAAAATTAATTTTATATATTTTTAAACGTAATTAACTAGATCAAATTAAAATGTAGACTACAAATTAAGTCAACAGTGTAGACTGTGTACGACGTATACGGATATGTAGACTATGTTTGTTATGTGTAGACTTACGAAGGACGGAACAGTAAAATGACTTTATTTTTTATTTTTGGTCACAAGGGCTAAATAGTAGCTTTAACACCACTTTAGGTTGGGTTTGCAATTAATTGAATATGAGATCTACTTTTAGGGTTGCAATCAATATTTGAGTTGGTTTTAGCAATTTTCCCTAAAATTATATATATTTATATATCATGGAGTTTCATATTTTGTATTTTCTGTATGGTCGACAAAACGGTTAATGTTACTGATCAAACGTTCATAAAATAATATCTTTCAATTATAAAACACATAATATCAACAAAATACAATTCAATATTATCATATAAACCCAGAAATCTATAATGAAAAAAAAGACTCAAATTGTATAAAAAAGTGTTTAAAAGTTTTGCAACACGTACAAATCAAAGTAAACCCTTCTTCAAAAAAAAAAAAAACACGTACAAATCAATGAAAGACACAAGATAGACTAGACACGAGCTTAGGACCTGCCAACCATATCTTCTCAACATACTCCTTCACTTTCTTCTCATCATCTCTAAACACATTGCACATCGCCTTCACATAGTGAGATGGGAATTTCCCGGTTATCTTCACATGGAACATGACTGCACGAGCTATGTCTCTGCAAATCTTCTCCGCAAGAGAAACGAATATTGGTAACATCTTGGTTTCGAGTGAAGAGCTTGGTGGTTGCGACCTGTCGATGTTTCTTCGTATGCAAGTTTCATGGGAAGAGGCAGTAGAGATGGCGACGAAGGTCGCAAAGAAGAGGACAACGATGATGCTCATGGAAACCTTCATTGCTTCTGTCTTCTCTTGCAGTTTCTATGAAGATATAAACGGCATAGACATTAGACAGTTATATATAGTGAAGTAATGAGAGACTTGAAACTTGTTTCACATTTAAGAATGTTTTGAGTTTATATGTAATCAATTAAATAATTAATTAAATTTGGGGTTCCAATGTTCCATCAGTTTCAAGTAAAAACTTACTATAACATGTATGTAGTACATACATGTATGACATGATCTATCACAAATTAGTAACGTTATATCCACAGGTTGTACTCAACTGATCTTTGGTTGATGCAAATGTTCTAAATGATCTTTGGACTAATCAAGACAGAGCAGTTTAACCAGTTCCACAACTAGAGAAGCTTCAGACAAGAAGTAAGATTATCAACTAACCAATTTCTTATTTCCTCTACTTTGTCTTAGCAATTACCCAAATTTTATCAACTCTTAGGAGAGAGAGCAGCAGAGCTATGATCAAAGCTTGGTACAAGAACTAAGAGCTTCTGATCTGTCTTTACCGATTTGATTATGTCCTAATTACCAGTAGTCTTCACAAGAACAGAACCCATTCTTGAAATGGTGAAATCTTTTGTTGTCCCTCACTACTATTTCCCTTTCCACAGCCTTGGAGATTAACTTAGCCGCATTGTGGCAGTCCACACAAATCCTAAGGTTCTTATAAACTCTTAGTAGTTGTTCCTCCTGAAGTTCTGATCAACCCGTAAGTAATGGCAAGCTTCTCGCTGTGTCCCCTCAACTGTTCAATCTTCTCCTCTTCACTTAGCTCATGTTGTACTGAACTTGTGTCTGGTCTGTATCCCATCTTCAATATATCCGTCTCCAGTACACTCCAACGACTTTTGATTCTCTTCAAAACCGGTCCTGATGAACTTTCACCAGCAACAAAGCTAAAAACCTTCCCGTCTAGTTCCGATCCAAGAGCATCCAGCGTCCTTTCTCAAACTCATCTCCTTCATTCCTCTGCCTCACTTTCCTCACCTCATCCCATTTCCCTGATCCTGCATATAAGTTGGAAAGCAGAACATAATTCTCACTCCTTTCTGGTTCCTAAAACGAATAACTTAGCAGCAATTCTCTCTCCCATCTCCAGATTCTGATGGATTCCTGCACGAGCTGAGCAGAGAGTTCCAGATTCCAACGTCAGGTTCCTCAGATCATCTCTTCTGCGGCAATCTTTAACGCCTCGTCTAGCTTCCCAGCACGGCCTAACATGTCAATAACACAAGCATAATGCTTTAACTTTGGATTCATCCCAAAAGAGTGCTTCATCTGATCAAGATACCTCACACCTTCATGGACCAGACCGCTGTGGTTACAAGCCGTTAGAACACCCAAGAATGTCAACTCATCAGGACTATGACCTCTTCTCTGCATCTCTTCAAAGAGTTGGATAGCTTCTCTTCCCCGCCCATGTATTCCATATCCCATTACCATGGCATTCCACTGATGCCACACTTCTCTCCTCCAAACCGTTAAAAACCTTTAATGACTGCGTTACAGAACCATTCTTGGCATACATATCAATCACTGAACATGCGATAAACGCATTGTCCTTGAAGAGACGCTTCAGAGCGTAAGCATGCGCCTCTCTCCCCAGCCGGAGAGACGGTAGAAGCGAACAAGCACCAAACACACTCATGATAGAAATCTCGCAAGGTCTGACTCCGTACAGAACCATTTGTCTAAAGAGTCTCAAAGCTCTCTCAGGAAACCCATTCTGAAGGTAACCATTGACCATAGTGTTCCAAGATACTAAGGTTTTATCTTCCGTTGCGTCGAATAATACACGTGCAGAGCTTAGCTCCCCACAGTGAATATAAAGTGAGAGTAACGATGTATAAACAAACGAATCTCTTTCTAACCGGTTCCGGATTATAAACCCATGCACTTCCTTCCCAACCTCAGGGACTTTAAGCTGAGAACAAGCTGAAAGAAGACTACAAACAGTAAACATATCAGGTAACAATTCCAGAACTGTTTTCATCATGTAAATAGGACATTCCAAGGACAACCTAGGATCATTACTGCTCTGAGAATAGGCGCCAATCAAAGCATTCCACGAGTTCACTGTTTTACTCCTTATGCTACAAAACACACGGTGTGCATAACTCAGCGAGCCACACTTTGCGTATGAAGCAACGAAGGCATTGGCTACTAACTCAACCGTGTACAAACTCTTGCTTCAAGGAGTAACAGTGAAGTTCCTTTAAGCCTCGGTAAGACTGATTCATCGAAACAAACTGGCACTGCGTTTAGAATCGTTACCTCAGTCTGCTCTGACATCTTCGCCTCCTGCCTAGCATCTGTCTGAGAAGATCAAAAGCCCCGTGAATATCCCCCGCATGCTGAGAAACCTCCCTACCTATTGTATTCCAAGAAACCACGTTCTTGTTATTGTTCGATTTAAAGATAAGTTTGTGCATCATTTACTGCAACCACATTTGGAGTACATGTCCGTTAAGGCATTGTTAACTACAAGTTCTTTGTCCAAACTCGAGTTTCACCGCCCACCCATGAACACCTTTCCCCACTCTTATTTCTCTTTCCCTCGCACAAACCGGTAACACTGTAGCAAGGGTAGCAACATCAGGCATAAACGCACCTTCCTCCATCATTTCTCCAAGAAGCAAGAAACTTTCCTCAGAGAAACCATTGTCAGAGAACACTCGAATCATGGAGTTCCAAGGACACCAAGTTTCTCTCCAGGCATCATATGGAAGAGTGTCAACGCGTCAGAAACAAAACCGTGTGTTCCGTAGAAAGAGACCAAAGCGTTACTTACGAAAACGTCCTCTATCAATCTGTTCTTCACTACCAACCCGTGAACCGCAAGACCGACCCGGACTTCAGAAACCCCAGCACAAGCCTTGACCACACAAGGGAGAGTGAAGTTATCCGGTAAAAGATCACTCTCATGTGATCATCTTCAGCAAACATCTCTAGAACGTCGTGGTGAAGCTCGTTTCTTGAGTAAGAGCTGATAACGGCGTTCCACTGGAAGAGATTCTTCTTCCGCAAGGCATCGAAAGCAGAGCGAGAAGTCACCAGGAGAGCCTGCACATGGCGTACATGGTGATAACACGTGTGCAGAGAACATCGTCGTTGCTTAAGCCGTGTCGACTCAGAGACCAGCTGGTGGATCTTTCTCCCCAAGTGTATGTCTTTTCTCCTTCCAGGAAGCTTGTAAGAGAAGCCCTAGAGCTTCTCGGAGAAGAGGAAACGCATCAGATGATTCTCTCCTCTCTGTCGAACTCCTCCACGACTCTAAAGGACTCGTGGAGGTTTCCGGTTTCACATAAACCGGAAACCCGACGAAGGAAAGTGCTGAGCCATTGGTCGTAGCTGGAAGAAACGGCGACGGCACGAGGAATGGTCGAGTCTTTTATAGGCTCCGGCGAGAGTCGAACAAAGTAGATTAGCTGTGGAAGTGGCTGAAGAAGAGAAGCCATCAGATAAGTTTCCTTATCCGAACTGAACACGTGTGTAGTCAAAATCTAATTGACACATAACTAAGCATCTGTTTGGTTTTCTTGTCTGAGAGTGATCTGATTAACATCACTTACCTCATTATCCTGAGAATGGAGTTAAATCAAAGAGACAGACATCAAAACAACTTAGAGACCGTTAACAAATGTATTGAATCAGATAACAATATTTGAAAAAATACTGCTACCAAACATTGTCTAAAACAATCATCTAAACAGAGACTATGACTTCAAGGTCTTTTAAGCTTTGACTTCAACTTGCTTAGGGACATGTTCAACTGGTACAAGCAAACCGAGACCCGTTTTACTGCCAGGAGCTAACTGAGTATCCATCTTCTCCTTATACAATGGATTAGACGTCACTATCCGCACGCCAGAGTCCTTACGAATCTCCAAAACCTCAGGCAATCCATCAGTACATCCCTTGGACATACCAACATCAATCCTAATAGCTTTATCATCACAAACACCGTTGATCCCAGCCTCCTGGATCGTGTGTCCCATGATCATCCTCTTAACCCCAGGAATGGTGGAAAGAGCATGCTCAAGAGCTGCACAATCGCATCTGTGAGGCCTCTCATCCGAAAACTTCCTCAACCAAACCACAGAGTTCCCTCCTCTACAATACCCAGGCGCGTATCTCCCACCACCTCTAGACCCATTAATCCAACTACAAACCTCCTCGTTGATCCTCTCAAGCCCATACTCAATATGCTCAGCTAAAAGACCACCGTGAACAAACACCGAATCGCCAACAACAGCAACTGTCTGGTTCTTGGACAAAAACCTCTTCGCAATCGGACCTTCCGGTCTCAACGCAGCAATCCTAGCCCTAATGCCTTCAAAGCACTCTGCTTTAGCACGAGGGAAGCTCATAGGAATCCCTTCGTATATATCCTTCTCCTTAACCAGACCACGTTACACAAGCTCTTCATCTTGTTCCCTAAACAATACCAATCCGACCAAACTCGAAACTCCTCTAAACCCTCTTTAGTAACAAACCTAAAGTCACCTTCAACGTTCATGATCTCATGGTTCCCGTTCATGGTCACAACCTTACCTCCTTCCCTCTCCGCCTCTCGCTTCAGCCTCTCCAGGAAATACAGTATCTTCAGCTCGTCTCCGCCTCGATCGAGCACGTCTCCCACCTGGACACCCACCGCTGGATCCCCCCGTCCATCGGTCCGACGAAGTCGATCAAGCCCGGCGATGCGGAACGCTTCCTTGGACTTGTCGAGGTCGCCGTGGAGGTCGCCGATGGCGACGAGACGGTCCGGTTTCTCGAAACGCGTTTGAGGAGGAGTCTCGTTGAGTGGGGTGGGATGGTGTGGAGAGAAGATGCCGGAGAAGGAGTGGTCGACGAAAGTGTCGACGAAGGAAGAGAGGAGATGAGGGACGTTTCTGCAGATTCCGATGTGGTTTTCTCTGGTTGACATTATTTCACTGTGGCGGCCACCAACAATGCGCTTTGTTTGTCAAGTCACAACTCTTGTTAAGACTCTTGTTAAGGTAGTTTTCCATAACTAACTCTTTTTTTCAAAAAATCCTCGAATATATTAAATTAGCAGTTACTTATTGATTTTTTACTTAAATGTCAGTTATAAACAAATTTAAAGAAAAAAATATTATATTTAGATCTAAAATAAAAAATAAATCTAAAATTAGTTAAAATCACTTATCAAATAATTTTAATGATATTAAAAATAATAATTTATGTCAACTAAATGTCAAAATTATAAAAAATGTAAAATGTTTGATTAATTCTTTTTATATTTATATACTAACTAAAATAAAACACAATTTATAGAAATCAATATATGGTTTCATATTATTATATATTTTCTTATCTATACTAAATAAAAATTGAGACTATAAGTCATTGAGAGTGTCCACATAGGATTTAAAACATCTAATCATATTTTGACAAATCATATATAAATTTTAATATTTTTAAAATTTTAATATTAGCCAGAAAATATTTATTTTAAAATAAAATATAAATCAATATCAAATATGGTAAATACACAAAATTAAAAACATTAGATATGATTTAAACCAGAACATAATAAATATTTCCAAAAAAAACTGTTTATTTCATAATAAAATACAAATCAATATCATAAATCCAGAACCAATTAATTTCACTTTTCAAATAATCTGAATTATATTATAAATAATAATTTACTGATAATTAATTGTTGAAATTATATAAATAATAGTAACGCTTTATCGATTTTTATATTTATAAACTATATAATATAATGAACTAAACTTTTATAATTTTAGTTAGATCTAAAATTAAAAGTAAGTCTAATTCTAATTATTATCACTTGTCAAATTACCTAAATTAGTATTACAAATAATAATTAATGGTAAGCTAATTTTCAAAATTATAGAAAATGTAATAATAGTTTGATCCATTATTTTATATTTCATGCTACATAAAATAATGAATAGAAAATCATTTATAGAAATCGATATAATGGTTTCATAATCATAAAAGTATAGTTGTATTTATAATAATTATTAATCTCTTATAGTATCCATATATGATTTTAAATAATTATGTTTTGAAAATTAGACGGATTATGTTTAACAGGACATATGAAAACTTTGATTTAAATAATGTTTTGAACTTAACTCAAATAATATAGTGAAACAAAGTAATGTTATGATTGAAAAGAATTCTAAAATGGTTTTGGTTTATTAATTGTATAATTAGTAGTTACTATTTAGAGAAAAAAATATGTAAAAAATTAGAAAAATATTAGCAAAAATTTAATAAAAAGAACAAAATGATAACAAAAATAAGAAGATAACGAAGAAGATGAATAATATAAGTTGGAGAAATTGATGTGATAACTACATATATAATGTTACAGGCATTTGTTATTACAAAATATTCATCAGTTATTTCACATTAAATTTATAAAAAGTTTATGACATTCTATATAACAATATTTATATCTATGAATTCAGGGACGACAATCTGGTATAAATTAAATTAAAACAAGTATTATATTATATTAAATAGATAGGTTACAAAAGTTGAATATAGCTACTTAATATGAAAGTTGATTAATAGCTACCTAATATATCATCACATGACCCATCTATTTTTTTCTAGAGTCTGTGCTTTTGTTTTTTCTCATATGCAGGTTCATTTACATTTCTTTTGATTCATTGAACCGACGATAACTAAAAATGTCATTTATTTTATCTTGCTAGGCGATTGTGCCACAGAGTTAAAAAAAAGAAGAAGATAGGTTAATATGATAATTAGAGAGATATATAACAGTGTATGTATTTTGTTGGGCTATGTATTTGCTTCATTTAGGAATTTGGCTTGGATTGTTTGGGGTTTTTCTTGTGAGGTTTTCCTATGTTGTCAACTTTGTATGGACTATCAGGTTTACAAACAACTTAGCAAACTCTCATCCTTTACTGCTACATATTTATTTGTAACTAGTGAGAGATTCACTGAAATTTATTTACCCCACTACATGTAAAAAGAGATAGATTGCCACAATTTTACCAAGTCGATGCAATTGTATTGTTTCATAAGTAGCAACTACGAATATATCGATTGTAATAAGTCGTGACTTCCCAAGCTTAAAGTATTTAAAACACTTGGTTATAAAATAAAAAGTATTTGTAAATTTGAAGAGACATGGGGGTTAACCTCCTTACCTTTAACAAATTATAAACATGTGGTTATAGAATTCCTTACTTAAGTTAAAGTATTTTTATAATCACATGAGATTATCAGAATCAATTAAAATACGATAATGCGGTTACCTAACTTGACATCAAGCTCTTGTTTCTAGGGTAGGACATTTTGGTTATTTTACCGGTTCGGTTCAGTTTAGTTAGTTCGGTTCTATAATTTTTTTCAATTATGGATCAATTTTGGTTCAGTTTGAATTTGATTCTGTTTGTATTTAGCTTGATTTATAATTTGGTTCGTTTCAATTGGGTTCTCTTAGTTTAGTTCTTTTGAGAAACATTATGTTTTAAAATATAAACACATAGTCATGAAATTATCATGTTGGTGCTTAAAAACTAAACTATATTGACTAAATCCAACATAAAATTGAAACAAAAAACTTTAAGAAACACAAAATATTTATAAGAACACAATTAAATCAAAGTTAATTACAGTAAATAGAATTTTTGTTATAATACCTCTTAAAAATAAACCATATAAATTAAATCTAATATAAAACTGAAATAAAAATATTAATAGACCACACAAAGTTTATAAGAACTCAATCAAACCAAAGCTAACTAAAGTAAATAAAAATTTACAAATCTTAAACTGAACTATTTGATAATAAATTTTGGTTCGGTTTGAATCGGTTTCAATTTAATTGGTTAGGTTTAATTCAATTTTTTTTTTGCCCACCCCTACTTGTTTTCTATTTTATCCGAGCAAAATCCATTAGTTTTTTTTTGTAAACTGGCTTTCAAATATAAAATGCAGAAAAGAAATAAAATGTTTTACAAGCTTAAAATAAAAGTCCATTAGTTATATGAAGAAAAAAAAGTTAGTTAACGAAAGTGATGGTAAGCGCGTTTGCGTTTCAATAATGGCGTCCAAGCAAAGCTTAAAATATATATCTAGAGAGAGAGGTGAGAGAGGCCCCCACTAATAAAAACATTGCAGCAGTTTCTCGAATGACGTTTTCTCCAATAACTCCACTTTAGAAACACAGAGAGAGATAGATAAAAGAGAGAGCTTCAAAACAGAGATGGATTCAAAACCAGAGATTCTTCGTTAGTTAGAGAGACAAAAAGAAAACAGAGAGATGAGTAGTTGTAGGAGAGTGCTGAAGTCGATACAAGCCTTGGCTGCACATAGCTCACTCTTCTCTTTCACGCTCTTGCTCGTTCTTAAGCTCGATCACTCCCTCTCCTGCTCATGGTGGTTAGTCTCTACCCCCCTCTCTCTCTCCGATCTTCTTATTCACGACCACCCCTCTCAATTGTCTGAAATTATTTGCATGATTTTTTTTTTTATATTGGTATCTGATCGATTCGATTTCTATTTTTATTTTCAAGGGCCCTGTTTTGATATCGAATAGAAAAAAAAAAGTTTTTCTTTTTGGTTTTCTCTAGAAAAAGTTTCAGTTTTTTTTTTTTTTTTGGTTCACATGTGTAGCAGTTTCTTTGAGAGGTTTGAAAACAGTTTCAGATTCCTTGTCTTTATTCGCCCTTACAGTAAATAAAAACAAAACAAGCAATCACATCTATACTTTGTACTGAGTTAAAGTCCTTGCAAGTTTTTGGAAATCCGGGAGATTGCGACAAAACTTACTTTATCTAGATGAAGTCTTTTTTTGGTGGGGAGATTTGATTGTGTATAGAGTTTCATATTTTCACTACAGGCCTCATCTTTTTATCAGTTAAGTCTCCATTTCATTATTTGTTACAAACTTTAATTTATGAGTTTCTGTGGGTTATGTAGGATGGTGTTTTTCCCACTGTGGGCTTTTCATGCGGTTGTTGCAAGAGGAAGGTTCTCCCTTCCTGCTCCTCTTCCTCCTCGTAACCGTCATGTATGTCCCCTTTTTTCCCTTCTTCTTACCTCTTTCAGCTAACTATTACTCAAACAGTGTCAACGTTTCCAGTAAAATTGTTCTGAACTTCTGATAACACTACAATATGTTTATTATTATCTCTTTTGGTGTACAGTGGGCTCCATGCCATGCTGTTGTCGCCACACCCTTGCTTGTAGCGTTCGAATTACTCCTCTGTATATACCTCGAGAGTTCTTATGGTAAATAACCTCTCCTTTCACAATGTCAAACAGATTAAGATATATCCAGATACTTAACAACAACGATGTCATAGCTCTGATTCTCATAGTTTTGATCTTGCTACCGTTTGTGTTCGGAGAACATTACAAAAGTAGTTTGACTCCCTCCGTATGAATGGATTGGTTTTCATTTTCTCCCATTTCATCGGATTGTGACCTATTCTATATCTTAAATGGCAGCTAGCTGGCCACCAGCTGTGAGTTTGAAGATTGCATCCCTACCGTTATTGGCGTTTGAAGTGACGATACTCATAGACAATCTGCGGTACTGAAAGATGAAATTTTTGATTCTTTAGTTACTTTTACTTCAACAAGTTCTCAAACAGAGGCGTTCCTTCTATGTGTCTTTTAAACACATATCAAACTGAATCATATAAATATAAAGTTCTTAATTACTGCAAGCTTCTATCTTCAGAATGTGTCGAGCGTTGATGCCAGTAGATGACGACAGCATAAATGATGAAGCAATATGGGAGGCACTTCCTGTAAGTCCACGTCTGTTGCGTATATATTTTGAGGCTTGATCGTTCTTGTTCATGGAGATTTGTTCAGCTGCTTTATAGGCTTGTTGCTCTTTAAATAGTTAAATTGTTTGTGTTTAGGTAAAAGATCTATCTGTTTCATATAAATGGCAAACGGTCTCTAATTTTCCAATATCACAAGTTATTAGTACTGAGATTATCAACTCATGGAATAAGAAAGGAGAACCCTTTGATCAGTTTGTGTAATCTCCCAGCTTCCACAAACACTAGCTTGTTTTGTTTTTTTGTTTTTAAATCTTCTGTTTATGGCACTGGCAGCTGTACTGAAAATAAACATTTTAGATGTTTTTTTTACCTGTTGCCTGCAGCATTTCTGGGTGGCTATTTCCATGGTGTTCACGTTGGCTGCTACAATCTTTACCCTCCTAAAGCTTACTGGTAATATTGTGTGTTTCTCGAATGCTGGCCAAAGAGTTTTGTTACTTGATCTCTGTTTACTGAAATCCTATCTTCCACAGATGATGTTATTGATGGATTTATTGTGTTCCCTTCCTAATTATCAGTCCCTCCTTGTTTCATTTGTAATTACACAGGCGACGTTGCTGCTCTCAGCTGGTGGGATTTATTTATAAATGTGGGGTATGAATCTTTCTTTGTTTAAGACTTAGTTGTCATGTAAATGATAAAAAGGTAATATGTGTCAAAATGTATTGCCTGCAGAATTGCCGAGTGCTTTGCTTTCCTTGTTTGTACAAAATGGTCCAACCCAGTGATCCATAGAAGTTCACGCGCTCGAGAAACGGGTTCATCTTCTACTCCTGTTAGATACCTTGACTGGAACAGTGGCCTCGTAGTTACTCCAGAACAGGACAGTCACCAGGATAGATATTGTGGTCTACAAGATATTGGTGGTCACATTTTAAAAATCCCCGTCATTGTATTTCAAGTTGTCCTTTGTATGCATTTAGAGGTATACACCACATGTCTCTCTATCTTACCAAACTGTCTTTGAACATATCACCAAAGTGTTTTGATGGTTTGGACTTTCAGGGGACTCCTGAAAGAGCTAAGGATATATCTATCCCGGTCCTGTTTTCTCCAATATTCCTGTTGCAAGGCCTTGGTGTTCTCTTTGCTGCATCTAAACTAATAGAGAAGATCGTCGTCTTACTACGTGGGGAAGCTGGTCCAGGATTGTATTTTAGATTCTCATCAAGAGCTCATGATTGCTTGGGTTTCTTGCACCATGGTTCCAGGTGACAAACAAGTTTTTTGTCTATTTTCCCCTTCAAGGGTTTGATTTACAAAGGTATATACTAGCAAAATTCAAACAATACTCTTATCTGCTCAGGCTATTAGGTTGGTGGTCTATTGATGAAGGAAGCCGAGAGGAACAAGCTCGACTATACCTTGATCAAGAATCTGGGTGAGTTAGTATAATCCAACCATATGTATATATATATATATAATCTATCAAAAATTGTTACTAAGCCTACTGAAGTTACATGATAATATGATTGTGCAGTTACAATACCTTCAGTGGTCATCGGCCTGAGATAGTCAAGAAAATGCCAAAGGAAGATCTTGCTGAAGAGGTTACTTTACTTCTCTAGTATTGTGCTGTGTCTTCTAGTTGCTACTACTTTAACCGTTGATCACATTCGATCATAATTGATGCCACTGTAGGTGTGGAGACTTCAAGCCGCTCTTGGTGAACAAACCGAAATCACAAAATTCAGCCAACAAGAGTATGAAAGACTGCAAAATGTAAACTTTCTCCTTCCTCCATGCGAATATGCGATTGTGTGTCCATTATTTCTTTCCTCTTTGGCTTAATCTTGTTCCAAATGTGTATGTACTATAGGAAAAAGTGCTGTGTAGGGTTTGCTTTGAAAAAGAAATCAGTTTGGTACTGCTTCCATGTAGACATCGTGTTCTCTGCAGGTATGATAACTAAATCCATTTTATACTTACACAAGTTTGATTTGTAACTTGATTAGTCTGGAAATACCAAGAAACTAGGAATCTCCCATGTCATATTGATGATTAGATATCATCATCCTACAGTCAATACTTGCTGGATAGACTACATAGTTTTAAGAACCTATTCATCCATAGCTGACTCAGTTGTCAATTTGTCACGTTGTTTTTGTGCCATTTTTTACTGTTGCAGAATCTGTTCAGACAAGTGTATAAAGTGTCCGATATGTCGTGTAGCCATTGAAGAACGACTACCTGTATACGACGTTTGACTGTGTCCAACTTTGGCACCATGTTCGAGATTAGGATTTGAGGTTTATGTGCCAAACAATCATTCCTTTTCTTACCGTACCGTGTTCCCAAGCTTTTGGATGTGTTTTTGCTGAATCTTTTTATTTGTCTGAGTCAGCATTGAGTGTAAAAAGTACAGGTGTATATACATATGTCATTTTGTAGAAAACATCTTAATATATAAAACAGATTTCTCTGGCTTCTCAATGTGTCCACGTCGCTTTTTGAGGTAGGAGCATTTTGCGACACCTGTCGCAACAACATTGGTTCAGCGTTTTTTTTTCCTAAGCTTTAACTCGATTACTCAATTCATCTCCCAGCGTAACGGACGGAATCTCCGACGGAAGCTTCGACTATAAATCTATGAGTTATCTCACTGCCTTTTTCTCTGATAAATTTCTTTTTTGGTTGCTCGATTTTCTTGGATGGGTCAGACAGTTTCTGAGAAATTAATTGGGTTTTATACTGTCTGTGCAAATAAACCCAATGTTAGGTTTCTTCCTTCTCGATAATGGAGATGGAGAACAGAAACGTCATGCCTTTTCAGATCACACCGTCTCTGACGACTATGTAACGGCTGCAATTATCATTTAGTAGTTTTCTTAGACTTTTATGTAAGCCATGGTTCTTTTCAATTTTTCAGATTTTTTTTGTTAACATTTCAGATTTTTACCATTAATCCTTCCATGTATTGGATTTCTATTCAGTCTTCACGAATCTCACCAAAAAAAATCCTTCACAAAATCATATTTGGAAACATCTTCTGCTTCTTGGAAGGGTTTGTCTTGATGATTTATGTTTCGAATCTATGATTGGAAGATCTACAGGTATTGTTTATGTCTTTCTCCTTGGGTTCTGTTCGGTTTCAGTCAGAAATAACTTATTCCCTGGTTTTATTTTAAAATTAATTAGCTCGATGCGATTTTAGATATACCGGACAAGCTATTGATGGATACAGTGGACAGGAGGGTGGAATCACGTTTTTGGGTTCGTCAGTTCGTGGACCATGTTTGCAACTTCTACCACAATTAAAACTTATTAGTAATTATTACATTCACGTGTTTACAGATGTCTTCTAATTTTCTTAAGCTCCACTAAAGTGTTTTTTTTTAAATCTCAGCTTATTGTTTCTTCAAATGTGTTATTAATTTCCACCATCTTAATAAAAAAAAAGGTTTAGCACTTGGTTTATATATTCATCTGAAAATCTGAGTTTATGGTTTCCTCGACTTTGTTTTAAGCTTCTACCATATAAAATTAAAACGTATTGGCACTTATTCTACACAGGTATTTGTAAATTAGCCTACCTTGGTGGTCATATAAATGAATCAACAACCAACTTCTACATGAATATCAATGGCTAATCCTTTCATTATTTTTAAGAACGACAAACAGAACAAACAGTGTAACTAACCGTCGAACTTTCGTAGCCTAAGGTGTTTCAGATTAATGCTTAAACTTGCTACCCAGGCTCCCAAAAGGCATTTTGGTCTACGTAATTAATACTACCCAGGAAACAAGCTACAAAACTATAACTGAAATTCTAAAGAGGAATCTAAGAGTCAGACCAATAGTTTCATCCCATGAAAACACCAACCAGTCAAGCGTCCATGTTCATCACCTCTGCATCAATAATCCACCATCCGCCTACGGCTGCATCTGTGCTTCTGTAAAATGGTTAAGAAGTGGCCTTCTAAGAAGGAAACCCCAGTAATCAGACGGGCTCTCCTCTGGCACACGATCGGACAAGGAACAAAAATGTACATTACGATGTACCTTTATACGAAGCTTATGAATTAGGCACTTACATATCACATTCATCCTTAACGACTACTTCATCCGTTTCAAATTATTTGTCGTTGTAAGGTATAATTTTTGTTTCAAAATAAATGTTGTTTTCGGTTTTCAATGCAAAATTTATTGACAATATTCTTTACTCAATTTTTCTATTGGTTAAAATATGATTAGGTGTATTGGTAATGATATTTTTATTTTGAAAATATGTAAAATTAAATATTTTTTTAATCAGTGTGTATAAATAACTAATATAAAAATGATAGTGTACTCTCTATCATTCTCTTTCAACATATTTGCATCTTCATTTATTTGAAAATATTTTATTTATTAAAACCATAAAATTATTTAAAATTATAAAATATACAAATCCGGCGCGTAGCGCCGGAATACCACTAGTTAATACATATAATCACTTAAGTACCTTAGTTGTAAGTTGTGACATGCAAAGTTTGTATAACACCCGTCTCGCCCTTTTTGTACCCTATTTCTACTTTTTTGGGTGAAAACAACTTCACTTCAACAAGTTCTGCTTCCATGAGTTCACGACTTTGAAGCAGAGCTTAACAGGTTGATTATCCGAATATTTTGGATTAGCAATACTATAGTTTGGCTCACTCGCTCTATAACAGGTCTGACCTCTCCCACGTCTTTTCCATTGGCTTTTTCCACCAGTAGATAGTTTTTTCATAAATAGTAGTGCTTAAAATACTTGTTAATGTCTTAAGTCTTAACTCGTAATAAAGATAAAGTGAAAAATAGCAAGAACAAACAACGATAAATGATGAAAGTAACACACTAGCATAGTTTTAAGTTTTATCTTCTCAGGTTCAACAGAATCAGAAGCTGTTTTAAGGGCACTTTCTCTGAATGTATGAAGCGCCATGTTCCTCGTACCTTCATGTGTCACCAGAGAAAATTGAAAATCAGTTTCTGGTTAACGAGTTTGTGATCAGTGAGATGAAGCAAAACCAGAGGCACTTACTCAGATTTGGAGAACCACATCTGTTGGAATGAGCCCAGTGATGCCAATATACTCCCTCCTATCCATACGCTGCACATATACATAACATCACATTTTTAGGGTTCAGATCCAAAATCTTAATGGTCTGTAAAATTGCAGGAGATTGAGTTCGCAGTAAGGATCAGTCAAGGATGGAACTCTCAGAAGTGTATTAAGCAATACAATGTAGAGGAAGAAGTGAAACTATATATCCAACCTGAATCTTCTTTCTGTTGTGTTACCGCTCGCCAACACTTTAACTCGGGCCGAGTGAGGAGATTCCTGAAACGAAAGAGAGCAGATGATGAAACATTTTCGAAATCAATGATTCTTTAAAAGCGATAGAAAAAACAGAGAGAGGGCACAATACTTCTATCAAGTCCTTCTCGAGACGTTCTTTCAATTGTTGCATAGATGATGTGCCACCAGCAAGCTGGCATAACACAAGAAGACAAATATGAATATCATCCACATCCAAGAAAAGCTAAAGGGATTGTTGATACATAGTTTTAACCAATTTAACTATGGATATATTATTGATTGTCAGGTTACCAGTATGCTACTATACAACTCTCTCCGGATATCCACATCACATTTGTTGATGCTCTCCATGACCTGTACCAGTTAATAAAAAATGGAGAGTGGAGTTAGACAGTCAAGAAGTTAAAGCTGCAAGTGACTAAGAGAAACTATGCATATACCATGTGTGGCAGCCCACGAACAGAAGGAATCATGTCTCCGTACTTCTCCATTCCAGGAATTGTCTGGCAAATTCCAACAAACACACGGAGAGTCACTTTACAATATCTTTGACTAACAATTTGAGGCTCAAGAGAAGGCACGATTCGTAGTTTAAATGGCGTAGGTTTTGATACCTGAACTATAGACGGGTTGAACATCACATCAGGAATTTTGAACCTATCAGCACCAATCTCGAGCGTCCTGCAGTTGACATTGTTAATAAAATATTGAAAAGGACAAAGAAGAGCAAAGGCTGAGCTTTTCCAATCTTCATCAAAAGATTGCACTTTTCTTCATCCAATTCTTGACTATTAAATTAGATTCAGATTCCATGCAGGTTCCCAAAAAGCAATGTCTGACTCTTCTAAACAACTATTCCAATGGCTTTAACGACTCAGGATCCAGCTAACAACTTAATTATTGATTAAACAAGGTTTAAAATAGTCTTAAGTTTTTCTCTAGAAACCAACCACAAATTATATGCATGGAAAGCAACTGTAGCATATACATTTTGAGGCACAAAGAAAAAGTAATAGACATATAAACTGGAGCTTACTGGCCATCAGGAAGCTCGTACGACGTGGTTGGGATGTTTGCATACGATTTGTCTGCAGATTAAAATAATCACATCAGGCAATCTAAAAGGACTACAAGATCACTGACCATTAAAAGATAAAAGGGTACCTAACATTAACATTCAACTCTTAAACCACTATAAACTTTGAAGGAAATACAAATTTACAAAGGAAGACAGAAGAACATAACATACCGTCATAAGGAGTATCAGGAACGCGACAAATAGAATCCTTGATATCACCCACTATCATTCTCTGTTCAATAAAACCCCCCACCAAGTTTATAAAACAAGAAAAAAGTTTGAAAAAAGAGGTGTCATTATTAATTACAGACCTGACAGAAGAGCTTGTAGCTTTCCTGTGGTGTCAGGAACACCTACATCTTCAACCTGCAAGAGATCCGAGGGGATGAAACAAGAGAATATTACACTCTTAACGATAAGAAGAAAAAAAAAAGCTCTACGCAATTTGCTAGTGTCAACTATTCCTAATTGAAAATGAGACAAACCCTACACTTGCTTTAGTCATTGCTCACTAAAAACATCAAATATACTATGTCAAGGAACTCAAAAATCAATTTTCAAATTCACTCTCTCGTTTTCACTCTCAATAAATAAATAATACTAAAAATAGTAGTTTCATCCACTGATCCACAAATGAACCTGGAATTCCCCTGGTCGTACTTCCTTTCTCTTGAAAGAGTATCTAGGTCTTATCTGCAAAAGAAATGACCAGCAAACCTCAGGTAAAATGGCTCAAAAGATATAGAGAACAGTGTAAAAATAGTTTTTTTTAACTTACTTTGATTCCTTTGCTCTCCAAGCTTTTCAGTAAGCAGTCAGTGAGAAACTCCCCTCCAATTGGAGCTGATACAACCGCCTGAGAATAAACAATCGGACAATAAGAAAGCAGTATACAATCTACATCAATGCTGTAAAGTAAAACTAGTCATTATGCACATTGATGTGAATTTATGTTAAGCTGCATATGACACTTTGGAAACCAAAATATGGAAAACTCTCTCTTGCAGCAGAAAACTTAAACCAAAGGAAACAGTATCACAAAGGATGAATCTCAATAAACCTTTTGAAGGACATAACCCTCATGCACCGGTGATATAGTTGTGGATCCTCCACCGCTGCAACACAAATCAAAAAAAGAAACAAGGTAAATTTTCACAGCAGATACGACAGAAGTGGAAGCTGCCACATATTCGAGAAAAGTTTAATAATTTTAAAAGTACAAAAGTCTTACCAGTCCACAACCAGTGAAGTAGCACGGCCAGTAGCAAAAGACGTAAGAACCTAGCACCAAAAAACGCGAAAAGTCATGTAGATAGTCAGAGATCTGGTTTCACAAGAGGGCGGGCAGAAGACTAATGACCCAGGGAAGAGGGAGTATACAGGATTCTTAGCCATAAACAATGCTGGAACTTTGTACTTTTCAAACATCAGCTCTGCCGCTCTGTCAAGAAAATGGTTTGAGAAAATCAGTATGCAGATAAATCAAAATAGAAAGAAAAAAACATCTATATGCAGATAATCGGACTTCTCTCTCTGCTGTTGGGTGTTTAGAGGAGGCTCAGCTAGCAGCATGGGGTGCTCCTTAGGATCAATCATCAGACAACCCCTTCAGATCATAAACAATATTTTAGAGATGACATCAAACAACAGTTAGGAGAAAAAAAACGAAATGCTTAATACCGTTACCTGAAAGCATGTTCCCAAATGTTGTCCACCAAATCCCAATCAGAAACTATGCCATCTTTGATAGGTGACAATATCTAGTGACAGAGAGAACACAAATAGTAGTCCACACTAACCACTTTACAGTTATAAACATTAATAAAAAGAAGGAAAAAGCTAACACAACCTCCATATGATCCCGGCGGTAATTCAAGGCCTGAGATCCCACATACAGCTTACGTTTCCCCTTTTCTTTTTCAGACTCATTGGTCTTCGAATCCTCAGAATTCGAGTTGTTGTTCTTCGCTGAATCAACATCCACATCCATCGCCTCAGTTCCATCTACCGCCCCAACAACCTTATGAACAAACAAACACATGAGAAGGAAAAAAAAAAACCCTAAGTTGTAATCCCATTCCTGTGTCTGAATATACGAGGGACTTTAACGCGAATCTAGAGCCGTGAAAGCTCATAGAAGCTGAAAATGATGGAAAGAAGACGATAAGAAGGGGTAAAGATGGAGAAAAGGAGGGAGCTTTACGGAAGGGAAGACGGCCTTGGGAGCATCTTCGCCGGCGTAACCAGCCTTGCAAGTGTGGGAGCCCAAGTCAACCACTATAGCTGACACTTCATCTGTGGAGGAACAAAACCCACCACCCAAAGATTCAGACTTTAAACCCCAGAGATGGGGGAAACAGACGAACCAGAAAAGCAATTCAAGGGTTTGGAAAAGAAACTCACCACCGCCGTACATGGCTGCCGGAGAGCTCGTCGGAGGGTTTAAACACGGGCTGGGTTCTCTGCAATCTCGGGGTCAGATTGAGTACTGAGCTCAATTTTTTTTTTGGTGGAGACTTGGAGAAAGTAGAATAGAAGTCGAAGCCGCTCACTGAAGAACCTTCGTAAGGTAAGTATATATTGAATACTACAAAATCATAATTTTAATTATATTTTTACTTAGACAAAGGTTGCACTTACATTTTTGGATGAAATAAATTTATTAAATATTTGAAATTTAAATTTTATTATAATCAAGAGCAAATTATGTCAAGGCTAATAAATTTTTGGTTTTTATTATGATATACAATTTGCTCAAAGGAAATATGAATTGATTTTCTAATAATAATGAATCGGCCTGAAAAATCTGCAGTTCTTCATATGTGGATGGGACAATCTCTCTCTCTTTTTTCAACTTAGTTGTTGCATAGATTTCTGAGTGTTGACAAAGGTTGCACTTTTGTTGAACCCTTCAAGCAACATGATCCTTATTGCCTCTAACCCTGTTTGAAATGTATAATCCAACTGCAAAGACCAAAAAACAAATCTTACTTTCTTTTATCTTATCTAAAACGTTGAGGTAAGTGTTGGGATTATTAGTCTATACCTCTTCCTGTTCTTGTTTGTTAAACTGGCGAAGAACATAATTGGCTGTATCCATCTTCCCTGGAGGCCGTCCAATCCCTGAGACATGAAAACATACAACGAAACCCTAAGAAGAGAACTAGGACATTGGCTATATATGTTGAAGTGGATTGAAAATGAAAACGTATACCTATTCTTAGACGTGGAAAATCACGGCTCCCTTTTAGCCGGTCTATAATGCTTCTCATCCTGCAAGTATATATGACCATAACAGTTTCATCAATGTTCTCTTCCTCTGAAAACTTGATATGTTTATATTCTTTATGATAAGTGAAAACAGTCAAAACTATCCATCCACATTGCTTATCAAGACCTAGTAAGAACATCCTTAAACAGGTAAAGATACAGAGACAAAAAAAACTCATGTACTTACCCATTATGCCCTCCGTGGCCACCTTTTGGCAATAAACGCAGTTTACCAAAGGGCAAGTCTAAATCATCGTAAATCTGTACAAAAGACACATAATGTTCTTTTAGACCGCAGATGCACTCACTCTAAATCCAGTTGTGTCAAAGAGTGAGAGAGAAGAGATGTATACCACAAGTACTTGCTTTAGCGGGATCTTGTAAAACGAAATAATTTGTCCAACCTTCAAACAATTCCATCAAATCATAATCAAAATGATTACATTACAAGAGATAATAAGGTAGAGAGATTAGTTCCTCATATAAAGTAAAGTAAGTTCGTTCCAATGAGCACACTTACAGACTCACCACTGGCGTTCATGAAAGTTTGAGGTTTCGCCAGCATAATCGGTATGTTTCCAATAACGCCTATGATAGACAAAAACCAATAGCCAAAGTTAGAAACAAACCAAACACAGAAGGAAGGCTGTTTCAATCTCTCTTCTAAAACAAATGTCGAAAGTAGGGAGGTAATAGTTATGTACATTAAAATAGGATTCTGAAAATACAGTTAACTACTTAACCATGGTTTCAATACCACTCATCAATAAAAATTCATACTTATTGAAAATAAAAAGAACAATTCAGAATGGAGCAAGAAAAGAAAAAAAAAAAGAGAACCTTTGCCAAACAAGGCCTTGAAGTTAACGGTGTTCATTGATATCCCTTCTGCATCAGCCAAAGCGTCCACCATCTCAAAACCAACCTGCGATCAACAGTTAGCAAACCCAAAAGGAGAAGATAAAGGGAAGATGCAGCTTAGAGAGAGAGAGGGATACGTTGTGGCGAGTGCCCTGGAATTTCTTTCCGGGATTCCCCAAACCGACTATGAGCCACGGGAGCTGCGGCGGCGGAGACTTTGGCTTCGGGGAAGGTAACTGAACCTGAGGTAACTCCGATTCCGACTGAGAGGAGAATGAATTCGATAGAGACGAAAACAATTGAGAAGATGACGACTGAGACTGAGACTGAGACATCAATCCTTCGATACCCTTCCTTCCTCCTGTCAGCTTCCGACAAGGAGTTGTAGATAACGAGGAAGACAATGCCGGTGATCGGAAGAACAGTGTGCAGCAACGGCCAGAAGGGAGGAGGCCTAGATTTGCGATTTTAGAGGGAAAGACAGCAGCTTTCATTGTTTGTTTTTAATTTCTGCTGTCCGAATTAGGGTTTAGTTCATTCTCTCCGAATAGGATTCCTTCTCTTGGTGTCGAGAAGTGTCAAACTAAAGATAACTGGTAAGGCCAAAAGAAAGAAGCGGGGCTAAAACATAAAAAAATCTAAAACAAAGGGACTGAATTTATTTAAATAAGACAAAATAAAAATATACGCCGTTGCCGGGGATCGAACCCGGGTCACCCGCGTGACAGGCGGGAATACTTACCACTATACTACAACGACTCTGTTGGCTACACATTCAAATACAATCATATTATTTTAAATAAAACAAAATGTACGGTTGAAGGCAAACCCGGGTCACCCGAGTCGAGGTCTCGTTTACACAACACACATACACACACTCAGGCAACAATAACCGCCTCTTTGAAATTCGCGACCTCACACAACTCATCGTACGCATTCACCAGATTCTCCAGCCTCGCGACGAACTCAATCAGCAGCGAAGCGAACGTAGCCAGAGACAGAGCACTCGCGCTCCTATACATCTTCGCCGCCTCATCCCCCGGCGGCAGCATCAGAGACACCCGGCTAAGCCACGACGGCTGTTTCTGTATCTGTATCTCCGTCCTCGATTGCTGGCTCCGGATCGTCGCGGGGCTCGGATCGTTTGTCGAAACATCCCAGTTCTTAGGCGGACGGATCGTGGCTTCGCTCTGCGACTTATGCGCCAGGATCCTCCGGCTCACGTCCTCCTCGTCGAGGTTCGAGATTTTGATCTCGTCGGTGGTGAGGTCTTTCGATCGGTTCCCGATCTCCCAGGTCTCGGCGTTGACGAGGAGGTACGATTTCTTGTCGATTTTGCTCTGGAGCTCTTCGGCTGCTTGGTGGATCTCGTAGAGTATGTCTTCTATAGGGTTTAGTCTCTCCATTTTCTTTAGCTTTTCTCCGATGAATCTCAGTACTTTCGCTCCTTCGACTCCCACTCTTTGTAGCTCGTTACGGAACACGCTTCGTTTCTCCTCTGCAGCCTGCGTTTAGGTATATTATTAGTTGTGTTCTCACTTGACATGTACTAAAGATAATAATGTAAACCTGAATCTCTGAGAGGATGCAGCCGTGTAATGCCATGACCATGAATGCACAGTGTCTCAATGCGCCGCCTACTCTCACGTACGCCTTCCATGGGTATCTGAAGGATCTGTATGGACCGTGTGGTGGCTCCCATGAAGCAAACCCCATCTTCACAATGAAGAGAGATATAAGTTGGTGTTTTTGTAATGTTTTGTTTGATTGAGGGGAGGAGAAATCTTTACCAGAGTGTCTTCTTGGCTTGTTGATTGAACGGCTGATCTGTAACCACTGTACACTGGATCGTCCGCGACAGCTGCATAGACCAGAATACTCGATGGGATTGTGTCATATGCTACGCAATTGAGATATGCATTCACACAACCTGCAACAAAGGAATTGGATTTGACAAAGATTCAGACTAAGCCTTTCAACTAGATTCAGAGAGAGGGAGAGGGAGAGAGTTATAAACCTTCCAAAGAAGTGGCGACATTCGCAAAGTTCTTTGCGATCAAGTTGTGGAGATCATCCCCAGCCCATATGGGGTAAATGCAAGTGTTGACAAGGAGGCCGATGCCGCCACCGAGTACTATCATAAGGAACCTTGACACAGCTGTCTCCATGAATTCTCCTGTTCTGTATCCCGACACTATTACGTAGCAATAGGTCAGCAAGAACACCCGGAATCCGTACTCGTACGGCTTCATCTTTGGATATAGCTTTGCATAAGTCCCAAAAAAGGCTGATTCAAGAGCAGATTACACATTATTGTTAGTAGTTTCAAAGGTGTGGGAGCTTTATGTTAAACTAGCTGATCCATACCTACTAAGAAGATGCTAACAGAGTTGAAAACATCTGCCCACTGTCCAGTCAATGCGGATATCTCAGCCATGCCAAGTGCCAACGCTCCTGCAGATAACGTTCCTAGTCCTCGGTTACATCCTTTGCTAAACGTGGCTCCTACACAAAAGAAGAGATCGGTTTGACATCAGGTATTGAATTTGTTGGAATGTTGTTAACTCTCTTGCTATTTACCTATGCTGAACTCGAAGACAACAACTATTGTCAGAATTGCCCAGAGATAGTGGTTGCTGAGCTCTGATCCTGGGAGCTTAAAGAAGACGAGAATGGAGACGAGTGTTAGAGCCAAACCCATCTTGGCCGAGAATATAATCTTCCTCGGATCAGATGTTCCCATCTCCCAGGCCGTAACCAAAACATCCTGTGATTTTGTCACAAACCCAGTGATCTTGTCGGAGAAGTACCTGCAAACAACACATCATGGCATTTCAAGTCAGACCATTGTCAAATGTTGTTACACGACTCAGATTTTGGTTCCAAGAGGCATCAGATTCGATAAAGGGGGTTTCGGTTGAGAAATAGAGATTGGATAGATAACCTGTAGGAGCAGCAACGGACGGGAGTTTTTTCCTCACCGGGATAGAAAGAGTCTCTTGTCTGCTCTGGGAGAAGCCTATCCCTTATGCTTTGTCTAAACGAACCGTCGAACATACTACTTCGCCTGAACGATACGTCAAACATGCTGCCCCTCCTGAAAGATGATTCCAGCCTTGGTGCCGCCATTTCTGGTTCTTGATTCTGGTGATCTCTCAAAAGAGGAACAGGGAGGGGAGGTTTTGGAAAAAGAGGTTCCATTTCTTGTGCATTGTGGTTTTAGACGCCTAACAAATGATTTGTATTATTACACGATGTTGGCATCTTGAATAAAAACCCAGATTCCAAATGTGGAACTTTTCGATATTGTAAAGAAATGGTTTGCAAAGCTTTGTATAGTTGGTATGCACGTCTTTGAACACGTTGTCGTGTTTAATCACAGTTATTATCCACACATAATCTCAACATCGTTTATAAAGTGGATATCACCTTATAATAATACCAAAAATAAACAGCCAAACGGTCAAATTTATAACAGCAAAGACCTCATACCGTACAAGACACAACATGAAGAACTTCAAGTTTTGAACAGAACACATATTTTGCATGATATATAAATTTTAGGTGCACAATAAACTCATTGAATCCAAACTTAAATACTACTCTTTTTCTATGAACCCTAACAATCTCAATCATTACAAAGAAAGAAGAGGAAACTTTTTTTCCAAGTAATTGTCAGGACATAATACACAGAAATGGCATCTTCAAGTGTTTTGTTCAGTGTCTTAATCTCCTTGGTACCAGTCTTCCTCCAACCAGGTCTCGCTCAAGGTCAGAGTCCTCCAGCCTCTTGTGCTTCTCTGCTGCTAGCTCTGGCTCCATGTGGTCCATTCGTTCAGGGCTTTGTCCAGTTCCCGGCTCAGCCATGCTGCAGCAGCCTGAGCCAGATCTACAGCCAACAACCGACCTGCCTCTGTCTCTTCCTCAACAACAATTCCACTTTATCATCTGCTTTTCCCATCAATCAAACCCTCGCACTGCAATTGCCTCAGCTCTGTAGCATTCCAGCCAACTCATCAGTTTGCTCCTCAGGTATGTAAATCCTCCAACGCTCCTTACACACACAAACATAATTTCGTTTTGATATGTATGGATTTTTGTGAAACTCATAAGAAAATTTGTTTTCTTGTTGATAGGAGCTTCCCCTGTTTCTCCAGCACCTGCTAACTCAACCGGTTCTCAAGTATCTATGGGTGCAAAGAACAATTCTGCTCCGACAGGTAAAGTCAATTACTAAATTGCAGGCATAAACTGAACCACAACCATTAACGATTGGGATGGTGTAAATAAATGAATCATATTACTAAATATTGTTAAAAATTCATTTGTGTAAGTAAAATTTCTGTGTTATAAGGCCTCTAAGGACTCTTGACGCACCTAATTATCTTTTTCAGCAACCCCAGTGGCTCAAGTGGCACCAAAACCAAGCAATATGATGGGAGTAAGTGATGGTCTTAGATCATCTGGTCCAAAGTCTAAGATTCAGGTGACAATCTTTGTGATCGCAGCAATTCTAGCCGGAACACTGTTCCTCGTCTAACCACTACGATCTTCCACCTAGTTTACACTATCCTCTTGTTTTTTTGCTTTTCTCATTGAACTAGGAACTACAAAAAAAAATTTAAAAAATGGGAGGATGAAGTCATTGTAATGTTTCTTGGAACCAAAACAGAACAAAGAAACAAGTGTCTCTTTCAAAGTTTCAATGCCCTTGTTACTATTTTCGTTTGGTAAAGTGTTCCTCACGTACTTTGATTAAGAGAGACCTTGTAAAGCAATTGTCCAACCTTCAAAGATATACAATTAGAAAGGGTCAAGTTACAAGTGATGTCCCTTGTCAAACTTTAAACAGTAATTAAAAAGAGAAAAATATGAAATGAAAGGTTCACACTTTGAGAAAAAAAACATTAAAACATAGAGAATGGAAAAAGCAAGTTTTCCAAACAGGTCTTTAGAGTTAACGGCGTTCATGGATGGAGGTTCCCGTTTTTTGTCCACGATCTCACAACAAACTCTGGTAAGAGGGACTGAAAATTAAATTCAAAAAGTTAAGGGTCTAGAGAGTTTAACCAACAGTCAAATAAACCGAACAGACAAATACAAGTCAAAATGTTTTTTGTTTTCATGTTTTTAACGTTGGGAAATACTATATAAATGATTCTACAAACATTTGAACCATCTTAAAAAAAATCTATTTTTCTTCAAATTTACCTAATAACTGATAAATACTAAATAGTATTTCTCGAGATTCGAAGCTCAGACAATATATTTATAAACATACTAATAAACAGAAGCAGAATAGCTCTGCTGTTTCTTCTAACAATGCTGGACCATCCAATTCTAAGGTGGCTTTTGTGGAGAAGACTTCAGTGGCTTCAAGCTCAGGTCAGACAGGTTTGGTAAACAAGTTTCTCCCTCTGATCATCGAGGAGCCAAAGGTGGACGCCACTAATGGGAAGTCCAAGCCGACTTCTTCTGGTGGTACTATTGTCGTGGCTTCACCGGAGTTGGATGTCGCTTCTAAGGAAGTCCCTTTAGCTGATGGTTCCTTGTGTGGTCCTTCTTCAACTATGGAGAATTCCACCCAGCATTCCCCTATAATCCTTCCTTCTTCAGCCTTGGTCTTAAGTACAGGGAAAGAGCTTCAGCCGATGGTGTCTTTCTCCTCTCCTAAATCCTCGACGGAGAGAAAGAAGAAAAAGCGCAAATACTCCTCTCCGGTTCGGCAGGGAACCAGTGGAACCAGTGGTATTCTTCCTATCGAATGGAAGAAGGATCACAACCCCCCTCATATAATCCAATAGTCGAGTACATTTTTTTGGAACGTGCGAGGTCTTACCGATAATACAAAGCATAACCCGCTGTCTTCTTGGATCAATAGACGGTCAATTCTTTTTGGGGCGCTTCTCGAAACGCACGTTAATGAAGCAAGCAAGTAACTTATTTTGTCTTCTCTGGGCCCTGGGTGGTCTCTTTTTGATAACTACCACCAGTCTCCATTAGGAAAGATCTAGTTTATTTTCAAAATACCCGGTTACTGTCAGGCTTCTTTTTGCGGATCTCCAATCTATCACCTGCGAGGTTAAATTGGAAGATGGGAGTACTATTATCTACACAGCCATTTATGCTTCAAACGAGGAAGACTATCGAAAGATCTCTGGATTTCTTTGAGGGACACTTATGCGGCTTTTGATCTGGCAAGCAAGCCATGGATTGTAGGAGGGGATTTCAACGAGATTCTCCATCCTGATGAAACCTCTAACCCAGGTATCACATCTACAACCCGTGCAATGCGTCTGTTTGGAGAATGTTTGGGGGATCCTAGGTCTTTTCGACCTTCCTTTTACTGGTCCTAAATTTACTTGGACAAATAAGTGTCCGTCAGCGCCAAGTGGGTAAAAAACTGGATAGATGCTTGGTTAACTGGAGCTTGGATCCTTCAGTTTTCTTCTAGCTACTGTGAATTTTCGGCTCCGGAATTCTCAGATCATAGTCCATGTCATATTCAGTTTGCCTCACCTCCTCCAGCTTTTGGTACGAGACCGTTTAAGTTTTACAATCTCCTAATTAAGAACCCACAGTTCTTAGAGGTTACCAAAGCAGCGTGGGTCTGCAGCTGGGCCTCGGGCTTTCACATTGAGGGAATTTGGTTTCAAGCTGAAGAGTATGAAAAGGCCGATGAAATCTCTGCTCAGAGACAACTATAGTGACATTGAGCTATTATCGTTCCTTACGACTGTCGCCCCTGCTCAAGGTCCAGATATCCCGAATTGGATTGTCAATGGGAATATTCACAAATCCTTCATCTCTCGTTTGATTTGGGATTCTATTAGGCCGCAACTCCCGGATAAAGAGTGGGCTCCAATTCTTTGGCACAAAGGTATTATTCCCCGCCATGCTACTACCACTTGGCTTTTCATTCTTAATAGAAATCCGACTCTAGATCGCCTCCACTCTTGGGGTCTAGAAGTCGAGACTATATGCATCCTCTGTGGTAATGCAAATGAATCGAGGAACCACCTCTTTTTCGAGTGTCTGTATGCAACAGAGGTCTGGAAATTTATCTGTGCTCGTCTCAATTTCACTGATCCTCCTCTCTCTTGGAATTTGATCTTGACTTGGCTGCCGACTGCGGCTGCTGATCGTTTCTCTAAAATTGCTCTGCTCCAAGCGTGGCAAGCTTCAGTCTATATCATTTGGCAAGAGCGCAATCTCAGGATCCACTCAGGATTGTCAACTCCAGCCTCTGTCTTAGGGAGAAATATCCATTGCATTCTCTCTGATAAGTGCACGGTAATGATCTCTCTTGGCTTGAATTTAGGAACTCCTCTTCTCCGCATTTGGAAGCCTCCCTGATGTAACCGGGGGTTTTTTAAGATCTTTCTGTTTGTAAAATACTCTCAACTCTGAAGTTGCTTGCTGCTCTCATATTTATATTAATAAAAATCCTTTAACAAAAAAAAAAAAAAAAAAAACATACTAATAAATCTACAATCAAAATATTGGACTAGATACACATAAATTGTCATTTCTGATGGTTTAACGACAGACCTTAGTTTATTTGGTAATCAGTGGCATTTTAGAAAAGAAAATAAATTATTTCAGATTAGTCGGTTAACTTTAGTCCGTCGGATACTTACGGTTATAAAATAGAAAAAAAACTATTGGGACTAGACTAAGAACACGTTATATAATTTTGTATGACTTAAAATAATTATATGATAAAAATGATAAATAGGCAAAACTGTAATAAACAAAAATACAGGGTAAAAGTTAAAACTCCAAAAGTCCAAAGTTAAGGAATTAAAAAATTTAAACCCGACCCGGTGGCATAATAAACGATCGGAGGAGAAAGAGGGATACTCGCGCTTCTTCCTACATTCGCGCTACAGCAACAACAACAACAAAACCAAACGAGAGTCACAAAACTCATTGACGTGACTAATCAAATCCCACGTCTTCTTCTCCGTCTCTATGTTTTCTCCCAGGTTAGACTTCCCCCTTTCCCGACAAAGAAAATCTCCTCAGAAAATTGTTTTTTTTTTTCTTTCGTGATCTGATTTTCTGACCGTGAATTTTTTTTTACTTAGTTTCGTCAATGCCGTTCTTCTCGTGTTGCACCAAAGCAAGTCTCTGCTACTCTCCAGGTAGGTTCGTCTCTAACAGCTGTTTTCTTCTATCTTATTATATTCACATTGTCGGAACTTGGAACATGGTCATGGTAGTTACGTCGTTGTTCGATTCGTATTTCTCTGGAGATTTGGTTTTTTAGTTAGATCCGACATCTTTGCTTTAGATCAATTTCGAGATTTAAGTTAAAGGATTGAAAAAAATAAACGACTACATTATATTATCATGATCGATCGGTTGATATGCGATCCTGGTGATTAGACGTTACACACAGTATCTAGATCGAGCTTAACATAATATCTATAATAATGAGAGATGATTTTAATCAAATGATAAGCACGTACTTCTCTGGTCTTTAACGGGCTCAATTAACTATGAAACAAAATGGGATTGTTTCAGGCGTTGTTGATAGAGAATGAAGGATCGTGTTCATAAAGTTTGCTTTCGACCAATCCCATGCGTGATTGATTGATGATGAATTCTCTCACTGATCAATCAGGCAGCAGCTCTCGTGGAGATTCCACTCCTCGTAGTCCATCTTCTCCTTATGAAAGGCGCAAGAGGTCCCTCCGCTGCTGATTCCAAGTTTCAACGTCCCCAAGCCAGTTCTTCTTCCCCACTGGGTACGTTTCTTTTTTTCTCTTCCTCTTTTACACTTGACTTAATGGTTTCATATTTGAAAATGATTTCTTTCTTTTTTTAACCACAGATCCATCATCCCCTGCATCAATGCTACATGGAGGCCACAAGTTCCACGAGGCATTCCAAATGAAACAAGGCCGTTTTGATCTCCAAGCCGCAAAGATCTCTGAGATGATGAAATCTAATAATTTAGATGTACTATTGCCTATAAGCCCTTTACAAAGTCATTTATGATAATAACTTATATATATATATATATATGCTTCTTCATTTCAAAGTCGTTTATATTAATAACTTATATATATGCTTCTTCTTTGAATGCAGAATGCTCCTACGCAGTCACTTTTAAGTATTGCTACTGGAATTCTTGATGACAGTATTGAGAGAAACAATGGTGAAGTCCCTCAGGTACATGATCAACAATTCTCACATCATACTTTTAGATGGATGGATGATTCTTTGCTTAAACGGTTCCCTGCAAAAAAGCAAATTTATGCAACACGCTTGGGAAATCTCCTCTCCTGACCTAATGAAATAATGATCAGCGTGTAGCATGTCTGCTCAGAAAAGTCGTGCTGGAGATTGAGAGACGTATTTCAACTCAATCTGAGCATCTAAGAACGGTACTATTTAAAAGATAGTAAGTACTGATCAATTTGGTTTATGGTCTGAGTTTAATTTTGGTGCAGCAAAACAGTGTGTTTAAAGCTCGTGAGGAGAAGTATCAATCTAGGATAAAAGTTCTTGAAACCTTAGCTTCAGGAACTAGTGAAGAAAATGAGGTAATATCATAAAGAAACAACAACTTAGGCCCTGAGAATTTTTTATTTTTTTTGCTTCATACTGCTGATCAAGTAATGTCTCACCAGATTGCTACAAAACAACTTCGACGGATAAAGGTAATGTTTTTGGCATCTATCCCATTGTAATTATTAAAAATTGGTTACTGCAAGTTTAAGGTGACAAGCTTGATTCCGGTGTGTGATGTTAATTTGCTTGAGATGACTTATGATAGACAGAAAAGTCCAAGCTGGAGGAAAAGAAGAAAACCAAAGAGCAGGATGTGGTTAAGCTAGAGAAAGAAAATGGTCACTATAATGTTGAAATTTCCACTTTAAGGCGAGAACTGGAGGACAACCAAGAAAGCATATGAACAACAGTGCTTGCAAATGGTGGAGAGCAAGGCAAAGCTGGTAGAAAAGAAGAAAACCAAAGAGGAGGATATGGTCAGGCTAGAAAAAGAAAATGATGAACATAATCTTGAAATTTCCACTTTAAGGCGAGAACTGGAGACAACCAGGAAAGCATATGAACAACAGTGCTTGCAAATGGAAAGCCAGACAAAGCTGGTAGAAAAGAAGAAAGCCAAAGAGGAGGATATGGTTAGGCTAGAGAAAGAAAATGGTGAATACAATCTTGAAATTTCCACTTTAAGGCGAGAACTTGAGACAACCAAGAAAGCATATGAACAACAATGCTTGCGTATGGAAAGCCAGACAAAGCTGGAAGAAAAGAAGAGAAACAAAGAGGAGGATATGGTTAGGCTAGAGAAAGAAAATGGTGAATACAATCTTGAAATTTCCACTTTAAGGCAAGAACTGGAGACAACCAAGAAAGCATATGAAGAACAATGCTTGCGGAATGGAAAGCCAAACAAAAGTCGTCACAACAGGTATCGAGGACAGGATCAAGGAGCTTGAACAAATGACAAAAGATGCAAGTGTTTCAAAAATTGCCCTTGAGGAAAGGGTTAAGGAGCTTGAAAAGATCGGAAAAGAAGCAAATGCTGCTAAGACTACTCTTGAGGAAAAGGTAAAGGAGCTTCAACGATTCAAAGAACGAGATAGTAACTGTTAACACAAGCCTTGAAGCAAAAAACCGAGAGCTTGAAAATATGGGAAAAGAAGCAAATGCTGCCAAAATGACTCTTGAGGAAACGGTGAAGGAGCTTCAACAATTCAAAAGAGAGACGGTAGCTGTTAATACAAGCCTTGAGGCCAAAAACCGAGAGCTTGAAAAGATGGGGAAAGAAGCAATTTCTGCTAAAACGGTTCTTGAGGAAAAGGTGAAGGAGCTTCAACAATTTAGAATAGAGACAATAACTGTTAACACAAGCCTTGAAGCAAAGAATCGAGAGCTTGAACAAAATCTAGCCCAGTGGAAGCGTAAAGCCAAAGAAATGGAAGAAAATTCAGAGTTGAAGAATCGGAGTTGGAGTCAGAAAGAACTCTTCGTATAGAAGATTTATCAACTTCCAGTCCCAGGCACTACAGGTATGCTTACATATACTATTGACTGGAACTAGTTATTGTTTTATATTCACCTAAGCCTGCTAATTTTTCCAGGAGTTGAGGCTCTATTCTAAGTCCATAAAACAAGAAATATTTAAAGTTCAAGACTCCTATAAAGGAGAGTTTAGTCAATTAGGTGAGTCAGTATGTTTCTTTTATTAATAATAACTCATTATTATGTATTTTGTGACTTTGTAAGTTTGGTTTGGCTCTTAACAACAATCTTTATCTGCAGGAAGAAGTTACTTGAACTTGGAGAAGCTGCCGAAAACTATCACGCTGTCCTAACTGAAAACCAAAAGCTCTTCAATGAACTTCAGGAGCTAAAAGGTAACGTGGATCATGGCATAACAATATTCATGCTTTTATAAATCTTCAGATTTAGAAGAAAAAAAGGTCATGTTATATGCAACTTACAAAATTTTCAAATTATGGCTTGCAGGAAATATCAGAGTGTATTGTAGGGTAAGGCCTTTCTTGCGAGGGCAAGGTGCATCAAACACTGTGGTAGAGCACATTGGTGAGCATGGGGAGCTGGTAGTTCTCAATCCCACAAAACCTGGGAAAGATGGTCTTCGTAAATTTAGGTTCAACAAGGTCTACAGTCCAGCCTCTACTCAAGGTGCTCTTTTGTTACCCTTTTGACCTCTACTCTTAGGACTCTTTTAATCAGAATTTCTGTTGTATTTTTCTGATTCTTTCAGCTGAAGTGTTTTCGGATATAAAACCACTTGTTCGATCGGTTCTGGATGGTTACAATGTCTGTATCTTTGCCGTATGGTACAGACAGGATCAGGGAAAACTTACACAATGGTATTCACTCACTATCATTTTCCAATAAATATGCCGCTTGAATGTATATTTTGCATTCATTATTGCATTGTTTCAGACCGGTCCAGATGGAGCAAGTGAGGAAGAATGGGGAGTAAACTATCGTGCTCTAAATGACCTCTTCAAAATCTCTCAGTCTCGAAAAAGCAACATAGCGTATGAAGTAGGGGTGCAGATGGTGGAGATATACAATGAACAAGTGCGCGATTTACTCTCTAGTGACAGTTCTCAAAAGAGATATCCTTTTTTATCTGCTCTTACTTGTTTCAATAGATATATTTCTTTGTGCTTGGGTTGCAAGTCTTTTGTTTTTCCTTGACATTTCACACATTAGGTATTCCTTTCTACAACTCAAGAAAACGGTCTTGCTGTACCTGATGCAAGCATGTATCCCGTGACATCGACCTCGGATGTTCTTGAATTAATGAACATCGGGCTAGATAACCGAGTTGTTAGCTCAACTGCCTTGAATGAAAGAAGTAGCCGTTCCCATAGGTTCTATGAAAAACAAACATTTGTTTATCTTTTGTCTGTTATCTGGATGGTCTGGTCTCTTAACTTTGATAAATGATTCCTTATGCAGTATTGTCACTGTACATGTTCGTGGAAAGGACTTGAAGACCGGTTCTGCCTTGTATGGCAATCTACATTTGGTAGATTTGGCGGGTAGTGAGAGAGTTGATCGGTCTGAAGTTACAGGAGATAGGCTTAAAGAAGCGCAACATATAAACAAGTCACTCTCAGCTCTAGGAGATGTGATATTCTCTCTTGCTTCTAAGAGTTCTCATGTACCGTATAGAAACAGCAAACTAACTCAGCTTCTCCAAAGCTCTCTAGGTTAAGTCAAAACTTGTTGCTCTGTTTTTTGTTTTTTTACATCATGAACCGATATTCAGCCAACTTTTCTCAATGTGCTTAACACATTTCAGGTGGGCGAGCAAAGACACTGATGTTTGTGCAACTCAATCCTGATGTTGTTTCATATTCAGAGTCGATGAGTACTTTGAAATTTGCAGAACGTGTCTCTGGAGTTGAGTTAGGTGCTGCCAAGAGCAGTAAAGATGGTAGAGATGTTAGAGACTTAATGGAGCAGGTAGAAGAATCAACCGTCTCTTGTAAATTAAATCATAAGCTCTAGCTCTAGATTTAACAAACTTTTTAAAAAAAAAAAATTGTTGCAGTTAGGGTCCCTTAAGGACACAATAGCGAGAAAAGACGACGAGATAGAGAGGCTACATTTGCTTAAAGACATTAATTACCCACAGAGACTGCAGAGAAAGAGCTTAGGACATTCCGATGAGTTCAACTCTGAAGAGTCACAGTTGTCTATAGAAGAAGATTCAAGATCCCAACAAGAATCATCTCAGACAATCACGACACTCTAACAGTAGGCGGGGAGACCTTAGCCTCCTCCATTGATTTCAGAGTATGAAGAGAGGCTGGATGATGAAACAGAAGGGTCCATCGATGTTGCTCGTACAGCAGAAGGGAGAAAACCATTGAAGATGTCAGACAAGTAACGTTTTTGTTTCCTCTATTGCATATAAAATGAAACTAGGTGCAATTGAACTTTAAAAAAAAGATTTCTTAATCCGAATTGCATTGCAGAACTTCTAAGCCAGTGACGCCAAGGGCTTCTACCAAGACGACACGACCAGTTGATAAACTTAAGGTAGCTACGAGGGCTGTAAAGGCCGCGTCAGGTTTGATGTCACCAAGTAAGCCCACATCAAGTTTGATGTCGCCGAGTAAGCCCACATCAAGTTCGATGTCACCAAGTAAGCCATCAAACATATATAGTTTCTAGATTCTAAATCTAAGAGATTAGTTTTTCTTTCGTATTTGTTCTCATGATGTATTATTGCTTGTTTCTCAAGGCATGAAGAAGACAGGAAGTGCTTCTAATTTGGTCAAGTCACCGAAACGGTGGTCGTAAAAAATGATAACTTTTATCCTTAGCCGGCTCTTTTATTTTTTAATATAAATACTTTATATTCTTCACCTTCCCTCTCTATTGAATCCATTGGCTTCAACTGGGACTTAATTTTGTAATTTTATTTGGTTTAAATATGTACAAAATTTTGTAAATATACGAATCTCATAATTCTCACGAAGTATTTTTTATATTTACAATAGTTATTTCATCACAATATTATGATTCATGGTGTGAAATTAACTTGTTGATTGGTGGTGAGATTAACTTCATATACTGTAAAATATTTATGTAAATCAAGATACCAGGTAATATAGCAGTATACTGGTTATAACTTATAATTAGGTGTTTTTCCTGCATTTGCGGAATAATTTATTGAATATATATGCAATTATTATAATTAATTATTTTTATATTCTCTAACTTTTAAAAAAATATATTTTATTTTTCTTAAACATCACTATAATCTATAAAACTACAAGAATAGTCACATCTATATTATTATTTGTAAAGTGATTTTTCAAAACGGAACTCTGACATTAAAAGTTAGAGCGGTTAATATCATATTTATTTATTATGTTTTTGATCATAAATATTTTGATTTATTTATAATAAAAATATTATTTGTAAAGTAATTTTTCAAAACGAAACTCTGAAGTTAAAAGTTAGAACTTAATATAGATATTACCTTTAATGAATTATTACAATTAAATCAAATATTTATGACTTCGCAAATAATAATATAAATTGTTAGTGGAAATTGACTTCTTATATAATGTGACTGAGATATGAGCTGCTAACATAGTAACAGCTAGGTCTGAAAAAAACCAAGATGGAAAATCTAAATCAGAACAGAACTGAAATAATCAAAACTAGAACTATACCAAAATCTTTAAATATCTAAAACGGTTCATATATTTCTATATCTGAAATAACCAACCAAATATAAACCAATAACCAAACTGATATTCAAATATATACAAATATTCATTATATAACATAACTAAAAATAATATAATTTAAAAATATATTAAAAGTGTGAAAGTTTATGAAAAAGACAAGTAATCAAAAATATCCAAACTACCTAAAATTATTCAAAATATCCGTATATTTTTACTGAAACATCTAAATAGTTCGTATTATCCAAAAAATATAAATCATCTTAATTACTTGATATTTTGTCTAAAATACACAATATTTTATCTGAATCAGGTATTTTTTGCTTTCTAATTATACTATCTATACAGATCTGAACCTTAATCTATTTAAACCGATACAAACAAAAAAAAATCGGTTGTCGGTTCCTCTAGTTCTTTCTTCTGACTGATCCAAACCGAACCAGTATCTGAAATATAAAAGCTAGCTCCTCAGTAAATCCACTTACAAAATGTTGTTGGCCAGACCCCACAGTGCTATTTTGCATACTTGAATTTAGCCCATTTTTTGTTCTTTCTTCCACCAAATTAATGATGTGATCACCAAATCTATTTCTGGAATATTTTGGGGCCCAATAGTTTTCATGACTTATTGTAAACCCCCAATTATGTCCTCTTCAGCATCTTATGCCTATAATACATGACGATCCATGAACAATAATATGCTGTTTTCTTTTGTCAAAATATCAACAAAAGCATTTACTTGTATTGAACAAAACTGAACAGAAGAAAAAGATGAAGTTCAGGTTCAGTTTGATTAGTGTGCCACCATGAACATATGGCGCTTTTAATCATTTTGCATATTCAATCATGCGTTGGCGAAATAAAACATATAACTATATTCAATAGTTTTATAATAGTGGATAGACACTCTCTGACATTTGCTTTCTTGCCCACTGCACAAATATTAATCAAAGGAGGAAAACAACAAATAGATCATTGGTCTTAAAGGAGACAAAGAAGATAAGAGTTCAAGATCACCAAATAGGCAATTACAATAAAATATATTAAAGACAATACCAAATATTAAACAAAAGAATAAGGAAAAACAAAACCAGATGCGTAGAAATAAGTAGTCTGTATAAAAGGAATATATAATTCAAAAAAAAATTGCAGCATGTATACACAACTTATATAATTCAAAGAGTAGTTTGCTAATTTTGTTATTTTTGGGGGTTTTAAACCAATTCACTCTAATTCAAAATACAATGTGACCCCCCTGCTTAGATTTTTCTGGATGTATACCATCAGGGGTGAACCCAGAATTTTTTTTATATGGGTTCATAATGTCAGCAAAATCTTGTAAAAATATAAAAATGGATGACACTTGGGGTTTGAACCATTATTTGTGGGTTCAGTGGCAACCTTTTAAACCAGCTAGACCAGAGAAAAATTACAAATACAGCTTACAAAATTAGAGTATGATATATTTATGGTGTCAATTGAATCCACTGCTCTGCACGTGGGTCCGCCCCAGTATACCATATTCTTTTGGTAAAAATGTATACTATTTTTTGTTTGAATTTTTTTTTAATATGGTTGAATTTAGAGGAGTCGCAAGTCCGTGGATGGACTTTTTTTCTAATGCATTCAAATAGATTCTAAAGCATAAACTCATATTTGCGTTAAGTGAACAGAATAATATGACTTAATTAGTTTCACATAGCAGTAGGATTGAACCTGAAACGTGTTAGCCTCCTAAAAATGTATACCATATTTGTTGTAATATCTTTTGCACATCACTCTAAAACGCCTCAGAATCGAAACCACACCAATTTTTGATGATCTAATTGTGTGAAAACGAGTCTTCTCAAGTCTAACTAAGTACGTCTGTTTTTTCTTTCTTTTTTGATCTTTTCTTGAAGGAAAAACGAGAAAGTAAACATAAAATCCCACATTGATCATTCTTTTAACGTATGGTCCATTTCAAGCTGTCTTTACTTGCTCTTTGGATGCATGCATCTTTTCCATTTTTTATTAGTTATTTCTCGAAGTAGTTAGTAATTAATTTGCATTTTAGCAATTTATTTGTAATGACCTAAAGCTACTCCTTCAACGCCATTTCTAGTTTAATTTGGAGTTTTCTCTTTACGCGAACGCTTGTACGACGTACATAATTGTCCAATTGGAATTAAACAAAAGGGAAGTTTACTGCATGCACGTAACATATCCAAGTGTTTTATGGGTTCATCATAAGCTATATACACCATAATAAGTAATCTCTAGTGAATTGTGTGATACTTGGGTTAACAAGATAGAACTTGATAAAAAATGAATATTTAAAATTTATTTTAGTTAATCCCCAACTTGGCAACTGAATTACCACGTTGCAACTTGCAAAGCTTTCCCTATTTATTTCTTAAAGTATGCAAACAAAATAAAAGTGTATATCACCTACAAAAAAATTAGTAATTGACACAGAGTTAGCCATTTTACATTAGGAAAACAAGAGGTATATTTGATTCTAGTATATATATAATATATATCTGAAACTTCAAACCTAACTATTTATGTCGTATATATGTCCAGATACGACCTGCCCAATGGAATTAAAATGTTAGAAAACTGTAAATCTCCAAAAATTAAGAAACATAGAGAATAACAGAGACACAAATGTCATATTTTACATGTAAATATACAGGAGTAGACACGAATCGGATATCTCGATTTATGGAGGGTATTCGTGATCCGATCCGTTTTATCTAAATAATCAATTATCTGATCTGATTCGATATGCCGCCATTCGAATCGGTGTCCTGGATATCCAAAAAAAAGATTTTTGACCGGATATCTGATTCGATCCGCAAAAATAAATAAATATTCAAAATAATATAAAATAATAATATTTTATTGCAAAATAATTTTTATTTACTTTTTAAAAGTTTTAATAACTAATATAATAAATTTAGTAAATAAAAAGACTTCAAAAATTATATAAAATAGCTTATATATAAATATTTTAATATATGTATATATGCATATAACAGATCGGATCGGATATCCATTTCTAAAAATATTAGTATTTATGATTTGCTTTGTTTCTTACGGATATTGCATTTTAGTATTTACTTTACTTCGTAGATATGAATTACGGATATTTAGATTTTTTGGTTGAAACGAATAACGAATCGAATCAAAATTTATGGACATTTTTGCCAGCCCTAAAATATATACTCAAGTATTTGAGCTGCACACCTCAATCATGAAGATTATGAATGGGCAACATACCGTCTATATTACAATCACATATATACATATATAAATATATAAGAAAAATATATGAACAAATGAATAAATACAAGAGATGCGATAAGAGAGAACACCACAAAAAGAGGAAGAAAATCTCAAAAGAAAAAATGGTTGTTCGTCTTCAAAACACGTCCATTGGGTTTGCATCGCGCAACTTGCTATTTTGTCTCTGTGATTGGTTTGGGAGACACACATCATTGTCTTAGGAAAGCTACAGAATGTGAAGGGTGCTTTTGGCATTTCGTTCCGACAAAGTATTTTTGGTTCCATACTTCCAATCCTCTTCTCCGTTTCTGAACCTTTCAAGTCCCAACTTGCCTCTCCCACTCTATCGTATCTCTGTATGTGTATGTGTGACTACGCCTATCTCGCTGTTTGACTTGGTCAAACCTATTTTGGTTTTGATATTTATCCAACTTTTGTCGACAATTCTTAACATGTTTACCAAAAAAAAAAAAACTTTTGTCGACAAGAAGGAAAAATGACTTACATTTCTGAATTTTTATTTATTATAGTATCTAGTATGCTCTCTTAATTAGTAATGGACAGGAGATTAGTTTGCAAGCTTCCATTGTGATAATTGTCAAAATGTTTAGTGATAACCAAATAACTATAATGGTAAACCATGTAACTAAAAACCTATCGTTTTCAAAACTCATCTAGTTTACTTTTGGTTAATCTAGCAGTTCTTAAGGTAGAAGTCACACTATTTACAACATCCACTTGCATTTATATATGTATGTATAGTGTTATATATGCTGTAGCAAGTAGCCCAAAACAGTCATATATATGTAGAGAAATTGTCTCTTTCCAAAACTAATTTCATTTTATATATGTTGGAAACTGTACTCGAACTCATGCACGAATAGCTAATAGAGAAAATCTTTTCAATAGAAATCTTAGATAAAACACATTAACTAACAGAAGAATTCTATTATGGAAGTGGATTTGTTCTAATATATGTTTATATAATAGATTTTTTAAAAAATAATATTAAAATTAACTTTTTACTTAAAACATAAAACATAAATAAACATTTTATGTATCTATATTATTAAACTAAAGTATCTTTAGAAATTGTTTGGAAACATGGCTAAATATAAAAAAATATAACTTTGAGATATGGTAGCAGTATATTAAGAAAAAAAGTAATGGTTTTATGTTATTAAAAATTTTGAAAGTCTATTATATTAGGAGAAACTATATATATGGGCCAAGTTTAAAATATACGAAAATGGTTCAATCTAATTACCTAAAACAATTTTTTTCTAAAATAATCATAAGACAAAATTTAAACTTTATATACATAGTTCAAATCAAAATAATAATTTAAAATTGATTTATATCAAAAATTGATTCAAAATATATATATTTAAATTTTTATTTTTACGAAAATATTTTCCAATAACCATTATAAAAAAATATTTTCAATATATACAAGAAAATACAATACAAAAACCAATTTCAAACATCAATTTAAATTATGGTTTTTATATTTCACATTAAATTTTAAAAATATAATAGTGACAAAAAATTAATCAGCAACATATTTTTGAAAATACATTTGCGCGGATGCACAGATCAAAGTCTAGTTTCTGTTAAAATAAAAAGATACTATTATAAAATTATATATCGGAGTAAAAAATCTACATCTATTGCTAGAAATGATGACACTGATCAAGTGATTATTCATTAAGTTAAAGCATGATTAACCCGGAATTCTTAAGGTGGAGTTCTTAACTGAAATTAATAAACTGTTTTTTTTTTAACTTTTAACTAAAAAAAATAAGAATCGATTTTTAAATAAGGATTTTAAGAACCAGTTTTTAGCTTTTTAGTTAAAAATTAAGAAACAGTTTATTAACTTTCGCTAAAAACTCCATCCTAAGAACCCGAGTTAATCATGGTCTTATGATTCCTTAGTTGTTATTCACAAAAATAATAATAAATATTAATATGTTGTACTTTTATAAAATAACAAGACAAGAAGAGAATTGATTCATTGAGACATTTACATGAGAAGCCAGTATAAGTCACCAACGAGTATATAATTTCGAAATTACAAGTATATAGATCACAAATACTATCCCAAGTTGGGTCATTTTACAACATATTACATCCAAATGAATATAAGAATATAAGAATAATTTCTGCAAAATATTAAAAATAAGAAAAGGAGAAAGCAGAAGTCAAAGGGACCACGTTGATAAATGGAGGACAGGGTTCCCATCTCTTGTTTGTCTCCCCATCTCCACTGCCTCACGAGCCTTTGCTCTCTGCCAATTGTATTCCATTCAAATTCAATACTTAGAGAAATAAGTAATTAATCACATCAAAAAGCAGCTGTCACAAACTACTATAGTTAAGACTTAAGTCTTGATATAAGATCAATTGTATATGCAAAGGCCGCACTGGACTAGATCAGACTTGTCAAACAATAAATTTTCATTGTGGGTTAATTAGTATGCATGATGACATAATTTTATAAGGCCGAACCTAAATCATAAACATAAGACATATACTTGAACAAAGTTTACTAGAACCTAAAAAGGTTTATTATAACCGATTCTATTAAAACATACTGGATCCATGGCAACGTATCTTTACCAATTACCACTAATAATTTTTTTGTTCATCTTCATTATGCAAACTATTAAAATTTCTTAGTACCTGCATGGAATCAACAGCATCGGTCTCTGAGTTGAAGTCATAAAACGAGCTTGCTGCCGTGAGTTTCATCGACAGCAGCTGAATCCACATATATTACAAAAGAACGAGAATGAGTAACTATTTTTTTTGAAAAAAGAGAATGAGTAACTATTTCACCTAAAATATATCAATATTAACTGGAGATTTTTTTTAAAGAAAATAAAACCTCGACTTGATTTTGTAGAGACTGGACATAGTTTATTATCTCGTCAAGCATCGTAGCCATTCCCATACTCTGCAGAAATACAAACAAATCGATATTTACTTTTGGATTTACTCATATTTGTTATTCATTAGTTACCTTATAACATCCAGGAACAATATCTTGCAAGCATCTCAATCTCTCGTTTATTTTTCCTCGCCGTACCTGAAATTTTTTGTATTAATGAATATTATACATCACGTCCGCTTAATTTTTGTGTATAACAAATTAATAGTTAAGCAACATTACCCTCTCTGCTAAGCTGTGGCTATCAGTGGCTTGGCCTCTTCTGGCTCTCACATGAACAACTTCTCTCTCTTTCTCTTCTTCTTGATTCTTCTGCTTCTTCGACCTCTTACCTCTTCTTGAACAACCCTAATTTGTTGACAAAGTAAAAACCATTTTGATGAAAGCTTTAATAGAATGAAAGAAAGATGAGATATGTTGTTCAAGTTTAAATAAAAAATAATAAAAGGAAAAAGATTAGGGTTTCGAGATCAATTACAGTTTCGGTGGTATTGATATTCAGCTGATCAGAGACGCTACTATTCTCGGATGAAGACAAAGTTTGTAACGAATCTTTTCTCTTCTTGGTCTCGTGGACGTTGTTGTGATTGGGATGATACAAAATTGAAGTCGTGGAGAGATTATTATCACTGCCGGGATATTTCCCGGGATAAGCAAGTGATTGTTGTTGATGACGATGAAGGAAGAAAGAATCGAGACAAGTGGAGAAAGGAGGAAATGTTTGAAACTGAAGGTTACTGCTGTTGTTGTTTAGATCTGCAGCTTGAGTCATGGAGGAATATATATCCATGGCCATTGTCTGAAAATCAGAAGATAGGTTCTCAAAGTTCGCCATTTGATATAATGAATTGATATATCAGTTTGAATTGGTTTATGATACAAAGTTTGAATTTATATTGCTCATTTGGAATTTTTTTTTTTTAAGTATTATTTTATTTTGATTTAATAATGGAGAAAAAGAAATGTGGAATGAGACTAAAGAAGTAAAGGGAGAGACACGTGGGCAAGTGAACCTTCTGGGATTTGTGTGTCGGGAAGGTATGGCCAAACAAGGGACGTGGGGCCAGTGTTTGGTCGTGGGTCCCATAAGACTTCTTTCTTTGCAAGGGGGAAAGAACTAAACTTAGTTTAAGAAATAGATTGTCTATCTTTAGTTGACAAAAAAAAGAAGATTGTCTATCTTTAAATTAATTATTAATATTTTGGGAAGAAAATGAAATGGATGTAGTCAAACTAAGTTCATATCAAAACTTTGTTTTAATGAAAACAATTTTTAATATTTTTATAGGGAGGGTTTTATGTTGGCATATTGGGTAAAACATCACATCCATTTGCCAACTTATGCTTCCAAATGGCTAATGCCAAGAAATCGACAAAACTCAAAAAAATATATGTATATGAGATAAAAGGAAAAGAACTTGTGGAACATTGGAGATAAGTGAAAACATGTAGTAAGGAGTTGGAGTTGTGTACTGAGTAAAAAACAGGGTTCTTGTGTTTTTTTTTTGTATAAAACCGAAGTTGACATCATATGTAGTTTTTGAAAGAAAAAAATACAGTTTTGTATATTGTTCTTATATCTTTATATAGTTATGTAAATTTTGTCAATTACCAAATTATATATCTAGTTAAGAAAATAATTTGTCGATATTTGTTGATTTTTGTTCTTTTTGATGATCAAACACTAAGTTATAGGAAAGAGTTAGGTTGCAACAAAGGTCAATATTTAGTTGGGCCATTGCAATTCAATTATGAATGGAGGGATATGTGATTGGCATGCAATTACATCCATTTAAGACGACTTACCCTCTAATTCATTATTAGAAGTAGCAACGTATCTACGCCCTAAACTGTTGTGTGCTTTAATTAGGAAATTTTGGAAACAAAAGTTTAAGCTTCAAACTCGTAATATATATTGTGACTCGTGTTTCACAAAAAAAATAGCAGTTTGTGACATATTTTAAACTTCCACTGATCATATCCTTTTGTACTGATCATCCTTCGTTGATTATTCACTGATTTGATGCCGTGATATGATAAACTCCCTTATGAAAACGTATTGTATCACTATTAAGTGAAAGACAGTCATTATGTGAAAACCTTTATTTTTCTAAACGTAGAAGGTTGTGAAAGGACTACTGCGCCACTATTTCATGCTTGATACAAATTTCTGGATTATTTTTCATACCCGAATCTCCAAGATGGCTGGTTAGTCATAAGCATCATATTATACATTTCTGTAGTTAGTTCACGGTTCACCTATTTTCTGTAATAAGTAAAGAAAATGAAACTTATAAGTAAAATTTATGTGATTAGTAAAATCATGCGACATTACTGATTTAACAACTCCAGTAATTAATATGGAAATTGAGCCTTTACAAACTGAAATTCGAGCATGTGCTACTCTACATAATACATAGGCATAGTTGAATGTTCTAAACAAGAGCATGGATCTTGTTGAATATTGATTCAACATGAAGAACTCGAAGGAAATAACTCTGAAGATATACCGTGGTTGGAAGCTTCTGGTAGAGCAAGAAGGTTTCAGCTGAGTGGAATTAATAAGTCACGTGTCTATCACGTGAGGTAGGCCTGGGCCTTGAGATTCTCGGATCTTCGGATCTTTTCCGGTTAAAGTTTTTTCGAGTCCTAAATATTTGAACCCGACAGGTATATCTAAATTTTCGGTCTAGGTTCGAGTCGGTTTTTCTCAAATCCCGGTCGGTTCAGATCTATAATTAAAATACTTGTAAAATATCCATAATTTTTCGGGTCCATATCGGATCTGAGTCAGTTTGGGTATTTAAGATCTAAAACACAAAAAAATACATAAATATCATCAAATTTAGTCAAAATACGTCATGTATACCTAAGATCTTATAAAATAACTTAAAATAAATTGTTAAAAATTAAAAGAAAAAAAAATTGTTGTCAAAAATATATATTAAATTTTACATTTAAAACTTCATATTAATTGAAAATGTTACAAAAATAATAACAAAAATTGTTAACAAAATATATTTCAACTAAATCATAAAATAAAATATAGAAAATAGAACATAACAAAATATAGTTTTGGATATTCATGTTTTTAAGTCGGATATAAATCGGTTCTTATCTGTTCGGGTTTATTCGGATCGGTTTTTTCGGATCCGGGTCTATTCGATTAGGTTCTTTTCGGATCTGAATCTATTCGGATAGGAAATTTTTGGACCCAATAGATACTTCTAGACGTTCGGATCGGTTCCGGTTCAATTATTTTCGGGTCGGTTCTGAGTCGGATCTTCGGATCCAGATTAAAATGCACCGGCCTAACGTGAGGTCTTCTTTTCATCAGCAAAAAAGGAAACTCCTTGTTTTGGCGTAAGTAAGAGACTGAGTAATCTTCTTCGACGAGTTCTCGAGAGAACAGAGAGAGATAGAGAGATGTGAGGGAGAGAGAGAGAGCATAGGTGTATGTATCTTGGAATTTTTGGGGTTATCTTCTCTGATCCTCTTCTTGGTTATTCTTCTTTATTGTAAGGTTAGTTGGATTGTACCCAACGGTGAGTCATGAGTGATCTCCGTGTACAGCCATGCCGGAGGCAGTTTCCGGCTAATCTATCGAACTTGGGGACCGCAAGGTCACAAGGAACCGGGTCACTCATGACTCCCAACGGTGAGTCATGAGTGATTGTATTCGTTGATTGAAGCTAAGTTCAGGTTTCTTGAAGTTCATCAATGGTGATCAAAGGGGTTGGATTCTCAACAGATCTATCAACTATGGACATTGTATTTATTTATGAAACTCATATCATATATACATTCCCAAAAAGTATCATCTATTACAGAACACAAACACCAATCTCTAACTGTTCAGTTAATAATTTTAAACATACTGACAAACACATATAAATGTTAGTGTCTGCGTGACTAATTTACTTACTGTCCCATTTCACCATTACACTATTAGGAGACTGTACAGCCAACGGTCCACTCTTATCTCCATCATCCATATTGGAACCAAACCCATTGTTCTGTATCCTCGTCAACGTCTCCATCACGTGGGACATACACGGCCTAAGATCTTTATCAGACTGCAAGCATTGGAACGCTAGCTCAGCGACTGCGATGACCGTCTCTTTCACCCTTGTATCCGTGTCAAACCCGAGGGAAGGATCCACCATTTCGTGGAGTTTGTGGCTCTGTATTTTAACGACTGCCATGTTCGAGAGATTGATTTCTTGGCGCGTTCTTGTGATATCTACAGCTGGAAGCGAGGAGATAAGCTCCATCAGTACTACCGCGAAGCTGTACACGTCGCTTTTCTTGGAGAGTTGATAGCATAGATGGTAATCTGGATCAACATAGCCTGGAGTTCCTTGTGGAGCGGTTGATACGTGTGTTTTATCCATTGGAAACAGTCTTGAAAGTCCAAAATCCGCAACCTGAACAAGGAAAAGAATGTTAAAGAACTTAACGTTGGAAAGATTATGATCAAACCAAAACTTTGAATCAGTTTGGTCTCGGTAGACCAGTAGAGCTGGTCCACTAGACATACTTATAAGCAGTGTTCTAAAACGTGGCTTATGAGGGTGTTTAGGCGCTACAACCGTTTTAATGTTATACAATGTTTTATATAGATTTATATAATTCTGATGAATAATAACGTTTATTTACACGGATATTATACGGTTTATACAGACGTTTAAGCGCATATTAAGCATGAATAAAAAAAATTTATTGATATTATTATATAATTTTAAAATATTACTGCTAATTGTTATCTATATTATGTATTTATATTATTATAGCTATTAATTTAAGTGTTTGCAAAATAATTTTAAATTTATAAATTTATTATTTATATATTTAGACAGGTTTTTATTTTTTTTTTATATTTGAAACTATATGTATATGCTAAATTATACTTTCATACATAAAATTTGTATTTAAAATATTTTATGTAAAAATTGTTTATACTCCATTTAGACATCCACTTATAGGCTCTAGATATTTTATATGCCGGGTAACGAGACACGCACGAGTTTTTAGAACCCTGCTTATAAGTAATAGCCAGAGTGTGAGTTACTGACCTTGACATTAAAGTTTTGGTCGAGTAGGATGTTATTGGACTTAACATCACGGTGGATGATCTTGGAGGCGTGGAGATACTTCAAAGCAGATGCGGTTTCAACAGCTATCTTGAGCCTCGTAGACCAAGGAAGCGAGCTCGGATTAGCCTGTGGACCATGTAGATGATCAGCTAACGTGCCGTTTGCAACATACTCGTACACTAGCAACAACTCCCGACTCTGTTTAGACGAGCATCCAAAGAGAGACACGAGGTTTGGATGGCGTAATCCCGTTAAAATCTCAACTTCGTTCCTGAACTGCTCTGCTCTTTTGAAGTTGTTATCGTACAACCGTTTTACAGCTACGCTTCTTCCATCTTTAAGCTTGCCGTAGTAGACAGTACCAAAGCCTCCGTCGCCTAGTTCTTTAGATGGGTCGAAGTTACTCGTGGCTTCTACGAGTTCGTCGTAAGAGAAAAGACGAACACCTACTAATAACTCCTCTGCTTTCTCAATGTCTGAAGACTTTGAAGATGGTTCTGAGGGTATGTTTTTTGGAAGCAATGTTGAAGAAGTTCTGTAGCTTTTTGTTTTTCTACGATGGTACACAAACCAACCTATGCTCGCTACCGCTAATCCCACTGTTACTGCTACAACACCTGCGTGTGACAGAAACATATATGTTCTTTAATCTGTGAGACTTCAAAGACAAGAGTATAGAAGAAAAGATTTAGGACTTTATGAAAATAATATACTTACTGCTACAACAACACCCTATGAATGTTGACTAATATTACAAATACAGACCAAAATTAGAACGTGGAAATATACTTACTTATGACAATCTTTAACTTCAAATTGATACCACCTGCAATACAAATAAACAAACCAATACAACCTTAATCAGATTTGAGCATTCTCTAGTACCAAAAAAAACTGATGCATGACTAGATATTTCATCAACCAACTTGAGATTAAACAAAAAGACTAATAATAATACAAGGGTTGTTGATAGAGCTAAAACATAGAAGAAAGAAATAATATGTGAGAGAATCAATAAGACGTTGATGCAGCAGCACTTGGTTACCCTTCCTGCAAGTATTATGAATGTTAGGTCCATCAGGACACAAGCAAACGAACTCGTTATCATCAGGTTCCACACCGCCCGCCACTGCTATTGCATCGGACGCAACTATGCGCAGTCCAATTCAGAGCAAAACCTCTATTCAAAATCTCGGAGTAATTCATTGTTAAAAACAGGTGCACATCAGACTCGACACCATGCTGAAACAGGGACATCGACTTCCTTCTGGCACGATCCGGACGCAAAAGTAATCTCTGTTCCCGGAGTAAGTTTCCTCTGGAAGACCCCGAAAGATCGAAGACTCGTGTTGTTGCTGCCAGAACAAGTAAGAGGGTATGTGGTGAAATCCTCCCACAGGTTGCCAGAGCAATTGTAAAGGATGGAGAAATTGATATTAGAGGGGATCACCGAGAAAGGAGTCCTGTGGAGGGTAAGGTTATGCATAGGGCTGGGACATGGATCATGAGACACCCTTGAGTTCACGACCTGTAGCCGTTGTTTCTCGTATGACATGTTCTTGATGAGGTAAGCTCTCACCGGCGATCCCGAGAACAGGGAGCTTCTTGATCATCGTCACAAGTGAGTTCGAAACTGGGATAGCCGCAGAAGGGTTGTTGCTTGCCTGATAGGTAGAATGGAAAGGAGATCTCGGGACCTTTGCCAGCATGATTTGGGCTCACAGGCCTTTAAACTTTGGATCGAGAGAGAAGGTTTGAGTTGCTAATAGTATGAAAGTGAGGAAGATTCCTGTGAAGGGATGTGTAGGAGAAACTTGGAGTCATCATTTTTGAGGATGAGAACAAGAAAATGAGGTAGGAAGGAACAAACAGAAGAGAACAAAAGAGAGAAACAAACTAAAAGAAAGGAGTGGGTGAGAGAGTTGGAGTTTGTTCAACTAGTGTTAGTATAAAACTAATTTCTTTTTGATAAAAGAAAACAAAGACTCCAATTTGACTTGAAACTAATAATTCTAGCAGCCTCACAGGTCTAAGATGACCCACAATTTTTTTTAGAAATGGGAACTTAGGTGGCCTTGGTTATATTGTTTCTAAAATTAGAAAAGTCATTGTAATGGCAAAGCAATAATTGAAAGAGGTGTTCTTTATTTTAGGGTAGAGCGGGTCGGTTAGGGTCGTCGGTCTCGTCGCAGAAACTTCAAACACAAGGAAAATTTTGTATACTTTCATTAAATACCGACTACGTACAGAAACAAACTGGACCCATAGTAAGTACTATCAGCCCATTAAAAACCCAAGAATTGATTCAGTCTGGGTCGGCAAAAGACCAGCTGTGAATCCAAAATCTTTCTTGATCGAAGACAATTTATATTTGTGGAAATTTTGCACCAAAAAAGGATAAATGAAAACAAGACACGTAAAATAAAGTTGAAGAAGTCAAGTGGGCATTAAAAAGATTAATAAACGATTACAATTCTCTATCGACTGGTCAAAGTATACGTTCTTAAAGTCCATTTGCAGAAATGTTCAGATGGAACTAATTTTAAATGTAATGGTGGCAATTATCTAAACGCAATCTAAAAAGGAATTTCGAAACGGAAAGAAGTAAAAACTTTTTCTTCTTTTTTTTTGATCGAAGGAGAAGAAGTAAAACATGAATATAAAAAAATAAAATAAAAGACTAACCTTGATCGTTACAGGAGCGATTGTGAGGCTTGTCTGAGCACAGACACCGGAAACTTCCCGAGTCTGATTCCGAACCACAAATCCCCTCGGAAGTGGAACAACTTTTGCAAACTTTATCGTCTATGGTGTACCTCAGCTCGAACCCTTTTTCCAAAGCCGTATTCAATGCTTGATTCGAGTAGTCATTCAACTGGTTAAGAACGTTCTTAGCAGAAGCAAGCATCGGTATTTCTCCAACCTTGGTACAGTTGTGGGGATAATAATAACTAGACGATCCAAAGAAATGATACGTGACGACCGTCTCCGTGTAGTTTTTTTGGCAAGTTATTGTTGACAGCGCTCGGCTCGGGTCACCTGAAGAGCAATTGAATAGACCGATGGTCTGGGTTGTAGGGCTTAATGAGAACCGATCGTCCCCCGTGAAGTTCAACATCTTTGGGCAGACACCTTCGAATAAACTCTCCTCGGCTAGGGTGATTGTCTTATTGTCCAGATTGGTAGAAAGAACCCGAAACGTGAAGTCCTCAATCTCTATGGTTAGGCTTTGTCTCTCCGTACAGGTAAGCTCGAACCCTTTACTGCCGCAGAACTCGGGTTTGCCGATATTATCTCCCCAAAATGGGTAAGTGATGATGTGGAACACCGACGGTCCATATCCGCATCTCGGAGGTGATCGACACTCCTCGTACTGACTATCGGCTGAGAAGCACGACGGGAAGCTAGCGACGGAGAAGAGGAAGTAAGCTGATGAGGTGAAGAGAGATGGACATTGATTAGATTTTTGACCAATGACAAATAAAACAAGCCCTTCTGCGTTTGTTGTTGTGTGGCTTTGGGGGGTTTTAAGTAACGGAAGAATGGTCAAAACGATCAGTGACGGTGGTGATGACGTTTCTAACTTTTTTTAATGTACTAGTTAATTACAAACCGGGTAATATTTAAGCAGAACTAAGATCGTCATTATGTTAATGTTTGTTTGACTCATGACATTTGTCTAAGATTTTCTTTGAAAAAAAAAAGAATGGACAATTGAATCAACAATGTTTACTTAGAATCAATGTGAAGCGAATATGTTTGGTATGCCTTGTAAAATGTCAACTTGAGGATAGAGCAAAAGGATCCAATCGTCGACGAAATTGTAGAATGAAAGACACGCCTAGAAGACATATAAAACACATACAGATCGAGAAGGAAGATGGAATTTATTGTAATATATTGCAGTGTTTCAACTAAAAATAAATAATTGATATTTTCGGAATCTCAGGCAAAGACCTAGACTTCAAAGCTCAAACACCAGTTTCTACCTTGTGGAGCATGATGATGGTGTTAAACTAATTTAATTTATATTATAAACGCCGAAATTGCTAGTAATAGTAGTTACTCCTTAATCAAATTGATCTGCAAAATAAATTAAAAATTTAAAACCTTAACCAATAATAGTGGTCATTTTCATTAATTAATTATTAGACCATATAATTCACAAGAAGACAAAAAACCATCGTGGACATAAAAGTCAAAGTAAAAGGAAAAGGTGGAAACGAAAGCCCACCAGTATCATATCATCTAAATTCATGAAAATTCACTGGAAGTAAATAAATTTTCCAAATTCCAAGTAATAATAACTTAACTATGACTGAATAATAATCAACTGGTTGATGTCAACAACGTTCCTTCACGAATAATAGACAGAAAAAATAGAGAGAGAAAAGACACAGAGGAGAAAAATTCACATATCTTAGGAAAAAGGGGAAAGTCGAAGGTGACTGTGTTCACAAAAAAAAGTTCAAGGTGATTTAGAGGAGACATTAAAAATATGGGGGTACATTTTGAAATAAGACAAAAAGAAAGCCCCGACAAAAGAAACGCAGAAGAAACTAGCCGTTAGGGTTACGCAAGATTCAAATTCTCTCAGATCACGCACTTCCGTAAAGACAAAAGAAGCCCAAACCCCGTTTCAATACTTCTTCATCTATACCACGAGACGAGACTAGAAACCCCTCTCACTATCTACTTCACTCACATTCTTTTATTCTTTTATTTGTCGGATCTCTCTCTCTCTCGCTTTGATCCGACAGTACATCTCCGATTCCTTGGTCTCAGTTTCCTCTGTAAGTGTTCGATCTCTTCCTTAGTTTCACTGTAAATCAGATTAGTGAAGTGTTTTTTTTTAGGAAAGTTTCGAGCTTTAAGCTAACCTAAGATTACCTTTTATAGATTAGTGTTTCCTTATATGAGTTTTTACTACAGATCTGAGCAATTCTTCGGCAGAAAGTTTCTAAATTTAATCCCTATGTAATAGATCTGACGAAACCATCTGGAAAACATTTGTAGGAAGACGACAATGAGAACTCCTGGAACTCCACTTTCGAAAACGGACAGAACACCAGCTGTAACGCCAGGTGGGAGCTCAAGATCCAGGGAGGAGAAGATTGTTGTTACCGTGAGGCTAAGGCCACTGAACAAGAAGGAACAGTTGGCTAAAGACCAAGGTGGCTTGGGAATGTGTTGATGACCACACCATTGTCTCTAAACCACAAGCTCCTCATGAACGCTCCCATCACCAGTCCTCCTTTACATTTGGTATAGTATAGTCGATATCTCTGCTATTCTGTTCTGTTTCCTGAGGAATCTGAGTGCCTGATGAATGCACTCTTTTTTTTTGTTTCAGATAAAGTGTTTGGACCAGAGAGTGTCACAGAAGATGTGTATGAAGATGGTGTTAAGAATGTTGCATTGTCTGCTTTGATGGGCATTAACGGTAGATGATTTGTGACTAAGATAATAGTCTGTTTTGTTTTTTGGCTTTTTACTGGGATTGATCGTAGATGACTAACTAATCCGTTTTAATGTTTCAGCAACAATATTTGCTTATGGACAAACGAGCAGTGGAAAGACATACACCATGAGAGGAGTAACGGAGAAAGCTGTCAATGATATTTACAATCACATAATCAATGTAAGCATTTCTATGATCAGAGCTATAAATTAATCTTTTTACATGTCTATGCAGATCTTTTGATGTTCTTCTTTTTGTTTTTGTTTTACTTCTGTTTACAGACCCCTGAAAGAGACTTTACTATCAAGATCTCTGGTCTGGAAATATATAACGAAAATGTCAGGGATCTGCTGAATTCAGATTCAGGGCGTGCCCTTAAGCTCCTTGATGACCCTGAGGTATATTACTTACTTTACATTAAAAGGAAATCATTTTGTTGTTGATGTTTATGGCCTTGTTTGAAAGTTTACTTCCACTGATCTAATAACTTAATGATCCGCAATTGCAGAAAGGGACTGTGGTTGAAAAACTGGTCGAAGAAACAGCTAATAACGATCAGCACTTGAGGCATCTCATTAGCATTTGTGAAGGTAACTTGGGCTTGTTGCATCATATTTTGTTTTGTTGTAACTATATTCTCCTAAGTCTATTCATGTTTGACGTTCTGACTGTTTTTTTTTGCATTTTGATAGCTCAAAGGCAAGTTGGAGAAACTGCTTTGAATGACACGAGCTCACGGTCACACCAAATAATCAGACTGGTAATGTTCTTGATTCATTTTTCACTGAAACAAGTTTCCATGTACCCTAAAAAATTGTTAATAACAAGTTCTTTATGGCAAAGCAGACGATACAAAGTACTCACCGTGAAAATTCAGATTGTGTGAGATCATACATGGCTAGTCTGGTAAAAATAAATCCCTATCTTTTCAGTTTCTCTCTCTGTTTTGATTCATCAGTTTATCTAGAAATTTTTGTTTTAATTGGTGGGTATGTTGAATGCATTGCAGAACTTTGTGGACTTAGCAGGAAGTGAAAGAGCATCACAGTCGCAGGCAGATGGAACGAGACTGAGGGAAGGTTGCCATATCAATCTAAGTCTAATGACTCTTACAACTGTCATAAGGAAGCTAAGGTGAGGAGCTCTTACATATATGCTGAGAGAGATCATGAACTCTTGTTAAGTAATAAATTGATTTAATTTGAATTTGTGAACTCTTATCAGTGTGGGAAAAAGAAGTGGACATATACCTTACAGAGACTCCAAGCTCACTCGGATATTACAGCATTCACTCGGTGGAAATGCTCGAACAGCCATTATATGTACGTTGAGTCCAGCTTCGACTCATGCTGAACAGTCAAGAAATACTCTTTACTTCGCCAACCGAGCCAAGGAAGTTACAAACAATGCCCAAGTGAATATGGTAATGATCTTTTGTCATGCCTTTGCTCTTTTTTTGAATGTAAAGAAACAAAAATATTTACTTGCTGGTAATTGTAACTACTGCCAGGTTGTCTCTGATAAGCAACTAGTGAAACATCTTCAGAAAGAAGTGGCTAGACTGGAGGCAGAGCGTCGCACACCTGGTCCATCAACAGAAAAGGATTTTAAGATCCAGCAGGTTTCTATTCACTTGAACTTTGCCCCAACCGCAAAGATTATTATATAGTTAACCGAAGCTTTGATGATGATTATTTTTTAGATGGAAATGGAAATCGAAGAACTCAGGAGACAAAGAGATGATGCACAAATCCAACTTGAGGAGTTACGCCAAAAGCTTCAAGTGGAACAACAACAAAATAAGGTCTCTTAAGTTTACCTCTCTCTATCTCTCTACTGTTTCTATGTATACTCGCAAGACTTTGGCTGAAGCTTTGAACTTCTGTCTGTATCTCAGGGCTTGAATCCTTTTGAATCACCAGACCCACCGGTCAGAAAATGTCTTTCCTATTCCGTTGCCTTGACACCTAGCGCGGAGAACAAAACTCTAAACCGTAACGAGAGAGCGAGAAAGACGTCAACTCTACGTCAATCTATGATACGCCAGTCATCAACAGCTCCTTTCACACTGATGCACGAGATCCGAAAACTCGAACACCTTCAAGAACAGCTCGGGGAGGAAGCAACAAAGGCTCTCGAAGTGCTGCAGAAGGAAGTGGCTTGCCATAGACTAGGAAACCAAGATGCAGCTCAGACGATCGCCAAGCTTCAAGAAGAGATAAGGGAGATGCGTACCGTGAGATCTTCATCATCCACTGTGCTTAAAGATGTTGTGGTGGGTGGTAGTACTGGAGACGTAGTCATAGCTCCTAACAAGAGTGTAAGTGCCAACCTCAAGGAAGAGATAACAAGGCTCCATTCGCAAGGAAGCACCATCGCAAATCTTGAGGAGCAACTCGAGAGTGTTCAGAAGTCGATAGATAAGCTGGTGATGTCACTCACAAGCAATATCAATGCTGGAGATGAAACCACCCCAAAGACAAAGAATCATCATCATTCGAAGAAGAAGAAGCTTCCATTGACGCCGAGCAGCGTATCCAACCACCACCGTCAGAACTTCTTGAAATCTCCATGCTCTCCTCTTTCAGCTTCTAAGCAGGTCTTGGATTGTGATGCTGAGAACAAAGATCCTCAAGAGAACACAGCTAGTGGGATGTAACGACTCCACAGAAAGGAGAAGAAAGCGGAGACGTGTCGTCAAGAGAAAGCACTCCATGGTGGGTACAGAAGATCAAGCTCGGTGAACATGAAGAAAATGCAGCAGATGTTCCAAAACGCAGCGGAGGAGAACGTGAGGAAGCATAAGAGCGTACGTCACCGAACTCAAAGAACGTGTAGCTAAACTTCAGTACCAGAAACAGCTTCTCGGTTCATCAGGTGCTTGAGTTGGAAGCAAACGAAGGAGCTGGATACAGCGTGGAGGACGAGGAGAAGACCATAGAGGAAAACGAAGAGCAGAGTCAAGTAGCGTGGCATATAACTTTTATAGAGGAGAGACAACAGATCATAGAGCTGTGGCATGTCTGCCACGTCTCCATCATCCACAGGACACAGTTCTATCTACTGTTCAAAGGCGATCAGGCAGACCAAATCTACATGGAAGTGGAGCTAAGACGGTTGACTTGGTTAGAGGAACACCTAGCAGAAGTAGGTAACGCAACTCCAGCTCGAATAATAGGTAACGCAAACTCCTTCTCGGAACGGCGATGAAACTGCAGTTGTATCTCTATCATCAAGGTACACACGCATATCAAGTGAAATCTCTTAGATTAGTCACACTTCACAAAAAAGCTAATGTTTTATTCAATGTGTAGTATAAGAGCACTGAGACGGGAGAGGGAGTTTTTGGCGAGAAGGATAAACTCGAGACTGACGCCTGAGGAGAGAGAGGAGCTGTACATGAAATGGGACGTGCCGCTGGAAGGGAAACAGAGGAAGCTGCAGTTCGTGAACAAGCTGTGGACTGATCCTTACGACTCGAGGCACGTGCAAGAGAGCGCAGGAGATAGTGGCGAAGCTTGTTGGGTTCTGTGAGAGTGGTAACATATCTAAAGAGATGTTTGAGCTCAACTTCGCCATGCCTTCGGATAAAAGGTGGAACATTGGCTGGGACAACATCTCCAATCTTCTTCATCTATGAAAAAAAAAACTTTTTTTTTCGTTTGCGTTTGTGAATTATGTTCTCTCATTTTGATTTGTATTCCTTGTCACATTTGAACACAGTCATATCGTTTATCAAAAAATAATAGATTTTGACTAATACAGTGTTAAAAGTTTGAGTATTAAAATGAGCAAAATAATTAGTTAAGGTATTAAACTGGGTAGTGAAAAAGTTTAGGTATTAAAAAGTTTAACAAAATTTAGTTTGGGTATTTTTATGGAATTTTCCCTACTATTTAACTTGCAAAAAATAGGTTTAGGTTTTTTTTTTTTAGTTTTTTGGGTATATACTGGGAATCTAAAATCTACTTTGCTCTCGTGAGTCAACCAAAACAAAGTTTTGAATCTCGAGTCAACCCTCATTTGTTTGCTCGAAACTGGGCCTAGCAACGTATAAGATTGTTTTGGCCTGATTCGGGTCTAAACCCGTTAAGAAAACGGATCCTTCCTACAATGACCTCAGGGAAACGGGTCGGCGAATATGAAACAGTAGAAACTCGAAACTTCGATTTAAGTGTCGCTCGAAATCAAAACTGGAGACTTGATAGATAAGTATATCGAAGAAGAAGCTGAAAATGTCAAGCTAGCAAATCGGATTCTCGTGAAAAAGCTACTATCTATGGCTTCCGTTGCTTCTAAGCTCTATTCAGGTCTTATAACTTCCTCTTTGATTAGAAACTCTTAAACACATATGATGAAAAACGATTCTGATTAACTCGTGATTTGTTTTTGGTTCGCAGACGATGTCAGTCTTCTTGTGTTGTTGCTTGATACGAACCCCTTATTCTGGAGCAATACATCCGACTACATTCTCTCACTTCCTCTCTCATGTAAGTTACCGTAGTGTGTTTTCTTTCGAATTAATTCGTGAATGTATGTTCATGATTTGCTGTTTGTTACTACGGGTAGGTGCTTGCTTTTCTGAACGCGGTTTTGGGATTGAATCAACTGAACCAAGTTGTTGTGATAGCTACTGGGTACAGCTTCTTGTGATTACATCTATGATTCGTCTTTGACATCGAATGTGAGCTCCGAGAGCGGTAGGTAGAACTGGAACGCCTGCTCTTTTTGGTTCTTTGCTTGAGAAGCTGGAAGATTTTATTGCCAGAGATGAGGAGCTTATCGAGGAGCAGCAGGAGCATGATGATGATAATAGAATAGCTTCTTCTCTCTTGTCAGGATCACTCTCCATGGCTCTTTGCTGTATCCTTTTTGGAATGCATTTAAGCATTTGATCACTCTTCTTTTTTTTGTGGGGTTTTCGCAAGTTAATGGCTTGTCTGTATGTATACTACATAACACCATGCTAGTAATCTTAAGTTAGAAAAACTGATAGCTTTTTTTATGGTCGAGATTTTTGTTCTCGGCTAAACCTAAAGAATATCTCTGGAGACATCAATGTCGTTTGGTTTCTTAGTCTTCACTTGTTCTGTTTTGTCTGATTTTTCCTGTTAGATATACAGAGGGTTTTCCGTTCTGGACATCTTCATCCCCAGCCTCGGGTGCGTGTTCAGTATGATTATACGTCTTAATCAATTGTCTTGGATAATAGTTCTCATCTTGATTGCTTTGTAGAAATCTTCTGCTTAGTGCATAGCCCTTTAATAATAGCACTGATTTTGCTATGGGCATTTGTATGAAATACAGATTTTATGCTTGCAAGGCTCTCCAGATGGCCCGGAACAGTACGTTCTCTTCTCGTTTTTTCTACTTGCAATAGTTTCTTCTTTGGATGATGCTCTTCTTTTCAGATATGTAGCTGTTATGAACTCTATCTTCTCTGCACAACGCCTAATGGTACTCTTTGTTTTGATTTGTTCTTTCGCATTTAAGTTTTCTCAACTAATTCCCAAATATCTGTACCTTGACCTTAAGTCACTTGGTTATTTAGGTGCCCATTGATTCCTGTTACATAGGTACACAGAACTCGGCATTTCTGCAGCAGGTAATAACATTTCTCCCTAGAAGCTTCTTAAATCTTCAACCCCTCAACCTATGCATTACATCATGTGTGGCATATCTGTAGGCATTCTTACATAACCGGCGGATGTACATCATGCACCTAAACAGTTGGATGGCCTGTTTCAGTTTCTAACGGTATGCTCTCAGCTCAAGTACAAAACACAAACCACTTACATGTGTACTCATGTGACTCGTTACATAAGCGTACTCGATGGGTCCTAACTTTCCTTTGTTCTGTTTTGCATAAAAAAGACAATCTTTGCCACTGATTTGCACACCCGGAGCTTTGTACAGCTTCCTAAACCCGTGGGCGTTGATTTTCGAGCATCGTAAGTGACAAATATAGAAACTCTTCCGGTCTTCCTCCGCATGTTTTTCATAAGAGATGTTATAATGTGTGAAGAAAAAAAACTTGTAGGTGTTTTTGCCACAAGAAGACTATCGATATGGGGTATGTTTGTTCGGTATGTCTGTCCATTTTCTGTGAGCATCACAAGAAATGTTCAACGTGCGGGTAAGAAATTTTGATCCATTCTTGTTCTTTCTCACGGTATAATAAGCTACCGACAAGTTGTCTGATGGTGGTGAATATGTCCAAAAATACTTTTCGGAATTTGCAGTTCTGTTTTTGGTCAGTCAAAGCTTGATGGTGCTTCAATTGTGAGTGATAAGAAGAGAAAAGCTCCTGATTCATAAAAACATCTTTTACGCTAGAGCCACTGCAAATTTGCTTAGTATTCTAGCATTGTAGTCTTTGCGTTGATTTACAAGAATCTATGAAGGAACACCAAATTGTAAAATCAACTAAATTACAGTTTTGATCAAACCCTTAGTGGCTAGGTGATTTTAGTTTATTTTTGCGAGCCTTGGTAGTTCACAGAGAAAACTGGACTTCTCAATCCAATGAACTTAACGAATCAGATAGCTGGATTTTGGATTTGTCTACTGTGAGATTTCATCAGCAGTGGTTCTTCATAAGGTTCTCTGAAATAATCTTTGCATGAATTTGACAGACCAATGAGTCTTGTGATAAGGTACAGTTATAAGACGGTCGCGGATGAAGACTCAGTCTCCTCTGCTGGCAGTTCAGTTCACACCAGAGAGAGAGAGAGCACACCATTTCCGAAACCCCGAGTCCTCACAACAAACCAGTCGTTTGTCACGAGCAGACAATGTATTTGGTAACCTTTAGGAGAGAGTACATAGTTATAGATTAGGACTTGGACTGATTAGTGTGAGTAACGAATCCTGTACTGGGATTCGATATTGATGAGTCAGGGAGATTTATCAATTTGATAACTTTTCTTATCAAACTGCCTTAAACGCTGAATCATGAGGACTTGAACCTTTTAATCGTCCTTCTAGACAAATGATGAGATTAGAAAATATGAAGTTCAGATGTGGTCACGGTTTCTTGCGTCCAAGCGAGGGAACCTTAAGACCTGAAACTAAACTGATGCAACAAAACTTATTATCATTAATGGAGAAAAAGAAATCTAAGAGGAATCCAATTCCATTTTCTTTTCTACATATATGAAAAAAATGTGAAACAGAAAAACATATAAATAAATAAAAAGAGGGATGGGATGATCTGGCCATATCAAAATTGTGGCTCCAATAGTCTCTGTGATTAATAGAGATCTGGTTGTCACATTTGACACCATATGTATGTGGCTGATTTGCCTATTATCCCAACCATTTTTTTTTACAAATTCGTTTATGAACTTTGAATTTTCAGTAAAGATGTACTAGTATTATTTAATTAAATTACAACCAATCAATCATCTATTGAATTTATGAGGTATAAACTGAGGATTAACTCATCATATATTTATTTTTCTCTTGTTAAATCCAAGGTTAGATTTATAACGACTATATTTATTGTGGGGCAAAGAGTAATATCATGAAAGCTTTGTGGAAGACACGGACAGTCGGACAGGGGACGGAGAGATGCATAAAAAAACAAAAAATATCTTGACAATAATTACAAAACACTCAATATCTTTTTCATAAATTCTAACGTCGCCCCACTTTATCCACGGATCAGATCTCTGTAGACGAATCGCGTGATGTACACACCGCTAAGAACCGAGCGTGATAGTTAAGTTAGGTTAGCTCACAGCCACAGGATCATCTGTATCACCTTCTCGAAATTTCCATAGATATTAAAATAAAGATAGCAACTAGCATCTGACGTGGCAAAGCACGGCTATATTAGGACTTGCCCTTTCTAGTATGTTCTCCTCACTGTCTCCTTCCAATCTCCTCTTCTCACTAATATTTTTTTTTTTTGCTTCACTTTCTCGGAGATAATCTTCCTGTTTCCAGGAGTTTGATTTCCTGGGAAAAAAGCATAACTATTCACACTTTTATCAATTCACTGTCCTGAGATCCGAAGAAAGCTTATCAGATACTGTTACATGGCTGCTCCGGTAATTAACTTTCTTCTTTGGGAAACAGATTGATTAATTAAAGATGTGTTAGTGTCTTAGTGAAGCTTATCGAATTTTTAAGTTAGATAATATGTAGAAAGTATCTACTTTGAAGGAGTAGCTTGTTCATTGCTTGTGTGTTTCTACTGGTAGGATCGAAGTGAGGATGTAAGTAGCAATGTAGAGAACGGAAGTTGCAATTCAAATGAAGGAACCAATCATGAAACCAGAAGTGATCGGATCGCAAACGCGGCTAAGGTATCAGCTTTGTTAAGAAAAGTTCCACTGTGGGAGAAAGTTTCTTTATTTAAAAAAAAAAGTTGTCTGAACTCTATGTGTGCTGTTCTACTTGAAGGTTAGGAAGCCGTATACAGTATCTAAGCAGAGAGAGAAGTGGAGTGAGGAAGAGCATGAGAGGATTCCTTGATGCTATACAGCTTTATGGTCGTGCTTGGCGTCAAATCCAAGGTACTATTTGGTTTTTGCTTTGACAGAACACAGTTTTCTAGCTTGATGTAGTTCTGATTGAGTTTGTGATTTTTTTTTGGTGCAGAACATATAGGTACGAAAACAGCTATTCAGATCAGAAGCCATGCTCAAAAGTTCTTCTCCAAGGTCTAGTGTTGTACTATATAGATGTTCTTCAGTAGTACTGAGCTATTCTGGTCTTGTAATCTGACAATTTTTTTGTCTGATTCCATATTGCAGGTGGCTCGTGAAGCTGACAGTGGTAGTGACGGCTCGATTATGATCCCTCCTCCTCGTCCAAAGAGGAAACCGACGCATCCTTATCCTCGAAAATCGCCTGTTCCATACTCTCGGTCTCCTTCCTCAGCTATGGAGAAAGAAACAAAGTCTCCAACTTCTGTGCTATCAGCGTTTGCTACAGAGGATGAGGTCAATCGATGCTCCTCTCCTAACTCATGTACCAGTGACATCCAGTCCATTGATAAGAAGAATGACTACGCAATATCCAATCGATCTTTTAAAGAGGATGGTGCTGTAACCGGTTCAGCACCCATCTCTAGCATTATGCTTTTTGGGAAGATTGTGCTAGTTGCAGGAGGATCTAACAAAACATCTTCTTCCAGAGAGGGCGGTGCTGATCATAAACTAGTGACGAGTCAAGATTCTAGGCATGTAGATACTGTTTTATCTCTAGGGGTATGGGAAACGTCCTGTACCGGTTCTAATGCGTATGGCTCGGTCACCAAAGTTTCGGGGAACTTGGAGAAGAGCGCAGAACCCTGTTATCCTGTAAATGGGTTCAGACCATACAAAAGATGCTTATCAGAAAGAGAAGTGACATCCTCCTTGTCGTTGGTAGCTTCAGAAGAAGAGGGAAGCAGGAGAAGGGCACGTGTATGCTCGTAGCGCAGGTACATGCCCTCTTTGTACAGTTGCTAAAAACCACAGTTTTAGGGTTGATGTCGATGAGTCAAAGGTTCCGACACTGTTGGGAGACTCTGATGAGAACAGTCGGACGAACCAAACGCTAATCCATTTGGATATATGAATTTACTTGGCTGTAATGAGGTTTCATGCACTGTCTTGACATTAAAAAAAAAAGACAGTTCCTTTTTTTCTTCATCAACAAGTTTATCTTCTCAACCACCTAATTGTAACTCAGGCTTAAGTATCGTTTCCATCTTTTATTTTGTGCGCCAAGCTTAAGCATCGTTTCATGAATAACATTCTCAAGATCTGTCAAAGGCTCTGATTAGGCCTGGGCGTTTGGACAGGTTCCTAGGACCATTTTGGATCTATTAGATACTTTGGTCCGGGTTTGGATTTCTTTTCGGATCAGGGTTAGTTCGGATTTATAACTACAATATTTGTGAAATATTCATAATTTTCGGGTTTGTATCGGGTCCAAGTCAGATTCTAGTTATTAGAATTTTAAAAATAAAAAATATGTAAATTCTATCAAATTTAGTTTAAATATATTAATATGTATGTCTAAACATTTATAAAATTATTAAAAATTAAGATAAAACTGAAGCATCTTAATAAACCGGTGGATTTAAACTTTGTTTTACATGATCTGATCAGTTCGATTAGGCATTTGTCATCTATTTTTATAGTTCAATTTTTGATAACACGAAAAAACCATTATTCAAAACTTTGACAACAATGAAAAAATATTCTTTTGCAATTCTAAATTTTACATTTAAAATTTTATGTTATTTAAAAAGTTATAAAAATAATAATAAAGATTGTTAACAGAAAAGTATTTCAACAAAATCATAAAATAAAATATAGTAAATAGATACGACAAAATATAGTTTTGGATATTCATTTTTTTTAGTTCAGATACAAATTAGTTAAAATATATTAATATGTATATCTAAACATTTATAAAATTATTAAAAATTAAGATAAAACTGAAGCATCTTAATAAACCGGTAGATTTAGACTTTGTTTTACATGATCTGATCAGTTCGATCAGGCACTTGTCATCTGTTTTTATAGTTCAATTTTTTGATAACACGAAAAAACCATTATTCAAAACTTTGACAACAATGAAAAAATATTTTTTTTGCAATTCTAAATTTTACATTTAAAATTTTATATTATTTAAAAAGCTATAAAAATAATAATAAAGATTGTTAACAGAAAAATATTTCAACAAAATTATAAAATAAAATATAGTAAATAGATACGACAAAACATAGTTTTAGATATTCATTTTTTAGTTCAGACATAAATTCGTTTTTATCGGATCGAATCGATGTTTTCGGATTTGAATTTATTCGGATCAATTCTATCTTTTTTGGATAGGAAATTTTAAATTTAATAAATACTTATAAATTTTCAGATCGTTCTGATTCGGGTATTTTGAATCAGTTCTGATTCAGGTTTTGGGATCCAAGTTAAAATGCCGAATCCTAGCTCTGATTAGAAAAGAGTGAACAGGCTCAAAACAAGGAAGCACAAACACAAGAAGGGGCTTCAGCTAACTGAAACCTCGTGCAAGGCTGACTCTACTAACATTCTAAGCCCATAAGTATATATGGGCTTGTATTTCAAAATTTGTGGCAGGTTGCTGTTTTTTTTTGGAGGGGGAGATCAAAAGTGCCACGTGGCATCTTGCATGATAAGTAGCGTGCGTCTTGGAGAAAAAAAAATCATTGCGCTTCTTCCTAGCTACCGTTGTAGCTACAGATTTCCCTTTACCCGCGACTGTACAACTTCTAATCTTCTTTTTAAAAACAACCAAAGACAGAGAGTAGGAACAACACAATATTCAAGTTAAGGCAACTACTAGAAGAAGCAAAAACCAGAGCCGTCAAGACATGGCTAACTCAAGACCGAAGAAGGTTCAGTTGCTCTTCCCCAAATGCGAAGCGTCTGTATTGCCAGACCCTTGTAGTTTCTTTAGCAACCATCTCCTCTCAGACCCTCTCCCTACTAACTCATTCTTCCAGAACTTCACTCTCGGTAAAGGCGACGTCCAACCTGAGTACTTTCACCCTTACCTCATCAAACCGGGCAAGTCCTCGCTCTCCATCTCCTACCCATCTCTATTTCATAACTCAGACTTCTTCCACGAGGTTTTCAAACAAGACATTACCATCTCCGGTTCACTCGTCGACCCCAGTTCCAGGCAAAACTCATCAGATCTCTTCCTTTAGCGATCTCGGCGTCAACCTTGACTTCCCTTCCTCTAATCTCAGATTCTTCCTCGTCAGAGGAAGCCCGTTTATCACCTTCTCGGTCTCATGCAACACGATCACAATCTCAACAAGTCACGAGTTCGTGTTCTTTTCCGGAAACACCTCGTGTACAAAGTACACGGCTAGGCTGAACAACAACCAGACATGGTTGATCTACGCCTCTTCTCCTATTAAGCTAACCAAACACGACAACTCCTCGATACACTGTCGTGGCGACTTCTCCGGTTTAATCCGAATCGCTGTGTTACCTACCTCAAAGCCAGATTTCGAACCGGTTCTCGACCGGTTCAGCCGCTCCTACCCGGTTTCCGGTGAAGCAGACGTCACGAAGCCATTCACTTTAGAGTACAAATGGGAGAAGAGAGGCCACGGAGATCTCCTAATGCTCGCTCATCCTCTTCATCTAAAGCTCTTATCAAAAGACAACGAATCAGTCACCGTACTGGACAAAATCAAATACAGAAGCATCGATGGAGACCTAACCTGTGTTATCGGAGATTCATGGGTTCTCAAACCGGACACTGTACCGGTGACGTGGCACTCACTCAAAGGAGTGAAACAAGATTCATCATCACGCGAAGAGATCGTCTCGGCTCTCATCAAAGACGTCATCGCCTTGAACTCTTCCTCTCCCGTCTCGAGCCGGTCTTATCACTACGGGAAAGTGATAGCGAGAGCAGCGAGGCTGGCTCTGATCGCAGAAGAAGTCTCCTACCTCCACGTGGTTCCTGCCATCGGTAAATACCTAAAGGACATGATCGAGCCGTGGCTAGAGGGGAGCTTCGGACCGAACTCGTTTGTGTACGATCCTAAATGGGGAGGTTTAATCACAACGCAAGGAGCGAGAAATGCGCGGGAAGATAACGGATACGGGATATACAACAACCATCATGTATCATCTCGGTTACTTCCTCTACGCGGTTGCTGTGCTTGTTAAGATCGATCCTTTGTGGGGGAAGAGACACAGACCTCAGGCTTACACTCTTTTGGCGGATTACATGACGTTTGGGAGGAGGAAGTGTGACGATGGTTTTGATTATTCTGAATTCCCGCGTTTGAGATGTTTTGATTTTTTCAAGCTGCATTCTTGGGCGGGTGGGTTGACGGTGTTCGCCGACGGGAGGAATCAGGTGTGTCCAAGCGAGGCTGTAAACGCTTATTATGCAGCTGCTTTGTTAGGTTTAGCGTATGGCGACGTGCATCTTGTTGCGGCGGCTTCCACTATCATGTCGCTTGAGATCCACGCCTCGAAAATGTGGTGGCAGGTAACCATTTTTTTCAAACCAACTCATTCGAATAAACCGAATTGGATTGTGTCATAGATTTTAGTCCGGTTTGTTTGGTTTATAAATTATAAGAAGGAACAAATATAGAAATCGAATGAAAAACTGAATAACTTTGGTAACTAGGACTATATTTTTAGGGAATGATTAGTTGAGTTTCTACTTTAAAATTGAAGTTATATTTGACTAAAAAATTACCAGTCAGTTTTCTAATTTTATGAGTTTGATTTTAGCTATGTTTTGTTTGTTTGGATATGTCATTGTAGAAATTGGATCAGGTTAATTTTTCTTGGTTACATTGTTAGATAGTTGTGGTTCGGTTTCGATTTTGATTAAACCATATCCTAAAAACCGGAACAAAATCTGAAAGAACCAAACCAAAAGAAGACGAATTGCTGGAATAGTAGCTAGTAATCAAATTTGACTACTGTTTTTCTTTCTTGTCGTGCAGGTGAAAGAAGACAACACTATGTACCCAAAAGATTTCACGGCCAAGAACCGTTTGGTTGGGGTATTATGGTCGACGAAGAGAGACAGTAGCCTATGGTTCGGGGACAGGGAGTGGAAAGAGTGTCGGCTTGGTCAACAGTTATTGCCGTTGATTCCGGTTTCCGAAATCCTCTTCTCCGACGTGAAATTCGTGAAGCAGCTCGTGAAGTGGACTAGGCCTGCGTTGAAGAGAGACGGCGTTAAAGATGGCTGGAAAGGGTTCGTTTATGCTTTGGAAAGTGTATACAGCAAATACGAAGGGTTAGAGAAGGTGCGAGGATTGCAAGAGTTTGATGATGGAAACTCTCGCAGTAATCTATTGTGGTGGGTCCACAGTAGAGACTAGACGCTGGTCATGAAGTCTTAACTAAGATTATGTGGTACAATTCTCAAGTAGTACCAGACGTGTGTGTGTGTTATCATGAAGCTAAACATTTGGTTTGAGTTTATTTAAACGTTTTATTTACGGAACCTATCTAGCTTTGCCTGCATGGCTTGTGGTTAAATGATAGGCAAGATCTAGAAATGTGCTAAAACTTTTTTTCCAAAATTTTGAGTCTCTCATGAAACAAATTATGTGAAATATTTGGGTTGGATTTCAACTCATGCAATTTACTAGTAGTTCTGTAACATGCGCTCCATCTATCTCTAGTTCTCTACCATTAATCGAAATCATTTTAAACTTCGGATCAGACATTGTGATTGATCTAGAAGAGTTCATATTATAACACTAAATAAGTTCTTATTGAGGGAGGCTGACCTGATCATCCCATAGACCAAGAGTATATCAAAGAAAGGGAACCTGTCTAGCAAATTATTAACAATCAAAGAATGAATGAATTATAAAATACAAAAAGATTGGAATAAAAATTAGAATATAGTTGACATGTTATCTCCAAACAATCAAAACTTTTTACACAACTCTCAAAGAGACAGAGAGATGCTGTTGACCCAACGAATCCCCTCAGGAAGCTTCTTCTTCTGATCCCTGTGGACAGGTTTCTAAGTCTAAAACCTCTGTTCCACCAAACACTAAACATCATCAGCTTCAAATCTCAACCTCCTCGGCCTCACATTTCAGGTTAACAAATGCTTCGAGAGCTTCTCTCATCCACCAATTCTGACACACCTCTCTCGCTTCGTCCAAACCAACCCATCTCCGCTTGTCTAGTCTCCGCTTCAGGCCACCGCTCATACTCTTGGTCAACAAGCAACGCAAACATGTAACCTTCGTGGATCACGCTCTGTCTTTTACTCTTGTATTGCCATTTCCCAAGCCTTTCCTCTAGCTCTCCCGTCACACCGGCTTCCTCGATCGTCTCTCTCAAAGCTGCTTCCTCCATAGACTCATCAATCTCCCAACCTCCTTTTGGGAATAACATTCCTTTACCCTTCTGAGCACTGATAAGGAGAAGTTCGATCTCTTTGGACTCGGCTCCATTGGCTTGTTGTTGTTTCTTGTATCTGTACGGTACGCATCTGCAAATAATATTTTGAAAAGAAAAAATATGAGATTCCTAAATGGATAGTCGTCAAAGGTGGAACTTTATCAACACGTGTTTGACGTACCCGACGACTTGACGATAGCCTGAGTTATCGTAACGCTGCAAATCTCTGCCGGTGCGTGAGACGAGAGAGACGACCTTCTCGATCTGCGCTGGAACAACCTTCGTCGACGGGATGGTCTCGAAGATGGGAGACAGATACGAGGCGACGTTTGATAAGTTCGACACGATTCAGGGACACGGAGAAGCCTGTCATTTTGAAACAAGGGAGAGGGTTTCGAATCAAAAGAGGGCTCTGTTTTTGGATTCGAGAGGATCGATTTAAGGAAGTCTGAGAGAAAGAGAGAGAGAAAATGGATAAGCAACAAGAAAGAGAGAGAGAGATGTGATTTTGTTAAGATGGTTAGGTTTTGGAACTGTGTCTTTATATGGAAAATCACACGAGAGATGTTTGAAACCACTCACGCGCTTCAGGAGGTGACGACGTTTCGTCCAACTTCTTTTTTTTTTAATATCAACTCATTACATTTTTATTCAAAAATATAATATTTGGCGGGCTATTAACTTGATTTTCCATGTTAATGAATCTGTTTTTTTTTTCTCGGTTTCTTGGCTAACTGCATCTAAGCTTAACTGTTTTCTTTCTCTATTTTGAGATTTGTTGTTTTGTTAGTGAGCCAACTCTCAACCAAATGGATTCAAAATTTAGCATTTTAGAACAAAAAAAGACTGTTAGTTATAACAAACCATAAAGTATGTAAATAACTAGTTAAAATAAATAAATTGATAAAAGAGTCTACAGAACATTCGATTATGAAAAATCAACAAACGATGTATTTTGTTGTTCTTCTAGATTTTTGTTTAATTATTTTCGTCAAGTAAAATCAAACGTAGATGTCTAAAATCAAAGTCAACTCGTTAACGACCAACAAAATCCTTCGGCGCACACACGGAGAAGAAAAAAACGTAAGAGGGTTACGAGACACGCACGGGGAAGAAAACGACCGTAAGAGGGTACGAGACACGCGCTTTGCGATCGTATAGGGAAGCCGTGCAAGTGGGGGTCCTCGTTTTTTGTCTGTTTATGCTTTGTCGGACAGGAAAAAAAAAACTAAGAAGAGTGTGTGCTCGTCCACAAACTCCGTCCCTGACGCAAACACGTTATTAGGCGAGGCCGCTCCTCTAGTCTATTTAAGATGACTCACATTTTGTTGCTTTGTCAGTCTCGTGATTTTCTAGAAGCCCAAACATGGATACAACCAATAAGCTATTATTTTTAATGGGCCTTAGCCTAGCATCAGTATTTTCGAATTGGATTGAACGCTTTTAGGCCTCGGCGTTCGGATACCCATTCGAATACTGATTGGTTTTTTGGATATCGTTTTTTTTCGGGTTTTAAAACTAAAACCCATTCGGGTATTATAAAATTTTGGATCGGATTCGAATCGAGTCTTTCTGGGTTTGGGTGGGTTCGGTTCTGATATAAAAGAACCTGAAAATAACCGAATAACTAATGTATCTATAACGGATTCGGATAATAGTACCCAAAATAACCATATTATCCGATTCGGTTCGGGTATTTTGTATCCAAACTACTCAGATTTACCAAAAAATAACCAAATATACTCATTTGACACAATTTTGTTTAAATACGTCTATCCAAACTACAATATTTTATCCGAAAATACATAAAATTATTGAAAATAACTAATATATTAAATTTATAATTAAAATTAAAATAATTATACATATAATTATAAATAATATTTTGAAATATATATTTTATTTCGGATATTTTCGGATACCCATTCGGTTTTCGGTTCGGATCGGATTGGATACCGATTCTTCGAATACAACAGTTTAAGACCCAAACGATTATTTCTGAAGAACCGAATAAACCCGATACCCTGATTTTTCGGGTCGGTTCCGGTTCGGATCCTCGGATCCGGTTTTTGTGCTCAGGCCTAGCTTTTATCATCAGTATTTTCTGTGTGTTTTATCACAGATTATTTAATGCTAAAAATTGTTTATGTATAAATTATGATATACTAATACTCAGGTAGGTGAGTAGACTTCGGCCTAGAACGAAAAAAAGTATGCAGGCCCTTTCAAATATTCCTCCTTTCATTATCAGACCGGCTGGCGAAATCTTTTATAGAGTCTTGCGTATGGTTCCAATAGCATTCGCAAGACTATATATAATTAAAACTTGCATGCAAATATATAAATATATACGTACCAAAATAGTTGTACCTAAAATCTGGTTTACCAGAAACCGGCGTCTTCATTTGACCTTTATCCTTTTTATCCGATGGAAGAATCAAGAAACATCCAGACTCATAATAGCTGTCTGGTTAATACTACAAGAAACAATATCCAGTCAAAATCAGTTACTTGCTTGTGGGGTTATCTCAAAGTAGATACTTTTTGTTAGGAATCTAATTTTGTTTTTAGTGAAAACCTAAAATCACTTGTTCTAAATAGAGATGCATACATGATTTACCTCATGCCGATCTCTATGATTCTTTTTTTTTGGATCAAACTCCAATCTCTATGATTCAAATGTATATATAGTTAACCAATGATTCCAACTAGGATTCAGTACATCGTGAATATATTCATGTATATAAGCCTCAATTTTTCTTTTAAATTCGGACAAAAAAATATCAGGGAAACAAAAATGATGAACAAAAAAAATAATCGTCTATGATTAATAAAATATAAAAATATTTAACGATCCTCAAGATTTTATTCGTCTAGCTCTCCACGATCGTCTCCAATCCAGGCCTCCAAGATCCGTAGTTCAATTCGCATAGTACCTTCTCTTCAAGAGTTTCTCTTATCTCCACACCATCATGATCATGATGATCATCGTCATTACTGGATGATGAGTTTCTTCTTTTGTCTCCGGACACCGGAAACATACAAACAGGGAACACTCTCTTCAAATGGTTATACCGGCTCTCGTTGAGTATCTCTGCTGCTTTCTCGGAGATGAGAGCGAGTTCTTCTTGTGTTAAGACAGAGAAGAGCATGTCTGTCGGAAGGAGAAGGTAGAGATGTCGTCTCGGCCGCAAAAACTCGTCGGGAGATACGGCTGTGACTCGGTGGCCTATTTGGAGAAGTGTTGAGTCGGTGATAAATTGACCTGAGTTTTGAGATACGATGTCTGAAGTTTTGATGGGCTTTGAGAAGACTTCGAGCGTTCCGGTGAAAGGAGCTAAGATTTTGACTACTCCTGATGATGTGATCAATGGTGCGCATGAGGATGTGTTTCCCATTATTGTGTTAATAGAACGAGAGAAAGAGAAGGTCGCATACAACAAAGGGAGAAGTTTCTTAGAAATGGGCTGGCTTTTATAATTATGTGTAAACATATAGTTTTATTTGTTTTTGGATTAAAATGTGATTAAGTGTTAATTATTCATTCTGCTGGTTGTGTACAACTCACAATTTGTGTACCTTCTTTCTCTCCGGTTTGTAGTTGTCGCTTCTTAGCTTTATTGGCGACTTTATCCGATAGTTATAGTAATCAAATTACAAAAGGTAAGGTTTTCGTTTCAGTTTAATTCATGAATTCATATATATATGGCCGCTGCTTAATTAATTATCATATAATCAAGTCAAACTCGATATAATTAATCAGATTCATCCCTTGTAAGAGCAGCTTAATTGTCTTTATCTTTAGTTCTACCAAACACTAGAAATTACTAAAATATAATGTATATTAGTTTATTTGTGACTTTTTGTCGTGACAAAAAGTCATGACAAAGGTCATTTAGAGCTAAAATGAATACGTTTATTCAAACAGATAAAATATCATAAAACGCATATAAATTTATGATTTAACGACTGTATCTTTCATTCTATTGCTATTATTTTTGTTTAGACTGTTTATATTTATACTAGGTATAAGAAAGAAGCACATGGATGAAGGATGGGTCATGGGTGTGACTGGAAAGAGCTGGGCGGTTGGGCTGAGCTTGAATCACGATGCTACCTGACTTATATCATCAGACATGGCTTCTCTTGTTTTTGTTTCCTTTTTCTTTACGTTTTTCCTTATTATAAATAACAAGTCGTTCATCTGTTTTTAGAAATTTCAATCAAAAACAAAAACTACATAAGTAGGTACCATGAAAGAAATTAGTATAACAATACTCAAATACACCTCTTTAGCTGTCTGGATACATCATCATACATGTATAGATGTATCTTTTTAGTTGCTACATTTTTATATGATTATTAATCAACGTTTTATGTTATTATTGTGATAAAGCATGCCATATGTGATAATGTATTATGTAGATTTGATTATTAGGAGTTAACTCATGCATGTGACTACGTATATTTACTTAACCAACAAAATCAACATATATTTATCTCAAGATTATAATTTTCAGCATACATATAAACTTTTTAATTGATTTAAAAATTACATACAAACAATTTAGTAGCAATGATAAGGTTAATTAATATGTATAAAATTGTTGTTGAGCACCTCTTACTTACAGATGCCTTCATATGGTGGATACATACACGCACACACTGCATGTGTATATGTTTATGCGGCTGTATGTTTACTTTCGTGTATGCATTTGTCGCTGTCAGTGGTTCGAATTATATGATTTTATTTGTAAAGTGCCCTGGAGTTCAGACTCTACTTGTTTTGTATTCTTGCTAGTTTTAAAAAAAAATTATTTGCACCAATCTTGCGAATAAAAAACTATACCGGATCCATTTGATGAACTGTCACAAGATTTTCTAATCAATTAGAAATCTTTAAACAGTCGCCAACACTTGGATAACACTACAAACACATTAGTTATAATCAAAGTGAAAAAGGGATTTCAAGTAGCTATCGTCAACATATTTAAACAGGGTATAATTTCTTATTACAGATTCAGAAGGATGCGAGCTCACCAGAGGATCAATCGCTTAAACGCACGTCTCCTCGGCCCTAATGGGGGAAGCTCTCGCAGCCAGGGAAGCACTGAATCACGCCTCCTCCCTCAATCTCACAAATATCTGTTTCAGAACAGATTCTCAAGAGCTCGTCAGAGCAATCACCACGGGAAGAAGACCTTCAGAGCTATACAGAGTACTTACGGACGTCGCCGCCCTGGTTTATCCCCCGACATCGCCTTTTTCGCTGTGTCTTTTCGGTTTCACGCCAAGGGCCAGTAATGGACCGGCGGACTCTTTAGCAAAATCTTGTTTGTCTTCTAGTTTGGGCCTGAGGCCATAAATTCTTATGTTTGTTTTTCCTTCCTTTTAATCCAATCAAATCTGGTTGCTCAAAAAAAAAAAAATTTCTTATTACAATATCTGGGAGTTGCAACGTCAAAATCTTGACAGTAGCTAAAAAGCTAGCTTCCAAAAACGTTAGCTATCAAACTTTAACGAGGTATATATATTTTAAATATATTGTTAATTTATTCGACATCACTATATATGTTTTTATTAGCTGTCCACTTAAACATTTTTTCCCCGAAAACACTTTTATCTGATCATGTCTGATTTATATGGATATATAAAAACAATTCATTTGATCTAAGACTCTTTTGTTGATGAGTCTGCCAGGGTTCTCCGGGACATCAGTATATCATGCACAAGAATATGAGAAAGTAATTGTTTGAACTAGTAATAACGGCATAGTATATATCATTATTTTATACTTCGTATTGACTTGTGGTGTTGTAAATGATTGTGAATTGTATTTTATGTAGATAAAACTCAGATGATTATAGTTAATTAGTGGTTTATAATATCCATATAGCTACCCACCAACCCATTTTTGTCTTCTTCTAAACTCTTGTAAAATAAAAACCGCAACGAGATGAATTTTTAAATTTGGGCATTGTAGCTAGGAGAAAATGTTGGTAAAGACATGTTGGAAATTATTATTATTAGAAATTTCAAGTGCATATGAATAATAAATAACCAAACAATTTTCAAGATTTTGCAAACCTACAGAACAATGAATAAAAAGACATAATGCAATATAGTAGTAGATCAGAAGAAGATTGTAGCCAAGGCCACGAAAGCTGATGCGAAGCTAGCTCCGGCGAAGTTGATGGCCGGAGCCGAGTTTGTTGGTTTGGCAGTTGAAGAAGCTCCGGTTCCTGTTTATTATGTTTTAAAAGAAAACAGAAGTAATTAAATACTCTACCACATACAACTGTTATTATAAAATTATGTAACCATACCAGTGGAAGATGCCGGAGGAGTTGTGGTAGTTGCCGGCGAGGTCGAAGGTGTAGTGGTGCCTTAATAAAATTAAAAAAAAAAAAAACATAAAGATAATTAGGAACAAAAACGTGTGTGCATTATGCTAAATCTACTGTAAACGGCTTCGTATTAAGTGGGCTTACCATTGCTGGCTTTGCATAGCGAGATGTCAGCCTTGGCGCCACAAGCTTTAGGGAGAACGAGAGCGTTTTCTTTAGTGAGGTTAAGCGATCTGAGCATGTCGACATTGTTGAATACGGAGCAAAGACACGTCGCGTCTTTCGCCACGATCTCATTCAACGGCAGGCAACACGACGCAGGAGGTGGAGGAGTCACCGAGTGAAGATAAGGCTGACATGGCATCAGTTTCTGTATACACGGCATTGAGTGAGCATCTCCTTTTCCTCCAGCTCCACCTGTTGTCGGTGTAGGTTCAGCGTTAGAGGAAGAAACAGAGAAAAACACAAAAACGACGGCGACGGCGAATCTAACGGCCTCCATTTTCAAAAACAAAGAGTTAATGTTTAAAACAAACGGTTTTGTTGTCTTCCTTTGAAAGTTGTGTGGATTGCTGTAATACATCGATCTCCACGTTTCTTATATATAGTACACACACGTTGGTTATAGTTCTGTTTGTTCCTTTGAATCTAATCGAGTTTCTTCCTGTTTTTTCGAGAAACAGTAACAAAATCAGTTCTGATCCGATTCTTACGCAGCGGATCAAAGACTAAGCGCTGGATTAGTGACATTAGTTAGTTAAATCCATAATCTACTAATTATATAAGAGTTTACAGAAAAGATTGTTGTTACACGGTTTTACATGACAAGAACAGAGATTACATTACAATGATGAATATATGGTTTGTTGTAGTTTTCAGACATGTTCTGGAATCTCACCTAACAATTACAAAATTATCCACATTTAATATTAACTGTGCGGATATTAGAGCATCTGCCAGATAAGTTAAAAAAACTTTTTGGATATGGATTTCCACGTATGAATCTACGATGTAACACATATGTCGTAATCAATGCCGCCTAATATTAATTAATTAATTAATGGAAATTAATCTAAAATACCATTACCAATTACGACAGAGCGCTTATTGTACGATTATTAATTATTTAACTAATGGAGATTAATCTAAAGTAGTAATAATGCGCGGATGTGATATGTATGATATAGACGTTACAGAAACATACATGCGTATGAAATTGGTCCGCTGACTGAAATTATATTTACAATCGGCGGAGGAGAAAGGAGAATCGGTGATAAACAGAAAAAAAATGGGAGGTGACGGTGGTGGAGTCGTGGGGTTCGTTGGTTTGGATTTGTTCAGCTTCGAACTAGCTTCTTCGCTTCTTCGTTCTGGGTTTAAGGTTCAAGCATTCGAGGTCAGCTTCTTCTTCTTTATTTAAGTTTTGATCGGCGTGTAGTTTATTAAATCAAGGTTGATCGGGTTTCATAATATTGGTACCAAACATGTGAATAAGTGTTCTTACATGTTTCTTAATCTAACTCATACTATAATTCAGCTGTTTGTTTCTATTTCCACAACATAGAGTGTTAAGTTCAACTGAAATGATTTTGATTAGTCTGTGAAATGTTCTGTGATTATTGCTTTTATATAGAAAGAAACAAACTGTTTTTTTTTTTTACTTCAGCCTTTTTTAAAAAAAATTGAGGAGAAAAGTAAAATGGTTGTATCTGTATTCTACAGATAAGTACAGAGATGGTGGAGAAGTTCACTGAATTGGGAGGATGCAAATGTGACAGTCCTGCTGATGTTGGCAAAGGTAGCAGATTGAGTTTGTGTTATATAAGTAAATTTATAAACAATTAAGATACATGGAAACAGAGTTTAGTCTAGTACTAGCCTCTCAATTTACTTTTGATACTGTCATGGTGTTATGTTATTTACTCTCCTCTCTATCTCACTTTTTTTTCTTCTGTCTTTGTTACAATTAAGCAGGTGCTGCAGCCGTGGTGGTTTTACTTTCCCACCCTGACCAAATTCAAGATGTTATTTTCGGCGAAGAGGGTGTTATGAAAGGTAACTCCCCCATGTTTCTTTACCTCACAGTTGATGAATTAAATTTTATCTCAGGATTATTGTGTAGGTGACTGTATGCGTCATTTCTTTACAGGTCTACAGAAGGGCGCTGTTTTGCTTTTGTCTTCTACAATATCTCCTTTGGACCTCCAGAAGCTAGAGAAACAGCTTACAGGTTACTACAAATTTGATACTTTTTGAGGGATCGTTTGCATTTCATCTCTGTATTTTGAAGGTTCCGCTTTTCAGTCGTGAACTGAAAATGGGGGTTGGTTTCCGATGCAGAGAGCAGAGAGCAGATCTTTGTAGTCGATGCCTATGTTTTAAAAGGGATGTCTGAGCTTCTTGATGGAAAACTAATGGTATAATCCCTCCACTCTTGCTATGTCTTTGATGTCAGTGGAGGATCACTGAGCTAGTTTGATCTCCATTCATTGTTTAAAGTAGCTTGTCATTGTACTTGTAGTAACCCGTTTCATTCTAACTTTATAAGATCATAGCATCTGGAAGGTCAGATTCAATCACCAGAGCACAACCTTATCTTACTGGTAAAAATGTTAACTCCAAGTTTATAGACCATGTAGACTTTCTGATAACTAAGACAATTTTATTTGTTTCGTGAAGCAATGTGTCAGAAGCTTTACACATTTGAAGGAGAAATCGGTGCTGGAAGGTATGTAAATTTAGGGTGATGACTAACCTTCCCGAGTTGGTCATGTTATAGCTATGATAATGGTCATGTGTTGTTTGCCGAAACATCATAAAACCTATGAATTCTCTTATCGTAATATGCATGAAACCAGACCTTTGATGATTCTAACTGTTCTTCTGCGTTATAGAAAATCCATTGATCTCGTGTTTTTTTTTCTGAATCAGTAAAGTTAAAATGGTGAATGAGCTGCTTGAGGGCATTCATCTTGTTGCTGCTGTGGAAGCTATATCTCTAGGTTCTCAGGCTGGCGTGCATCCATGGATATTGTATGACATCATTTCCAATGCTGCTGGAAACTCATGGTATGCAATTATGCATTATGCTAGAAAGACTTCCTTTGGTTATGAGTAATACAAAAGTATTCCAGTACTGCTAGTAGGACTACTGTGAAATGATAGGGTTGACGACATTTCATGTACTAGTAGAACTTTTAATAGACTCAGGGGAGGGGAAAAGAACAGGCAGAATAGTCTAATCCTGTTTACCAAGTGTAACTAGAAGACTAGTATATTTTTGTTCTTGAGTTCTTCCTTAAGATTTCCCTGAAGGTTAAAGCCATATTGACATGCCAATATTTTTACAATGGCTGTCAGAGAATTAATTTGTCTTGTGTGTATTTTGTTTTCAGGATTTACAAGAATCACATACCATTGTTGCTGAAAAGTGATATAGACGGTCGCTTCCTTGATGTTCTCTCTCAGGATCTGGTATGACATACCAACTTGAAAGTGATTATATATCGTTTGAAAGAATATAGCAAGAGAGAAAAACAAAATTTTAGCTCCAGATTAATGAGTCTTTTATATGCTTAACTGTGATTTAATCTTGATGTTTAGCAAGTAAACTAATGAAACGCTAACTGATTTTCCAAATGCTTAGGGCATTGTTGAAGATAAAGCCAAATCGCTCCCATTTCCTGTCCCACTGTTGGCAGTTGCACGTCAACAACTAATCCTCGGTACATATTGTTATGATCTTATGTATGGCACAATAAAAAACGAACTCTTTCCACTTAATGTAATTGTATGCATAACTTCCTGTTGTCCAGGGATATCACAGATGCACGGAGATGATACATCTACTTCATTGGCTAAGGTCCCCAATAGAGTTCTTTTCATCTTTTTCGAAACTTGTGGCAAATTTAAAGGAACGGAACACTACTGTCATAGACCATGTATTATACACATGCCTTTCTAATGAAAGGTTTGCGTAATGACTAAAACAGATCTGGGAAAAAGTACTTGGTGTTGGCATATTAGAAGCAGCCAAAAAGGAACTTTACAAGCCGGAGGATTTGGCCAAAGAAATTACTACTCAAGCAAAGCCTGTGAAAAGAATTGGTTTTATTGGTCTCGGAGCAATGGGTTTTGGTATGGCAGCGCACCTGTTGAAATCAAACTTTTCTGTCCGTGGTTATGACGTAAGCCTCTGATTAACTCTCCACTGTGAATGCTCTAGTGAGTCTGGTATTCATGTTTCGGGTGACTTTTCATACAATTGTTTACTTATTGATGTATTAGCGTTAGATCATTTCAGATTATTATTTATGTAGGAATTGCTGATAGGTGGCTTAACTTAAAAAAGCCTGTATCCCACTCGAGTAGAAAAAAATGACATTGTTAAATGAAATGTTTGATACTGATACTGTATCGCAGGTATACAAGCCAACGCTTGTCAGATTCGAGAGTGTCGGGGGATTGGCGGCAAATTCTCCAGCTGATGTGACAAAAGGTAGTCGTCAAAATTAAGTCAAGTGAATATATTACAGTGTAGATGTGTCATGTACTCAGAACTTTGACATGAAAATCCTATTTTGATCCTCTGAATCCAGTCAATTCACCCCAGATATAATGCTTTTTATTTGTATCTGCTCATACAGATGTAGATGTTCTTGTAATTATGGTAACAAACGAGGTTCAGGCTGAGGATGTCCTGTATGGGCATCTTGGAGCAGTTGAAGGTATATCTCTGTTATCCTAGCGTTTATATTGGAACTTGGAGCTGATTTTCATATGTTTTTCTTTAATAATATTTCAGCTATTCCACCTGGTACAACTGTTGTACTTGCGTCAACAGTCTCTCCCGCATTTGTTAGCCAACTTGAAAGGCGTCTAGAAAGTAAGTTCCATGCTGAGCTGATTTTGGTGGTCAGACGCTCCGCTGATCAAATTTTTACTTTACTGTCATCATGATACTTTACTGTCACTTGATCGAGTTCTACAATTTATCATTTTATTTGGTAATCTTTTAGATGAGGGTAAGGACCTAAAGCTGGTGGATGCTCCTGTTTCTGGTGGTGTTAAGAGGGCTGCCATGGGAGAACTTACGGTATGAAGTCTAGAAAATTATATACCGTCTCTCTAATGAAGCTGAAGTTATATGTGTTTCTCTCAGATAATGGCTTCAGGTACGGAAGAAGCACTCAAGTCTGCCGCGATGGTATTGTCAGGTAGACGATTTCATTTTCACTTTTCGTGTGAAATATATTCTTCTTCATATCAGTAACCTGTACGTACCTGATTATATTGGTTTTGTGCAGCATTGAGTGAGAAGCTTTATGTGATTAGAGGAGGTTGCGGCGCTGGAAGGTAATTTGTTATCACCATCACCATCCTTTCTTTACTGACATGGACATCATTTCACTTTCTTTGTTACGTGTTTATGCGATGTTCCATAGTGGTGTTAAGATGGTCAATCAATTACTTGCGGGAGTTCATATTGCATCAGCTGCCGAAGCAATGGCATTTGGAGCTCGGTTAGGTCTGAATACTCGAAAGCTATTCAATGCTATTTCCAACTGCGGTGGAACATCTTGGTATGCTTTACTTGGGATCTTTATGGAACACGTTTTTCTTTTCTCATCTATGAAAAAGTCTGTGGTACCATCAACGGCAATAGCATTTCTGATTGCTTCTATTCTTGCAGGATGTTTGAAAACCGTGTTCCACACATGCTGGATAATGACTATACACCATACTCTGCTCTTGATATTTTTGTCAAGGATTTGGTAAGATTAGCAACGTTAGTCAGTTTGCAAACTTTGTCTTTTTGTCTTATATTAACTTTAGCAAGAGTTTTTGACTGTAGGGAATTGTTACCCGAGACGGTTCATCTCGTAAAGTTCCACTCCATATATCAACAGTGGCACACCAGCTATTCTTAGCCGGTAGACTAATCTTTCTGTTTTTCTCAATTCATCTTGAACGTGCATTATTTCGTTATTTTTATAAGAGCTCAATGCTTGGGTTGTATACATGGTTTCATGTGTGTCAAATTTCTTGAAAAATATATTGGTAGTGCTTCTTAATTTAATGTTTTGGTGAAAGAGAAGAAAAAAAAATCTACTTTTAGTGAGCTATACTACTATAGTTCCTTTTCCTTTTGTACCCGTATAGATGGAGACAAGAATACTTAGAGATATCTTGAATTGCAGGCTCTGCTGCGGGCTGGGGACGGATTGATGATGCTGGAGTGGTCAAGGTATAATTGTCATATATGCTTGTTAGTATCTGTCTTTAAAAACAATAGAAATCCTCCTTTTACTTGAAAGGACTGCAAGTGCAAACGTTTACTAGTAAACGGCAAATACCTACAGTTTATTGAGATAGATGCCCTTAAATGAATAGAAGAAGCTGAAACATCTTGGATTTTAATCTTGTATCATATGAACTATTGGACTTAATTAATATCCACATAGAGTATTTACTGATTATCTGTCTTAACCATAGATGGACAAGTGAAGCTACGATAGTATTAAGAATTTGTGTTCTGTTTAGTGCGACTAAAATGTTTTATTATATTTATAGGTATACGAAACCCTTGGAAGGGTTAAAGTAGAAGGGAGACTTCCTGTTCTGAAGAAACAAGACGTATTAAAATCTCTTCCATCTGAATGGCCTTTCGACCCCACGGATGACATACATAAATTAAATATGGGGAAGTCAAAGACGTTGGTTGTTCTTGATGATGATCCAACTGGGACACAAACTGTTCATGACGTTGAGGTTCTAACAGAATGGTTAGTCTTGCATGCTTTCTCTATTAAAACTGAATTTATCTTACTAGCACGAAATTTATCATGAATCGGATTAAGTAAGAGTTGACAATTTGCTAGCCTAGAACACATTGATATTTGGATATTGCTTTGCCCTACTTGTTGACAGGAGTGTTGAGTCTATTTCTGAGCAATTCAGAAAGAAGCCTGCATGCTTCTTCATATTGACAAATTCGAGGTCGTTGAGCTCTGAGAAGGTCAAGACATTCCTATCTTGTACATTCTACTTATTGAAGAGTTCCAATCTCATGGAACAAAAAAAAGCTTATGCTACATCAGCTTTCAGCAATATCAAGCTCTAACGGCATATTTCTTAGACAGGCTAGTGCACTGATCAGAGATATCTGTACCAACCTATGTGCTGCATCAAAAGGATCTGGCAATGCTGACTACACAATTGTTCTGCGTGGTGATTCAACATTGCGTGGTCATTTTCCTCAGGCAAGTTTGGTGCTCCTAGAATAAAATGGTAGAGCATCATATCAATGTGGGATTTGAACTTGAAATTATGATCCATGCAGGAAGCAGATGCTGCTGTCTCTATACTTGGGGAAATGGACGCATGGATTATTTGCCCTTTCTTCCTTCAAGGAGGACGCTATACAATTGATGATGTGCATTATGTTGCAGATTCTGATAGGTATATCTTTGTGAACAAAGAGTGTGTGTTTTCTACTTCCTAATCAGGGAAAAGTTCCCTTCAGAGCATGAAATTAGATACATCTTCATCATGAGTATTGCAGATTAGTTCCTGCAGGAGAGACAGAGTTTGCCAAAGACGCATCCTTTGGATATAAATCCTCAAATCTCCGTGAGGTCTGAATTCTTCCAACAGCAGAATCATCTAATATAGTTTGACCTCGATGAAAAGAGTATTAACGAGCATATTTTATATGATTCCAGTGGTTGGAGGAAAAAACAGCTGGCACCATTCCTGCTAACAGCGTTGAGTCGATATCAATCCAACTTCTAAGAACAGGTGGCCCTAATGCAGTGTGTGAGTTCTTATGCAGTTTAAAGAAGGTAATATTTCCAGCATGTTTTGCTATGGCTATCACCTATCAGTGAACTTTTCTGGTCTCCAGAACTGGTGGACTCAGTCATTCCAAACTTTATTTACATTTCAGGGATCTACATGTATTGTCAATGCAGCTAGTGATAGAGACATGGCTGTATTTGCAGCTGGTATGATCCAGGTAAGCCTGCCTATTGTTCTTTCATTTTTTCTTACTTTTTGAGGTATATTGATCAAATTAGAGTATGCATTTTTTGTTTTTTTATCTTATATTTTTGGTCCCTTAGTTCGATCAAATATTATGTTTGGCAGGCAGAACAGAAAGGGAAATCTTTCTTATGCCGTACTGCTGCTAGCTTTGTTTCTGCTCGAATAGGGATTGTTCCAAAAGATCTTGTGTTGCCAAAAGATTTTGCATCTGACAAAGAAAGTAGTGGTGCGCTTATAGTTGTAGGTTCCTATGTCCCAAAAACAACAAAGCAGGTTAACCTTCGTTACTGACACTAATTTCTCTGTTGTGTTAATTGAAATAAAGTTAAAAGAGTCCTGAGTTATTTTCTTTAAACGAACAGGTTGAAGAACTTCAATTACAACATAAGCAGAAGTTAAGGAGCATTGAGGTAAAAATAAGTACATGTGGTTAACAAGGATAGTTGTTATGGTGGCTAAGTTCTAGGTCTGATCAACAGATCTCTGTAGAGAAAGTTGCTCTCAAGTCCTCCGAAGTGAGAGCTGAAGAAATCAGTAGAGCGGTTGAGATGGCCGATGCTTTCCTTCGTGCTGGCAGAGAGACTCTGATTATGAGCAGTCGCGAGCTCATCACTGGGAAAAGTTGTTTCTCCTTTCCTACTCTTTATATATTTTTATTACTTGGTAATAAAGTCATCACCGAGGGATATCATCACTAACAGGCTTCTATTTATTTTGACAGCATCTTCGGAGAGTCTTGATATTAATAGCAAAGTGAGCTCCGCTCTGGTTGAAGTAGTGAGCCAGATAACTACTAGACCTCGTTATATTCTTGCTAAGGTACTTTTTCATACACTTGTTACTTATCTGTTCAGCTTACCATATCATAAACTTCCTGGCACAATCTGTCAATGTACAGTACAGTCGATAATTGCAACTGTTTTTACAGTTCATCATATTTTGACATTGTAATCCTCGTTTAGGGTGGAATAACGTCATCAGACACAGCAACAAAAGCACTTAAAGCAAGACGTGCACTTGTGGTTGGTCAAGCCCTTGCTGGTGTTCCAGTATGGAAGTTAGGTTCAGAAAGTAGACATCCCGGAGTCCCCTACATTGTTTTCCCGGGTAAACCTTAGTTTGTCATAAAAACATATTCAACTGAAGAAAATGGGTACCCTTAATTGAAAAGAAAGATACATTCCCCATGTAACAGGTAATGTTGGTAGCAGCACAGCTCTTGCAGAAGTTGTGAAGTCCTGGTCAGTTGTAGCTGGACGATCAACCAAAGAGCTGCTTCTTGTGAGTATCCCTCTTGTTCTCCAGCCTCATTTTTCCTTTTCATAAATTGATGTTGTGTTCTTATGTGAAACAGAACGCGGAAAATGGTGGATATGCGGTTGGAGCATTTAATGTCTATAACCTGGAAGGAATAGAAGCTGTTGTAGAAGCTGCAGAGGAAGAAAACAGTCCTGCCATTTTGCAGGTTAGTGTTGTGAACAAAAAGTGGATCTCGGATACGTCAAAGGGTTTCATATGAGAGAGACATCAGCCACTGATAGAAAACCAAAGCATAACACTCTGTTCTCAGTTGCTCAAAATGCCTGACAGAAAGAAAAAAATGAAAGCTTATTTTTTTCCCTGTTCTTATGGCTATGCTTTTAGGTCCATCCAGGTGCGTTCAAGCACGGGGGTATTCCATTGGTATCATGTTGCATCTCCGCAGCTGAACAAGCCAGGGTAAGTATCTTTGATTATGCATTAGATGTGTATTTTATTGTAAGTCATGTATCTTGAGTTTGCGTTGCTATCACGAATCAAACGAAAATGCTACTAACGCGGCAACAAATATTGAAAATTTTGTTACTAATAGGCATAATTGGGCAGGTTCCTATATCAGTGCATTTTGACCATGGAACAACAAAACATGAGCTATTAGAAGCTCTTGAACTCGTAAGTTTGAGTTATATATCGTCTATGTTCATTCTCTTCCCCACTATTGCACTTGTTTTATGTAAAGCCTTCATACCGATTAATCTCGTGCAGGGATTTGATTCGGTGATGGTAGATGGCTCTCATCTTTCCTTCACGGAAAATGTGTCCTACACAAAAACGATAACAGGCTTGGCACGTTCCAAAAACATGATGGTGGAAGCTGAATTAGGTAGACTCTCAGGTACAGAGGATGGCTTGACCGTTGAAGATTATGAAGCAAAGTTCACCAACGTTCATCAGGTCTTTTTATTATTTTTAAGCGCTGACATATCCAATCTCTCACCTTGCAACTTACTATCAATGTCTCTCCTAAACCAAACAGCAATGAGTTTTTTTTCAGGCTCAGGAATTTATGGAGACTGGTATAGATGCTCTGGCTGTGTGTATAGGAAATGTCCATGGAAAATACCCCGAGTCTGGCCCAAACCTCAAGCTTGACTTGCTTAAGGTCAAGCATTCTCTTATACTGTGAGCCCAGTTTACTGAGTTTGGCGTCAATCTTATTCTAAATGATTTTTCATGTGTATAGGAACTTCACAAGTTAAGCTCAAAGAAAGGCGTCTTTCTTGTTCTTCATGGAGCTTCTGGTTTGCCTAAGAAACTTATCAAGGTATCTAGAGCTTTATCAAGATTTTGTTATGGGTTTAACTCTTTATGTGTATTATTATTTGTTGGCCTCATGTTGTTGTTAGGAATGCATTGAGAATGGAGTGAGGAAGTTCAACGTGAACACAGAAGTAAGAAAGGCTTACATGGATGCTCTCACCTCCTCCAAAAAGACGGACCTTGTTGACCTCATGTCGGCTACAAAAGCTGCCATGAAGGCTGTGATCGCTGACAAGATCCGACTCTTTGGTTCTGCCGGAAAAGCTTGATTTTGTTGAACAACGAACAATTGCACAGAGTATGTTTACTGTTTGTAAATTACATATTTACATCCAAAAAACCATCAAATGCATTGTATGCAACGAACAACTGTTAAAAAATAAAGAAAACATTTTAAAGAAAAATTCGAATTTCTTAAACGGGAAGGCCACTTACTTTTTTGGATAAAATTACTAGTTAATACATGGCTATTATCTCTAGACGATATAAACCTCGCAATCTTCGCCGTTTTATCTACTCGTTCCCCCACCTAAAATCCCTAACTCTCACACACATTCTCTTCATTGGGAATCTACTTCCTCTTCCTTTTAGAAAAAATCTCGAAGTGTATATCTTCATGAGTTGCTTCGTTCTTATCATCTATTGATGTCTACTACTTGAACGTAATGGGTTTCGCTTCGTTTCTCAACCTTTTGAGTAAAGTCGATGGCTTTGGATGTGGGTTCTTCGTTTTTTGCAGTTTCTCTCAGATTTTCAATCTCTTCTTTCTCTTTTGCTTGCTTGTTTTGTCACTCAAGTTTCTTCTCTTCAAGGGTCCTTCATTGTTTGTTCAGTCCCTAGATAAGATATATCGAGTCTCCCCGAAGATTCAGTGTTGCAGTTCCTTCGATCAAGACAACGACAGAGATGGGTTCGGTTCAAAACCTTGTCTGCTCGATGAGTTGGATCAGAAGAAACCTGCTGTTTTGCAGTGGAATCGAAAGAAGAGCTGTGAGGACTGTGATCAGCTTCTTCTAAGCGACGAGCTTAATCTCAGAACGAACAACAGAGACAAAGACAATGCTCGAGCGTTATCGGAGACAGAGGAAAGCGAGGACGAGGACGAGGAATCACGCGAAGACCAGGTGTTCGACGTTATTACTCTGAGAAAAATGGTGAAGAGAGAGAGGAAGCGCGGAGATGGTTTGAAGATGGAGCTGGAGAAGGAGAGAAGAGCGGCGGAATCGGCTGCTGAAGAAGCCATGGCTATGCTCCTGAAGCTGAGGATGGAGAAGAGCGCGGTGGAGATGGAGGCGAATCAGTACAAGAGAGTCTCGGAACAGAAGCAGGTGTATGACCAAGAAGTGATTCAATCGTTACAGTGGATGTTGACGAAGCTTGATGACGGAGATACGATTCAAGACTAAAAACTCTTTTTGTATTGCATATAAATAAACAAAAGTAAAAAGACATGTATTCGATTAACACAGTTTGTTACTGAATTTATCTTACGTGGCAATTTAGACAAGTTTACTTACGTGTTATTAATGGATTTAAAATATAATCGTCGTGGCAATTTATATTCAGTGATTCACGTAACCACCCCCTATCATCTACTTTCTTTCTCTCGGCAATTCGATTTATGACAAGTCTACTCACGTGGCAATTTAGACAAGAATACTTACGTGGCATATTACTATTGGATATATGGCAATTATTCGACGTGGCAGTTTTTGACTAGATGTAATTACGCAATACCCCTTTCATCTTCTCTCTTTCTCTCCCGAGTCATCATCCTTCTTCTGAAACTCGATCTGATCACTGAGAAGCTCTACGACGACGAAGAAGACGGTGAAGGAGGAGGAGGTAGAATGAGAATCTCAGGCTACGTAATCGTTGTTCTCTCTATAATTGTACTCTATTACCTCGATCTCAGCGTCCACGCTCGTCCCGTCGTCCTCGTCCTCTCCAACGACGATCTCAACAGCGGCGGAGACGATCCCGGAGTCGGAGACTCCACCGACTTCGACGAATTCGGCGAATCCGAGCCCAAATCCGAGGAGGAGCTCGACCCCGGCTCGTGGCGACGGATGTTCGAGCCGGACGACGACTCCACCGTCGAATCCGCGTCTCCGCAGTACTACTCCGGCCTCCACAAGATCCTCTCGGCGGCGAGCGAGGGAAACGACAGGCTGATGGAGGAGGCGGTGGAGGAGATAGAGGCGGCTTCCTCGTCCGGAGATCCGCACTCGCAGTCGCTTATGGGGTTCGTATACGGGAACGGGATGATGAGGGAGAAGAGCAAAAGCAAGTCCTTCCTTCACCATAGCTTCGCTGCTGAAGGTGGGAACATGCAGTCCAAGATGGCTCTTGCCTTCACCTATCTTCGACAAGATGTAAGCTAATAAAAAAAGAAATTACTAATTAGAGTTAATTGTATAAGTTAATTACAGTTAGAGTTAATTGTACTATAAGTTAATTACAGTTAGAGTTTAATGAAAGATATTTTGCTGTTTGTTACTGATTCACCTCCCTTGTGTTGCAGATGCATGATAAAGCTGTGAAACTATACGCTGAGCTAGCAGATACGGCTGTGAATAGCTTTCTGATCTCAAAGGATTCGCCAGTGGTGGAACCAACTAGGATTCATAGCGGGACTGAAGAGAACAAAGGCGCTTTAAGGAAATCACGAGGGGAGGAGGATGAGGATTTTCAGATATTGGAGTATCAGGCGCAAAAAGGCAATGCTGCGGCCATGTACAAGATTGGGCTGTTCTACTACTTTGGTCTGCGAGGGTTGAGGCGTGATCACACCAAGGCGTTGCACTGGTTTTCGAAGGCGGTGGAGAAAGGAGAGCCGAGGTCTATGGAGCTTCTTGGGGAGATATATGCTCGAGGAGCTGGTGTTGAGAGGAATTATACAAAGGCGCTTGAGTGGCTTACGCTTGCGGCGAAAGAAGGTCTCTATTCAGCGTTTAATGGGATTGGCTACTTGTATGTTAAAGGCTATGGAGTAGAGAAGAAAAACTACACTAAGGTTGGTCTCACACTTCCTATGATTTACTCTTTTATCTGACTAGAGGTTTAGCTTAGCAGGTAAAATAATTAGATTAGTCTAACATTCCATTGTTATATGGGTTTTCAAATGCAGGCAAAAGAATATTTTGAAAAGGCTGTTGACAATGAAGACCCCAGTGGCCATTATAACCTTGGGGTTCTGTATCTTAAAGGCATCGGAGTCAAAAGGGATGTGAGGCAGGCAACAAAGTACTTCTTTGTTGCTGCAAATGCTGGTCAGCCAAAGGCTTTCTATCAACTCGCCAAGATGTTCCATACTGGAGTTGGGCTTAAGAAGAACCTGGAAATGGTAACATACTTTAAAATTTTCTGAGACTTTTCTCTGCCTAACCCTCGGACGCTATATGCAATGATTCTTAAGTCAATATAGTTTAAGGGGAATGACACTCTTTAAAAACCATGGCTGCCTGCTGTTATTAACTTAAGAACGTTAGCCATATTTTAATGTTTTTATTGTGGAGGTAAGGGAATGTTTGTGATGATTAGCTATAACGTGTATTTGATTAAGACATCAAAGTATAATGTGCCTGTCTCACCAGGGCGTATGTCTTTGAACACTTTTGGGCACATGTTGTTGTGTACTTTGTGTTTTAATTGTTTGTTAACTTTATTTGCATTTTGGTTACAGGCCACTTCTTTCTATAAGTTAGTAGCAGAAAGAGGACCATGGAGTTCTCTCTCTAGATGGGCACTTGAAGCTTACCTGAAAGGTGATGTGGGTAAGGCTTTAATCTTATACTCAAGAATGGCAGAGATGGGTTATGAAGTAGCACAAAGTAATGCTGCATGGATCCTCGATAAATACGGCGAAAGAAGCATGTGCATGGGAGCATCCGGATTTTGCACAGACAAGGAGAGACATGAGAGAGCACATTCTTTGTGGTGGCGTGCCTCTGAACAAGGCAATGAGCATGCTGCTCTCCTTATTGGAGATGCATATTACTATGGACGGGTTAGTCTTCCTATTTGAAATTAAATCATGAGACCACACGTTAGGAGATGTTTACAACTTATAAAGATTTTTCTCCTGATTCCTCTTCTCTCTGTGCTCATTCTTGGATCTCTTAGGGAACCGAGAGAGATTATGTGCGTGCGGCTGAGGCATACATGCATGCTAAATCACAGTCCAATGCGCAAGCAATGTTCAACTTAGGATACATGCATGAGCATGGACAAGGGCTTCCCTTTGATCTGCATCTAGCAAAACGTTACTACGATCAAGCACTTCAGAGCGATGCAGCAGCTAAATTGCCAGTCACACTTGCTCTCGCGAGCTTATGGCTACGTAGAAACTATGCTGACACCTTCCTGGTAAACTTAAAAGCTTTCTCAATTCTTATATCAATACCTTGAATGCAATCTAACAGAGTAACAGATCGAAATAACAAAGGAGGCAATGCGTTTTTTGCAAACTGTAGGTGAGAGTTGTGGACTCATTACCAGAAGTGTATCCAAAGGTAGAGACTTGGGTTGAGAATGTGGTGTTTGACGAAGGTAACGCGACAATCCTTACACTCTTTGTCTGCCTTATTACGATTCTCTATCTGCGAGAGAGACAACGAAGACAGGTCGTTGTCGCTGACCCAGTGGGAGGCGATGTGGCACAACCTCTAGATGCTGACGTTGCACAACACCTGGCTGCGTTCCCACGGTGATAAGGTGATCATCGTCTTCTCCATTGCAATAGCAGAGAACCATTGTATTTTGGTTTTTATTGTACAGTTAAAAAATTTGTGATACTTTGTAATGGTAGAATCTTTCAGCTTTTTTTCTTCTTTGCAGCGTTATCTTGTTGGGCCAATGTCTCTGATAGATGTGGCCTATTACGTTATATTAACCAAATTACAAGGCCAGTGAACCTGACTTGCTCTTTAACTTTTTTTCTCATTTTGGGTGGTGTTATTATGTGCCTTGGCCTTAAGATTTGAAAAAGGTATCTTGTTTTTTGAATTTGGACTAGCGGGGTCAAGTTATGCTTTGCCTTTACACTAACATTTTTTGTAACTTACATTAACATTTTTAACTAGAAGAAAATGTAATTATAAAAAATCCATAACTTATAAGCGGAGAAAATTACTTACGAATAATCGAAGTACACGCAAATGTTTTACTTCTCCAACACCGTTGTGCATGTAAAAATATAATTAAATACAGTATGTATGTGAACGATTTATATTGAAGAGCGTGAAGAACAACAAGCATTCCAAGAAGAGAATCTATCGGATAAAAGAAGCCATGGGAGATTGGGAGGCAGTGCACCTGATTTAAGTATCGACGACTAAGCACATCCACAAGATGAGCGTAGTAATTAGGAGTATGCTACACATTTTCATTAAAATAGTAATGAATGCTGCAAAACTCATTACATACATTTTACGTTTTTTCGTTTGTGAATGATGCTTACGTTAGAGCTCTGTTTTCGTAGGGATGACTTTTTGTATAGTGAGACAGAACTAGAATGGTTTTAGTTAATTCGATAGTTAATTAATATTCCGAATTCTACAAAGAAAGGTAATAACACAGTGTCACTTGATAACAAAACTGCTGGTGAAAGGACAGTTACATTATTTTGACTGTGAAAAGAGAAAAAGCTATCACGCACTAACTGGTCTGACAGTCTCGAGACATGTGGTAACTATTTCATTATTACATTCCAAAAATACTTATCCATAGCCAACTTTTTCCCTTAAATTCCATAAAAGGCACTGAGCTTTAGAGATAAAGCTCCTTTTCTTCTCCGGCGTACGGCCGGCGCGTGAGCGTCCGTGCCGTCGCCGGAGGGGTCGTTTTGTCCGTGATAGTGTTTCTCTCCGTCTCGTCTACGCAGTACCATCATCGACACGCCTTGTCGGAGCTCTGAGAGAGTAACCATCCTTGTCGGTGGTACGACTCTTGGAGGGAAGACGCTGTCGATTGAAGATTCTCGAGGGTTGTTTGCTTCTCCGGGTGATAGAGGCTTTCATAGATCTATCAACGCCGGTTTTCTTGCGGGGGGTGGAGGCTGCTTTTTCAGATTCACCGACGCCGCTCTAGCTTCCGGGAAGGGGAGGCTTACTCAGATCCTTCTTCGCCGGCTTCTGGTGTACGGAAGGAGGAGGCGCTCAAGCTCCTTGGCTCCTTGTTTCTGTTGTGGAACCCTAAATTTTCGGGTTTTTTGTTTTGTTTTAAATCGAAGGTTAGTAGGTGCGGTGTGTTTCTTGGGTTGAGTTTGTGGGCCGTTGAGGAGGAGCTCTCGGCTGAAGATGTCGTTCTCTGGCGACGACGAGTTTCAAGAGTTGGATAGCAGAGGATCTAGGTTACTCTGTCTCGGGTGTCCGGTGGTACAGAGTTGGTGATGGTCGCGTTGGTAACGGTGACCTCGCCGGCGTGAAGACAGAGCGCCGTAGACGAGCTATGTAGTCGTGGAGGATCCGATGTATCGGAGATCCGGCGAAAAGAGATTGACAGAGGGTAGTGTCGGCGGAGATGCGAGCTATCCAGTTTGTTGGTGTGGGCCGCTGGGCCGCAGGATTAATTGGGCCTCGTCCTGTGTTTCTGGAGTAGCCCGGTTTGCTGTAATGGGCTTTTGCTTGGGTTCTTTTTGGTGCATTTTAGCCCAAAGAGTTTTTAGTGGGTTACCCTTTTGGACTTTGTATTGTTTATAGGCCCTGTGCCTTTTATTAATATTATCCAGAGGGAAAAAAAAAAAAGGAGGAAGTTGATTCAGTCTCACTCTTTCTCAGTGGAGCTCCATCAATGGCTTCACCAATCCTCTTCAACTTTGCTTTCTTTCTTCTTCTGTCTCACGCTTCAGGTTTTACTATAGTCTCTTACATTTCCACCTAGAGATCTACCTAAATTTTTTTTTTAAATCTGGTTTAGATTTTTTATAGCTTTTTAGTTTTAAATACTGAATAAGCACGTTTATTAGGTTTGTAAATATTTTAGTTGCAGCTTTTCTAACCACATGTTGCTTTGTTCTTCGTTGTGACTTGTGACCAGCTTCAACGGTAGTATTCTTCAACAAATGCAGATACCCAGTGTGGCCAGGGATCCAGCCCAGCGCCGGCCAAAACATACTCGCCGACGGTGGATTTAAGCTTCCGTCTAACAAAGCCTACACCCTTCAGCTCCCACCGCTTTGGTCAGGCCGCTTCTGGGGTCGCCACGGCTGCACATTCGACAGATCTGGCCGTGGTCGCTGCGCCACCGGTGATTGCGGCGGTTCTCTCACCTGCAATGGAGCCGGCGGTTCACCTCCGGCCACTCTCGCGGAAATCACTCTAGGCCAAGAGCTTGACTTCTATGACGTCAGCCTTGTCGACGGGTCTGTAAACTTCTAACATCAACTTCACTTCTCTTTTTTTTTTATTACAGATGTAACTAAAGTGTTGTTTTGTTTTCTGTAATGAAGTTATAACCTCGCGATGTCGATAATGCCGGTGAAGGGTAGAGGTCAGTGTAGCTACGCCGGTTGTGTAAGCGATCTTAACCGGATGTGCCCGGTTGGGTTACAAGTCCGGTCACGCAACGGGAAACGGGTGTTAGCCTGTAAAAGCGCTTGCTCTGCCTTCAACTCACCGCAGTACTGTTGTACCGGCACGTTCGGTAACCCACTCACCTGCAAGCCAACGTCTTACTCCAGAATCTTTAAGGTTGCTTGCCCTAAAGCTTATTCTTACGCTTACGACGACCCGACCAGCATCGCAACATGTTCCAAGGCTAACTACATTGTCACCTTTTGCCCTCACCATCGCCACTAAAATCACTATTATAAAGAAAGCATTTCTCTATTACCATGTGTTATGTAGTTCTGAATCTTTGGAGTTTATTATGTCTCTACAATTGTAACACTCATGAAATGCAAAATCCTATAACAAGATCGGTATCAAACTAATAATGCATTTGTTCTTGATTGGATCAACTCTTCTTAAAAAAATAACAATTTCCCATTTAGATCCCCTTGTGAAAAGCAAGCAAGGAAAGTCCAGGGCCGGCTCAGTGTAATGCACAGAAGGCCGTCTTCCAGAAATAGCAATGGGCCTAATTTTCTATCAGGCCCTTTCAATAACAATTACATCTTCTACAGCATACTAAACTAGGTGATTTTCCCGTGCTCATCCACGGATATAACTATTTATAAAGTAAATGCATTATAATAATTTATTTACAATATAATAATTTATTAATATATTGTTTTTAAATTTTAATTATTCTGATATTTTATATTGTAATCAATATGTATGGTTTATTTTAAATAAAATTATGTTATTTTAATTAGACGTATAATTTTGGATATATAATATCACGACTGTTTGATTATTATTTAGATATATTAGTTAAGATTGAATTTTTCGATTCAACTAAGATATGTTTGTTATACATATTAAAATTTTGTTATTTTCATGTAATTTGATTCTTGTCTTATATCTGTATATATATTTTGTAAGATTATGTATAATTTAATATATGTTATTTTGAGAATCAAATAATAAAAATGAACTAAAGTGTTGATTAGTTCAAAGTTACATAAATAAATATAATAATGATAGTTAATTGTAATAGTTGGTTACTATATTTGTAATATTATTTGAGAATTTCATATTTATTTAGTAATATGTTGAGTCGTTCAATAATTTATATGTATTAAAAATTGGTATAAATGAAAATATGTTATTTTTATTTAATGTTTGACTTTGTGTAAAAAATTGGATTGGTCTTGTTACTCATTTGTGGGTATATTGTTACTCATTTGTGGGCATACTGTGTTACTTATATTCCGTCAAATTCAAATATAATTTTCTAATCCAATTCAACCATATCAAATTATAGGATTTAGTAATTTGGTGTATGTTAATTTTCAAAAATAAATTATAAAACAAAGTGATGATAGATGCAATTGCATTAAAACATAATGATACATTCTAAAAAGGAAGATTAATTATTTATTTTAATATGAAGATAATTTTTATAAACTTTCCTTTTTCTAAAATCACATTATATATAAAAACTATTTCGATTTAAGGTTTATAAATATTTTCTTTATCATATATGTTATTTTAAAATATAAAAAGGAGCATAAAAATATTAAATCAAATTTTATTCATCAAAGATATCTTAGTTTATGTTATTTAAATTGTTTTGTAATAATTTTTAAAAAGATTGATTTAAATAAAATGTTTAATACTTTTAAAATATATATTATGTTGTTTAAGATTATTTTTAAAAGGAAAGATTATTTATTTACTTTAAAATCAAGATTATTTGGTAAACTTCCCTTATTATGAATTACACTATATATAAAATATATTTATGTTTTTTGATTTATAAGTTTTCTTTATTATATAGGCTATTTGAGGAAAAAGAAAAAGGAAACCTAAATAAAAAAAGAAAATAAAACAAATATGTAATACTGATACTTAGATAAATTTGATTTATCAAGGGTATCATTGTAATCAACCACCGTGAGAACTAACGTGAGAGCGCCACATAAGAAACTGACTTCTCAAATAATATTATAGAGATTCTATTACATACACCAGATTTTGATATTATAAATTTATAATCATATTAGCAGGCTTAATATTTGTTATGAACCAACCAAAACAAAAAGGGGAGCTATTTGTTTTTTCCTCTTATCTTATTGCCAGCATATACATATGCTAGTTCGTACTAGATTATAGGATGATACTACTGAGCTCGATAATTCTTACTCTAACCCTAAACCCTGAAACAGAAACCAAAGAGCAACCGCAAATATATTTTCAATTTAATACTTAACTTTTCATTTTTTAACTTACACCAATTAAAGATTGACAAACGACGATGGCGAATCCCTAAAATGTGTTACCGTCAAAAGTTCTCTAACCGATTCGTTTTTCCCCTACATCCTGCGTTGTAGGGGTGGGCGTTCGGATATCCGTTCGGGTTCGGATCGGCAATTTTGGATATTCGGGTATTTCGATATTAGAGTATAAAACTTATTCGGGTATTTTGTAATTTCGGATCGGGTTCGGGTATTTTTAGTTCGTGTTCGGTTATTTCGGGTCGGGTTTTTGGATATTTAGATTTTGCAAAAAAAAATAACTTCTTCATTTCTTAAGTTTGTTTCTATTTAAAAATATAATTTTTATTTAACTGATATTTTATTTTTAATAGATTGAATGATTTGAAGATAAAATCTTAAAAATAAAAGAGACTAATTTGATTATTGTTTTAAATTTTTTTAACGGTAGTTTTTGTTAATACATGAAACAAAAATTTGAACATGCATTTTAAGCATTTTAAGTGAGTAAAAATCACTTTTCTTGCAATTATATGTATATTATCTATTTTTGAACCACGTGTATAATTAATATAAATATTTTGAATAAAATTAGAGGAGTAAACTATGAATATATGGTTAATGATACATAAGTTCGGTTATTTTCGGATATTCATTCGGGTTCGGGTATTACCCGTTCGGGTTCGGATATCCAATCTCTTATAATTCGATACCCATTCGGGTATTTTGCTACTTCGATTCAGATTTCGGTTCGGGTTTTTCGGGTCGGGTTCAGGTGTCACTTCGGGTATCGGGTAAAGTACCCACTCCTACTGCGTTGGGAGTGCTCTAACCGTCTGGTTTGATTAGATAAGGAATTTGATATTTGCCAAGGGTTGAAGGTGAAATACAGCTAAAGTTTTAGATGAATTTGTAATTTACAGAACTATTGATATTTTTAAAAAGGGGAAGTGGCCCCACTTATTAACTATCATGCCGCGTAAAGGAGCGTGTGTACCTGACGCGTTGACCGCGTTGATTGAGACACACTTTCCCGTCACGACTCGCGTTGCATCTTTTGAATCATCCATCAACAAAGGCTTCCTCGAACTTTTCTTTTAGTGCAGCATTTACGAAACAAACAAAGGTTTTCTGACCAAATAAACATAAACAAACGTATTGACTACTACTGTATTGACTATTGAGAATTATCTTTTCTTTTTTCTAAAGAAAATTATTAAAGACTGATAAGTGATAAATAAAGAAACGTATTATTAATTATTTACCTAAAAACAATGAAATAGATTACAGAATCATTTAATATACAAATTAATAAAACATTGAAAATTGAAAATGTCACATTAATTTGGAACAATCTTTTTTTTTCTAAATTTGTATGATAAAAAACAGACGGAGTATACTAATACGTGGAAACCCAGTGATAATAACAACTTAATTGCTGGGGTTTTGCCTTCTGGTGAGAATAGCGAAGTCTTAAATTCTTAATGCTTAAACAAATGGAAATCTCATGAAGGCACGTGAGATGGTATGGTCGCGTGTTCTTTAATCCTCGTAACACGTGGAAAGTTTATACCAGAATACTCGAAAAACACCAATATAGAAAGTATCTAGGTGTTGTGGGGATGACAAAATATACGTAGACGTCTGAAATAGTTTGTACGCATTTCTCTCCCTATTAACAAAATGTAGTTAAACGTTGTTCAAATTAAAAAAGTAGTCAAGTAATATTAACTTAGTGAATCAATTTTGTACTACGAAAGGAAATTAAAAAAACGTTAAAGATTCGATTCGAAATGTATAACCAATGGCTACCAAAACACGTCGCTAGTCGATAGAGAAGAAAAATAAGGTCTATAAAAGGTCAAACTCAGTAGCGCTCATATATCCCACAAGCAGCCAGCCTCCAACTAATTTTCTCTCTCTCTCTCTCTAACTTTTTACCTCTAACAGAAAAAGAAAAAAATGGCAAGCGCTCATCCCGAAACCGCCAAACCCACGCCACCACCAGCACCGGTGGTTGACATGGCGAATCCCGAGGAGCTCAAGAAGGTTTTCGACCAGTTCGACTCCAACGGCGACGGCAAGATCTCGGTGACCGAGCTCGGAGGCGTTTTCAAGGCCATGGGGACTTCCTACACGGAGACGGAGCTCAACCGCGTCCTGGAGGAGGTCGACACCGATCGCGACGGCTTCATCAACGTGGACGAGTTCTCCGCCCTCTGCCGCTCCTCCTCCTCCGCGTCCGAGATCCGCGACGCCTTCGATCTGTACGACGAGGACAAGAACGGGCTCATCTCCGCCGCCGAGCTCCACAAGGTGCTTAACCGTTTGGGGATGTCGTGCTCCGTGGAGGACTGCGCTCGGATGATCGGCCCCGTGGATGCTGACGGCGACGGGAATGTCAACTTCGAGGAGTTTCAGAAGATGATGACGTCGTCCTCCCTCGCTAACAACAGCAGCAACAACGGATCCGCGGCGGCGAACGGTGGTTCGGCCTAGGGTTTTCTAGATTTGGATCCTCTCTAAAAAAACTGGGAATAATAATTTACTACTATGCTTTTTAGGTACCTTTTCTAAAATGTGATAAAAAAGAAAAGTCTAACTTCTATCCATCGTTGTTTTGGTTATTCTTGTTAGATAATTATGGTTGCTTTCTTCAAACATATTTGCTTTTCTAATTCCCTAGTCATCTGCATTCTCGATGCTTTGAACCAGCTTAGAAACCGAATCTGATTTTCTACGTCTTGAAAAAACAAAACAGTCGTATTACAAATTGTCAATGGAAACTGGTTTAGTGATTTTGAAATTTGAATTAAGGGGTTCCGTGTCGTATTTACCTTTGTTTACCCCCACTCGAATTGTTAAATGGTAAAAGGTAACTTAAGTTTTGGTTTCAGAGTGAATTAAATAAGACGGGTGCTAATAATGAATGCTGGAATTAGATTGACTAGGTAGACGCGGAATTAAATTGACTAGGTAGACGCGTTAATTTATTACTATTTGTGACCTTAATAATAATGGTGTATGTTATTTTTCGTTTCCTTTCCCTATTAGATGCCATTTCGGTATTGGTCTTTTTTATAGAAAGTTGTAGTAATATAATTGTGTAAGACTGAATCCAAAAAGGATGGAATCCTATAAAGAGACGTGGAATCCTATTCCAATACTCCTCCTTCGAGTAAAGAATAAATAATAGCATGGCAAGAAAAGAAATTAAACTTGGCTGAGAATACTCCGGCCTTTTATAAAGCCTGTTTTTGGCCCAAATAGCTATATCTTTGTTTAATTTGCCTATACTCGTTTACAAATCAAAAGCTAACGCTAAGAATGTTCTGTCAAATGTCAAAAGCCCAAAAGTTGAATATCAAATACGAGAGAAAGACCCGACCCACACATCAACAGACAAATTAATCGTAACCGGAAAACTTAAAACCGAATTCGGTTTGGTTGGTGTGGAGTTTCTTTCTGGGTTTGCTAAACCAAACCATCCAATTCTTCTTCTTCTTCTCCGTCTTCTCTGATTCAGGATCACTTTAGGTGACTCAACGTTGCTGTTTGGCTCTTTAAAATCTATCTCTTTTTTTAATAAAGGATAGTGAAGGAAATGGCGAATTGGATCTCGTCGAAGCTCAAAGCTGCCGAAACCATTCTTCAACAGGTACGATTGTGAGTATAGATAAACGGAAGAAACATTTCGATTGAATCATCCGATTTGGAAGACGTTGGGTTCGAGTTGAATTTCGATCCATGTTTTGAACGGTTTTACACTTCTAGATTGATGTTTTGGTTTCCTGGAAAATGCAAATACGTGTTTCACTGGAAGGTTTCTCTACTGGAAGCAGATTGATCTCAGATGCACGTGATCCAAGCTTAGAGTAATCTTCAAAATGAAAATTTCAATGTTGTTTTGTTACACCATCTGGGAAATTGAAATGTCTAGCTCAAAAAAAGTTAATGAATTGACTTGTTCGTTACTCACTCGAGGGATCCCCTTATCAGTTTATATTTTACTTTAGATTCTTTCTTTAAGTCATGGATCTTAATTAATGTATAAGTGGGATTGTGTAAAAATGTGTTTTTTTTCTTCTTTTTCTTTCAGATCGATCAGCAGGCAGCAGAGTCACTTCGGAAAGATGAAAAGTCTGAGACACACGAAGAGGTGTTTGAGACCTCTTCAAAATCTTCGAGTCCAGTTTCTTTGAAAGATCAGTTGCGGAAGAAGACATATTATGATGGTAGTGACTCTGGTGGTGGTGGATCTCAGAGAAACTCAACTGAGCAAAAACCTAGCTACTTTAGTAGTGGTAAAAATCTACGGAAACTAGATCAATCCCGAGAGAGGACAACAAGTTCACCTTCGAAAATTTTGACGCAAGAGAAACCTACACTCACTGACGCCGACTGGACAGAGCTTCTGAGCGCTCCTCCTCCGAATCAGGGGACCACCAGCGCTCCTAAGCCTCGTACTCCCCGTGGAACATCTGTGATTCGAGGATTGAAGAAGGATGGGAAAAGGCAAGTGAATGGAGGAAAAAGTCCTTCGGTATCTGATGCAAAGAGGAGTGAGAAGACTAGTGGTGGTAATGTGGTTGATTCAAGAGGGAAGTCACAGAAGCAGACGGATAAGGAACCAAGTGCTACTAGCCCTTCTGATACTAAGAATGTTTCTCAGGACATATCTGTGAAGTCAACTCACAAGGAGAGTGAGAAGGATGTCATTGCTGAGCCACCTTCCCTGGATGGCTCCACAAAATCTGCCAAGGAGAGTCTCCCTAGGGAACCATTACCAAGTGCAGGAAAGCAAGTGAGGGGAGAGATTTTGCGGAGAAATGTTTCTGATGGTTTAAAGAGGAAGGATTCTTCCTTGTCCAGCGATGAGTCTGAATCGGATTATGAGTCTGATTCAAGCACTGACTCTGAGAGAGAGCGTCAGAGGGAGGAGCGGAGGAGGAGAAGAGAGAAAATTTTCGCTGAAAAAGTTGCAGCAAAAGCTGTAGCGGTCATCAAAGAGCGGGAGAATATGGTTGCGAGACTCGAGGGTGAGAAACAGAGTTTAGAGAAAATTGTTGAGGAACGAGCTAAACAACAGGCACAAGAGGTATGTATTTTATTAGTTTTATGATTGCTCGTTGGACTTTGTCTTGTGTTTAGACTGACGATATGCAAGCCTGATCGATAGTACTTGATGCAGATTAAGAAATGATATGCTCATTATTTGTACAACGTAGAAAAACACTAGGAGTACTCTAGGGTATGAACTGCAAAAATCACTATGCATATGATAGTGCTAACACCTATTTTTTGTCTTATTTTATTAGGCTGCGGAGTTGCAAACAAACATGATGGAAACACTTGAAGCTGCTGACCTTGAAAAACAGAAGCATAACAACACTAGAATGGAAGTTTTTTCACGCTTGGCTGGATTAGAGGTATTACAGAATGTGTATATTGTTTGCCGACTGTTCAAAATTAATTTTAATGTTTGCTACCTTATAAGTGGAGCTAGATGATAACATTTGAAATGGAATGTTTTAGGCGGCAAACGCTGAGCTCACGAGATCGCTTGCTGCTGGGCAGAAGAAGCTTGAAGCTCAGGTATAGAGATGTACTTTATCGAATTTATATTGTGTCTTGATTTGCTTTAAAAAGCTGGAATTGTAGAAAGGTAAAATTGGTTCATGATTGTTTTTACTCAAAGATGTACATCATCTGATGCAAAGGACTCTTGGATCAAGGTTTGAGCCCTATGTTCTATATCTGCATTTGCTTACTAATCTCTTTCTTTTTCTGATGTGACCAGATAGATCAGGTAGCAGTACTCCGAGAACAAGTTGAGCTTAAGGAATCTACTCTTGAAGGTATAGGTTATTTCCTTGAGAGATTATATACTTACGAATGTGTTCCTTCTTATAGAAACCTTCTTATACTCCAAATGACCATGTTTTACTTCTCATTGTCATTTGGGGATAAACACTCATCTATTATAGTTTTTTTTTTTTAATTCTAAAGAAGTGTTTATCATGTAGGACTGAAGCGAAAAACTTCAAATATCCGAGGAAGTGGAAATCTCGTAAATAAGGTGCCTTGAGTCTTCTTTTTTTTTCGAATTTGGGCATGGAAATCATTGTCTAATTGGTCTGAGAATCGTGGTCTGCGTATATGTAGTTAGATGCTTCTAGAGGAGATAAGTTCGAACACCAGATGCTTGAAGCTGAGATTTCTTTGCTGACTGATAAAATCGGGTGGTTACAAGATAAGGTTAGCTCCCACAGTTGCCTAATTGACTAACTCCTCAGGTTTCATATGGAGTGATTAATTCCATTTGGTATATGTAGCTGTATAATTTTCAATGAAAAAGGTTGGGAACTCACTATATAATTATGATAGAGCTTTTGGGAAAATCTCTCACTGTTCTTTCCTTTTTTGACATTGTGGAACGCTAGGCAAATAAACTGGAAGCAGACATCAATACGATGAGGAAAGAACTGGAAGAACCAACTGAAGTGGAAATGGAACTGAAACGAAGACTTGACCAGCTAACTGACCATCTTATTCAAAAACAATCCCAGGTATATGACCACTGTACATAAAGAGAAAATTAATCTAAAAAACTTCCAACTCTCTTGCCAAATTTACCAGGTCGAAGCGCTTTCCTCGGAGAAAGCAACTCTATCGTTTAGAATCGAGGTAACATTGATGAATCCCACCAATCTGCTCCTATAAGAAAAGATATGTGTGCTTCACACACAACCCAAATTTTGATTCTTTGCCAGGCCGTATCAAGGCTAATAGAAGAGAACAAAGGCATGTCTGCAACAGAAGCCTCGTCCCAAGATCTTGAAGCAGGAGAATGGCAACTCTCAGGGTCAAAGTTCAAACCAGCTTTACAAGATAAAATCAGGTCAGGCAAGAAACACTTGGGATGGTTAGTGATGCAGCTAAACGCTATATTCGTCTCTGGAACTGTCTTCTTGCGTAGGAACCCCACTGCAAAAATCTGGGCTTTGGTGTATCTGGTTTGCCTTCATCTCTGGGTACTATACATTTTACTCTCTCACTCAAGTGATTCTTCCTCGAGTGAACTGAGATCAGGTGCAGTGATTTCCTTAGAGAATTTCAGTAATAGTTCACTTCGTCAGTAGCTTTCTACGATAAAAGAAATTACTTTATTGAATTATATGTAATTTTCCTGCTTCCAACATCTTTTTAAGCTTTGATTTGAATCTTAATTGTATTCTCAATCAATGTATGAATCACGTTTCACAAGTATTTGAAGATAAGGAGAATCTATACAAAAGCAGAGTTTGATCATAAGGGAACACAGGACAAGTGATCATCTCTTCATCTCCCCAGTCAATGTTTCTTTTTTGAGTTTCGTCTATCCCTTGCGCGTAAGAAAATTGCAAAAGGCTCATTAGACCGTAAGACAAACATTGTAAGGTTACAAAGAAATACAAACCCAAAACAAAAACAAAAAAATGATTCAGGAGACTCACCAGACTGTAGTTTCGTGAGGGAGATTCTTGCTGTACAAAGGAAACTCAAAGAGAAAGACGGTCTTGCACCAATTTGGTAAGTACCCGTAAACTCCTCGAGGCAACAGAATAAGGGGACTGTAAAACCAAATTTAAAGAGTAAACATTTGACTATTTAAGTCTCATACTACACATACCAAGGGCCATTAATGGTGTTAAAAGAGCTCGTATGATACCTGGTTGTCTTCTTATAGTGTCTATAAGCTCCCAAGTTACCGTACTTTTTGTCAGCCGATTCCTGCATTCATACGCAATAAGAATGTTGACTTCATCGTGATTCAGAAGTGGATAGATAGAGGAGGAAGAGGGGAGAGAGAGAACCTCGAGTAATGGTATGCCGCTAACGAAGAAAAGCAGCAAAGTGAGAAAGATAGGTCCAACTATGACAAGGTACTCTGCACCTCTAAGAACAGGCAATGAAGCCACATATATGCCCCACCAAAGTAACATCTGAAACTCATAATCACCCTCCATCAATGTCTATTTTTTTTTTTGGGAGTTTCTTCTTCAGTCATAATATGAGAATTGTGATCAAAGTCTAGTATCAGCAAATACTAAAACTAACCTCTCCAAAGTAGTTAGGATGGCGTGAATACTTCCACAGTCCAACATCGCACCACTTTCCTTTGTTTTCTTGAGAATTTTTAAATAGAAGTTTCTGTTGATCAGCTATAGCTTCAACCAAGAAACCTGCAACCCACATAGTCCAACCAATAACATCTGCGGGCTGAAACAATCTTCCACCGTTGCTTGCATTCACAAGAGTAACTGGTAAACTAACTGTCCAAACCCACACGGCCTGGCAAGGTAAACCAAAAAGAACAAAACCCACATGTTGTTAGATCACAGGCATCCAACTTAAAGCTGAACCACTAGTTTTTTCTCTCATATTTTAAGGATGAAGAGAAAGCAAAGGTTGGAAGCTAACCTGAAAAGTCCAAAAGACAACTAGTTTCCCCATATTTTCACGCATCTCATCAAAGCGTCGGTCTTCACCCCATTTCAGGATCCTATTCAAATTTAGAATGTCACCAAACAGGATTAGAAATTTAGAATACTTCATTAACTAGCTAATGAATCGGTTGTGCAGAGCAGATGAGTGGTTATGATCATCAAGTAAGGTATACAACTTACAAACCTCATAAGGAGGAACATTCCAAGACGAAGTCCCCATACTACTACTAGTGAAGTCAAAACTACCTGTGAAATAAAAAAATAGAATCGAACTCAATCAAATCAGCGAGAGTTTAGAAGAAAGAGAAGCTCAGACAGAGAGGATGTTGTTTTAAGAACCTGACGAAAATGCCAAGTGCCTTTGAGAACCAGAGTCAAGACAGCAAGTATCACGAAATTTGTACTTCCTGTCCCAACATTTTTTTGTTTTGAAGTCAAATCATGTTAGCCATAGTCAACCAAATGAAAAAAAAAAAAAACTACACATATTTGTAATCACAATCGGGAGGAGAATTAAGAAGTATTATTTCAAAATTGAGAAGAGGATGAGGATCATCAAATCATACCGGCGAAGTCGGTAACTTGATCGAATTTGAAAAGAGCTGTGATTACGAAGAATATCAATTGATACACCACCTAACACCGAAACGAAATCAGAGGACATACATACTCTTTGATAACTGGTGATTGACGAGAAGGAAACGAGCAGCAGAAGAAGACTTACAGTGACAATGGCGGTGATGGTCAGGTAATGGGAATCGATTACCTTTGCCATTCTCTCTCCCACCAAACCTATTCTTTCTCTCTTTCTTTTTTCACCTTTTTCTTATTAGCCGGCAAAGACTCTCTGTTCCTTTCCTCTTTAAATGAAAATAAAGTATAATCGAAGACTCATAACTATGAAGATGATAATCAATTAATCACAAAATTAGCCGTCTTTTAGAAATGTGAGTCGTGCTGAATTTCATGTGGTTGCAAACCATACATTAGGACAGTATTATACGATACATACCCACGACCACATAGAAAACACGTCTGCTGAATCTCCAAGCAATACTTATTCCATTGTTACTTTTTCTTGTCAACGACTTATTCCAACATTTGAAACCATATTCTTATGTTCATATAACGACTTTTTTATTTTTGATATTTTATTTACAAAATTGATGTATGAATTTTGACGTTTTAGGTTATAAGTCCATATTATTTTCTAATATAAATTTAAATAGCTTGAGATTTTATGCACATCTCCATACAAAGTAAAGTTTGTAAATTATTTACTCCATAATCTCTCCCATACAACAGATTGAAGGATTTAACAAGAGACTTTGACCAAAAAATAAAATAAAACAAGAGACAAAACTCAAGCAGGAGCAAATGGCTCTTTCAATCTCAACCATATACTCCTAGTGGTATCAGGTCATAATCCTTTGCTATCATATGGTTTTGAACCCACCACAAATGCCAATGGCTTCTTTCTTGTGTTTGTTTTCAAAAATGTCCACCAACACTTTAAAGGTCTTCTTATCATTGTAAATAATAGTCAAAGAGTTTCATTGAAATAAACGAGTCTTTTGTTCCCAACAAGGTAAATGATGATGAATTCTTTTGAATTTTGTACATGAGAGTCGAGCATTCAAGTTCAATTCTCAATGTTTCACTATTACCAAAATAATTTTCTTTTCTTTTTTCTTTTTCCTTTTCTGCATTCTTCCTTTTTACAGTTTGTTACGCAAAAAAAAATAACATTGGGAAAGTTCACATGAACCAGCACACCACAACAAAACATGCACAGAATGATCCCACCATCATCATCACTTTAGTCATCTTCTTCAACTCCCTATTATTGTTCCTGCTCAGTGATCATTGACGAAGAACTGGGAGTAGCTCTTTGTATGTTTGGACTCATTATAGGTTTCTGTAGCTGCTTTAGAGAGTTCATAATCTCTGCAAAACTTGGTCTTAACCTTGGATCCCTAACAAACAAACAAAAAAACAAGAGATCATACCATTACAGACCAGAGCTAAATTCATTAAGAAAACAAAAATGCTAACCATTCTACAACAAAAGTGACATTAACACTTACGTCTGCCAACATTTACTGATGATATCTGCAATCCTAGGATCCACAGATTCAGGGATTTCTAGTCGTCGATGTTGAAACCCAACCGCACCAACAACTTGCATTGGGTTCATCTTTCCCCATGGTTGCTGTAACGTAAAGAGTTCCCATAGAATTACTCCATAGCTGTACACATCACACCTGTTTTTTTTTTCACATGATGAATCTGGTTCTTTTAAAAGGGAACATCACGTGCATTACAAGATAGAAAGGATGTACTTCATAAAAACCGTACTTTTCATCCGCAGGTTCGTTTCTAAGTACTTCTGGAGCCATCCACTCAGCCTGAAATGAGCAAACACTTAAATTAAAAACCTAGCTCAGAATCAATGTACTAGCAAGTAAGAGATCAAGTTGTTTCTGTTAAAAGCAAATTTTGTTCCTCGGTTTGATGAACTAGTGAATTTCTTCTAGCAGCTTACCGTGCCAGCTGTTGACTTTGAAGAGAGGTATGTGCTTAGTTTCATTCTAGACAATCCAAAATCGCACACCTGAGAAATATGTAAAGGCATTACAGAGATATATGATGACATAAGTGTGGTTGGAGAGAAAAGAGAAAGGACTAACTGACCTTGACAACCCAGTTTTTGTCAACTAGAAGGTTTGGAGATTTAAGATCACGATGTACAATTACTGGATTACAGCTGTGTAAATAATTCATTCCACGAGCCTGCAAAGGTTTTGGAAGTTTTTTTGGTAAGAAATAATCAAGAAGATACAAATAGAGGTAAGAGGAGTGTAAGTGAAATGAGTAGTAATAATACAGCATCTAGAGCCATCCTCAGACGCTTTCGCTCATCTAATTGGTTATTAGGCCTGTGGAGTAACCTATACAAGCTACCTCTGCACAAGCAATTTTTCCTTCAAATTTGTGAAAAGATGTAAAGCAAAGATGCAAAAGTACACACAGAAAAAGAGACTGAGGAGTCTGAGGTCTGCTCATTAATGGATGGGAGAGGGGCAGTTATCATTAAAGATATGCCAATCATATAAACGTGAAAACAATTGAACTGTGAAAGAATCATAACAATACCTAGGAAGAAATTCAGTAACAATTGAGAGGTTTGGTGGACGAGTTACAGCTCCCATGAAGAGAACAATGTTAGGGTGTCTGAGCCTTCTCATCATCCGGACCTTGCATCAAATTCAAAATGAAATGTTAAAAAATCAATCACTTAGCGATTAACATTTGATACTTTAAAAGGGTACAAGAATTCCAGAGAAGGAAAAGCTTGTACCTCACTTCTGAATTCCTCCAGTGCCTCTCCGGTAATATCTTGGTCAATGAACTTCTTGACGGCCACTGCCTACCAAATCAAGAGTTTTATCGTTATTGAAATAAAAATCAAATTTACCACTTCTCTAAGGTTGTCAGCCAATTAAGAGCTACTCACAGTTCCATGCCAATCTCCCCTATACACCTCTCCATATGATCCTGCATAAAGAAAGATAAAACTAAAATACTTATTTGTTGTAGAACTAGTTACACTAATACATATAGTAGAGCACAAGTCAGTACCCAGTCCGATACGCTCAGCCACAGTAACTTCCTCCCACAAAATCTCGCATTCAGCCACATCATCCATTGCAGCATCAGATTTTGAACTTTCATTGCCAGTAGATCTGTCGGATATTCTTTCTCCTCCTGAACTTGGGCCGTAAAGCCCACCAGAACCACCATCCTCATTGCTTTGTGTATCTAGTTCAAGCTGCCTGCCCACTGCTGCAGCTGTCGCCACAACTGCGGCAGCAGCTGCGACAGAAAGTTCTAAGGTGGAGGAATCCGAGTTTGCTGACTTGGCGGCAGCGACAACCATGGAAGATGCAACAACAGCAGCTGCAGCTACAGCAACAGGAACATTTCTGGAATAGTCGGTAGATGTTTCAGAATGTGAAGAATCAGACAAAGGATCCAGAGGTCCTGAATGTTCACGTTGATCATGAGTATTTGCTTTAGATTGCGGCCTTGGGAGTGGAGGCAGAAACCTCACAGGACCAAGATTGCTCTGGACTCTTCCTTGTTGAATTGTTCCAAAATCTTCCCCTTTCTCATCACTGGATTCAGCTACAGGTTTGAATTCAATTGTTGCCTCCATTGACTCTGAATAAGCTTCAGAAAACAAATTTCGAGGAGCAACAACTCCACTTTCAAGTAATACATCATGAAGCTTCTGAGCTAGGTGAGGATTCTCTTTGGCAGCATCGATCATATATTGTGAAACATCTTTCACTTTCATCCTGCGTCCAGCTGGAGAGCTAACACCTTCAGTCCAAGAAGGCGATCTGCCATGAGTGAAAGAATGAGTAGGTTTGCTGGAAAGATGTTGAACTGGAGCCTTTTGACTTCCCACAGCTTCTTTAAAAGTATTTGCACGGATCATGAGATCCCCTTCACCTTCAGAAGGTTGCTTTTCCTCCCAGGAACCCTTGGTCCTAGAGGGATGTTCTGCTGACCAAGATTCTGCGGGCTCTTCAAATGAGGTCTCAACCCAACTACTGGACGAAGCTACATGAGATGAATCAACGTCCCTGGGACTAGCAGAGTAGACAGACTCGTCATAATCCATTTGTAGCCCAGCTGCATCAGCGGGGATGAGGGTGCCTGGATCTCCCATGAGATCAACAATGTACTCCCTGAAGATCACATTTTCATTCGTTAGGAAAATACATTGCAACTGTATATTGAAATTGCAGCAGAAATAACCACAATACAATCACAAAACAAACTCAATCATGCTTTCATTTCATAAACCAAGAAAGTTTTTATCTAATCTCTGTATTAGATTTTAACTTTGAAAGATGCGAGTTAGCTATATAATGTCCATTTTTATGTACACACACATTTTCCTCTACACATGTTAGAGAAATTGTTAAATATAGAAACATAACGAATTTTATTTTAATATGAACGTCACCTGCCATCATCAGTCTTAATGGAGTTCATTGCCACATCATCTGAACCGGTATATTGCTGTCCTTTGACTATTCGACAAGGAACACCAACACTATCACACAAAACCTACAAAGTCTCATAAGAAAGAAGAAACAAAAACACCACACTGCGTTTTAGAGGTGCAATAAGCTTTGACTGTAATATGCATAAAGTCATACAAACTAGGGACTTTTACACAAAATTTCAACTGAACATGCACCAAACTAGTAAGAAGCTTCAACGGTCACGAGAATAAAAATGCATTTCCCTCTTATGCTAATTTTCACAGAGAGCAAAAGTAAGAGAGAGCAGGGTACATACTTTGAACAACAAGGCGCGGTGACGAGCCAATCCAATAGTTAGAGAACCAAGGGGTAAGACCATGCTAGAGAGGGTTGCTTTCAAACTGTAGCTCAGACTCCACCAAGCTCTTAATGTGCTATCTGGGTCTACAACTGGTCCACCCATGTAATCTCCAACTAAAACCGCCAGCTTCTTTACCAATTCACTGTTCATGAAGCCTGAAGAAGACACTGACTTTGATTTCGCTGCAATATCAAGAGCCATCTGTTCAAGTCTTAACAGGTTAGAGTCTTTGCTTCTGTCCACTAGAACAGCTTCCCAAGTAACACCATCAGACACAAGTGTCCCCTGAAGATCAACCAAGGGAGGTAACTTTTCTAAGGAAGATTCATTTATCACTCCACGCAGGTCGTAGAAACCATCCACGATCTTGTCATCATAGCCCAGACAGTTATAATGCTGCAAAAAAAAAACATCAATATTCCATGAGTTCTATAGCCGATAAGCAACTTAGCTTCTCTTGTATCTAACAGAGTCCATCACTCTAAGCAGAAAAAAATGAAAACTTTGGAACTGTTTCTATATTTGGCAATGAGTCAAAAGCCTTACCCAGTATCTATACGCCATGAGTTCAGCTGGAGAATTCTCAGAAACAGGAGGACGAGAGCCCAAACTGAACTGCTTAATAGCCTCAATCTGAGCAGCTTCAGGATCCTCCCTAGCACTCAGCTCAAGAGCCAGCTGTATCTGATACTCTTCCTCAACCTCAGGATCCTTACCACCAGGTTCAGACACAACGGGAGCACCACCACCACCACCACCAGGTTCCAAGCTCGTCTCATCACCCCCTCTGTTACTATTATTAGCATTGGAAGAAGCTGACGGGATAGAGCCTTTCCTCTGAGCAACAGAGCTTAACCAATTCGAAAACCCCGCAAAGGGTTTGAACTCAGGGTTGTGCTTGCTCTCCTGAGACCTCGATGAATCTGAAGGAGATGGTTCAGCATCGCTGGACTTGTTGCTCCGGTTTGAGATCGAGCCTTCTCCGTCTTCGCGTTGATTAGGTGCGATACGCAGCTTTTTTAGAAACTTCTTCATGTTCATCTTCATTCTCGGAATGCTAGAGCAGAAGAGTGCATCGGTCTGTGAACTTCTCCATCGCTCAGAGTCAACAGAGAAATGAGAAAAGGAGGAAACTTTTTGTGGTAATAAACCCTAATTAACACGACCCGGAGATCCGGAGCCCCGTCCAGATCAACGGCTCGTCAGATCCTAATCGAACTGCAAGCAGAGGTGAAATCCAAATCGAGCAAAGACTCTCTCAAACGGCACAAGAAAGATGAGATTTTTATCGTGAGCAGAGACCAAAGATAGTTCCTTTTCTTCGGATTTCGAAACGCTGATCAAAGCCCAATACGAGCAGGAGATGAAAGTTTCGAGTTTGAGCAAGTAAACGAATCCTCTTTGCGTCTCTCTCTCTCTCTCTCTCTCTCTCTCTCTCTCTCTATGGAAGAAAGTCCACGATAGATAGGCCACTTTCTTTCTCTTTCTCTTAAAGTCCGACAAAATCAACTTAAAATTAACGTAAAACTGAGGAGTAGATAGATTACTAGGGAAGTGGATTCTTGAGCTGGAGACTTGAATTTTTTTTTTTTTTTCGTGCAATTTTTGTGACATGCAAAAATAAAAGCATTGCCTTTTTCCACTCCACATTTTTCTCATTTTATTCAACATCAGAATTTTTTTTTTAAAATAGTAATTTATTAGAATAACAAGTGTAATTAGAAATATATATATAATATCTTATCTCATGAGTTCTGTAGAAAAGAAAACTATTTTGTTTTCACTTTTATTTTATAGTTTAGTTTTCCAGTCTAGCAAAACAAAACTAACAATTTGTCTTTCTTGTTCAAAACAAAATAAATCCAGAGACTCAATTATGTTATAAAACTAGATTCTAATTTGTACAACTAGCAAATAATTAAGCATTCTAAAAACTTATCTAATTCATTTTTAATGAAATAAAGATTATGAAATATTTTTTTAATTAGAAGAATAAATCGCAAAATTATTTTTGATCGTGCTTTCCATAATCATTATTCCTTTTCGCGTATCTGGATTTATTAAAATAGTTCATTTAAATAAAAATTGTGTTTAGGCTATAAAAATGCTTAGATCACCACTTTGATGCCTTAATAGTTAATACTCCCATGACATTCTTTCTCAACAAAAAAAACTCCCATGACATATCGTCATGAGCTATTACAATTTACTTGATTGGTTTTACAGAACCAAAAAAAAATCAATACCTTTTCTTCACCAATAAAATGATTGTTCCAATTTCCAAATTAATGCCATACTGGCTTATGCCAAATTAATGCCACGTCATTGTTATCCACAGAGAAAATAAATTGGGAAGAAGGTCTCTGGCCTTCCAATTGGCAAATTAGGCGTCATCGCCGCCAGGGACCACCCTATCCCACCAAGCAGTTTGCTTCCTCTCACGAAAAATAATGTTTTTAAAAGCGTTGACAATTAAAAAAATAATTAAATTCCATCAAGGACAAACCCAACTATACATAAATAAAATGAAGTTTCTCATTATCAAAACAAAAAAAGAGGAAGTATTAGCCTTCTTCACTCCTTGTAATGTCATTATGGCTATCTCGTGTCTCTTATAAACTCGTTTGTTGCTTGCAAAGTTAGTGATAGCATATAGGTATTAGACATAATGAGAACAGTCTGAGTAGAGAACTGAGATCTTTGCTGGGTGCTAAAAGCGGATTGCATGAGTCAAACTAAATACCAAGTACTAGGATTAATGGTCAAGTCAAAAAATTATAAGGGAATAAGCTGAGAAAAGACATGACAGTATCAAGTTTCATTTATACGTTATATATTGAAGACTGTATATATATATATATATATATGCATAATGCATACAACATCGTAAGGGAATATATGGTTGGTTTTGGTTTGGGGACACTAGTGAGTAATGAGGAGGCTAGTCTATGCTCGATTATAAATGATCAAAACCCAATACCAGAAACATTTAAAAGTCTCGAGCTTAATTTGAGCAAGTAGACATACCCTCATTAACTTTCGTTTTTTTTTTGTTTTTCTTATCATTTGAAATACATGTTGCTGTTGCAGTGTTGCGTGTATCTCGTGAGTCCGTACTAGCTTCAAAAGCGATCGAGGACGAGTCAAAGTAAATCTCAGTCAAAAACCCAAGACCAAGGTTGAAAAGGACACTCAAAAGTACAGAAGAAAGAGATTGATGGACCAGTAGTAACTAGTCTTTAGTAGGCGAGGGTCGTCCTTTTAATCTCAGCACTTTCATCAGTTTCTCACCTTCCGGTTCTAGTTTTCTAAGTTTGCATAACCTAGAAATTACCTTAAAAAAATCTCTGAAAAGCTTTCTTGACAACATATAACGATGAGTTCCTCATCGAGTTCTTTTGCATCAAAGAGGTGTCTAGCTCCACAACCGAAGGTCATTCTCAGGGTCACAGACCAAGAGGACGGAGGGCTACGTGTCTACAGAGTTGGTACTCATGCACATCTGAAAAAACTAATGCTTGATTACTGCCAACGGAGAAACTTAGAGTACGGGACTCTTAGGTTCATCTTTAAAGGTCGTTTCCTTAGTCTAAGACAGACTCCTGCTCAGCTCATGATGAAAGATGACGATATCATCGAGGCGGTCATGGATGATGGAAGAGGCTAGCAGTGCAGGTCCTAACGACGCCGCTTGATCACCTCGGAACAAACAAAACGGTTTCTAGTCACTTTTTCTAGAGTTTCATAACTAGAGTAATTTTAATTTGTTGCCGGTTCAGTTTGTTGTGTCGCATTTAGTAGTTTGAACCTTGTCGAGTGATTTTGATCAGTAAGAATGTAAGATTAACTATTTTGGATAGGCAAACAAAGCTTATTTATTTATTTTCCATCAAATGAGATGAATTATGGAAGTTATTATTTTAGCTACAGCATTTTATAATCTCATCTAAAACTATGTTGATTTGAACTCTATATTTTTATTTAAAACTTCTACCAGACTCCTTAAAATCACCAGAAATCTCTTAAAATCCACTAATAATTAAGATATTTTCGATAACATGGAATTTTAAAATACATTTTAAAATAAAAAAACTTAATAAATTGGTTTTAAAAATATTTAAAAACATTTTTAAATAATAATTAATTTATTATTATTTTAATAAAATTAGTTCAGTTCTGAATAAAAGACCGATAAAAACTGCAAAAAGAAAAAAAGAAGACTTATACACCACTACAAAAGCCCATAATAAATGCATGCCTACTGGGCCACATCAATAACCCGAATCCGGTTGGTATGAAACCGGTAATATCAAACCGGGTCGTTGAATTATTCGGACGTTTTAAATATACACCTTTTTGTTCTTCCCTCTCTCTCTCTCTCTCTAATCAATTAGGGGAAAAAATCTGATCATGATAGTAGAAAACAATAATAATTGAAAGAAAAATAGAAAAGACAAAAGAGAGAGAAGAACATGGTCTCCAACACCGAAGGATGCGGCGAGAAAGATGCTGAGATAATTGTTTGGCTGAGCTGAAATTCGGAAACCCAATATCGTAAATTACCAATCTTTTTTTTTTGTTTAATCTGTATTTTTCTAATCTAAGTAGTGGTTTGGTTGATGGGTGGTGGTGGGAATCTCGTCGACGGTGTTCGTCGTTGGCTTTTTCAGCGTCCTTCTTCTTCTTCTTCCAATAATAATCAAAACGAACCCATTCTTCTCTCCTCTGCTACTTTCTCTAATCGAGATCAATCAGGTGACGACGCTGGAGATTTGAACGAGCTTGTTGTTACTGAAGATTTCGATTTTACTGGGTTAAAGCTTCTCAAGGTTCCTAAACGTAATCACTTACCCATGGATCCTCAAAAGAAGGTTCCTTTTCTTCTCTTCTTCTTACTCTTCTTTCTATTTTTGTTTGGTGATGAATTGGTCTAATGTTTTGTCGGAAATGTAGACATGATTTGATTGAACTCGATGCAGTTTGGTCTGAAAGTTATTGTCTTCTGTCTGCCCTTGTTGATTGACATTTGAGTGACTTTTTGTTTTGTTGTCTTAATGTTCCATGTTCTTTGCTCCTTCTCATCCTTGTTTCTATTTATGTTTGGTGATGATTGACTGTTTTGTTGGGAATGTAGATATGATTTGATTTTTATTACACTTGAGGCAGGTTTGGTCTCTTGTTTTGAGATTTGTTTTTTTTGTTCTCTTTATGAACAAAAAGTTACAATGTCAGTTTGGTCTCTTAGTCTTCTTTGTTTCTATTTTTGTTTGGTGATGATTGACTGGTTTTGTTGGGAATGTAGCCATGATTTGATTTTTATTACACTGTGATGCAGTTTGGTCTCTTGTTTTGAGATTTGGTGTTTTGTTCTCTTTTATGTTCTTTTATGAACAAAAAAGTTACAATGTCAGTTATTTTTTTTTTGTTCCATTTGATTGTTCCTGTTGTTCATAGAATCGAACTCAACGGATCATATGAATTGTATTCTTCAGGCTGTGCACGAAGCTGAGTTCTTCACGGAGTACGGAGAAGCAAACAGGTACCAAGTTCAAGAAGTCGTTGGTAAAGGAAGCTACGGCGTTGTGGCTTCTGCTCTAGACACACACACTGGCGAGAGAGTCGCCATCAAGAAGATCAACGATGTCTTCGAGCACGTCTCTGATGCTACCAGGATTCTCAGAGAGATCAAGCTGCTGCGGTTGCTTCGTCATTCGGATGTTGTGGAGATCAAACACATCATGCTTCCTCCTTCTCGCCGAGAGTTCCGGGATATTTACGTCGTGTTCGAGCTGATGGAATCTGATCTGCATCAGGTGATTAGGGCCAACGATGATTTGACTGCTGAGCATCATCAGTTTTTCTTGTATCAGCTTCTCCGTGGTCTCAAATATGTTCACGCAGGTTAGTTTTCTCTTGTGTATATGTTGTTCTCTTTTGACCCTTTTTTAAGATTCATTGAAGTGTTTTGTTTTGCAGCTAATGTGTTCCATAGGGATTTGAAACCAAAGAACATTCTAGCTAATGCTGATTGCAAATTGAAGATCTGTGATTTTGGACTCGCTCGTGTTTCTTTCAACGACGCCCCAACTGCTATATTCTGGACTGTGAGTCATCTCTTCAAGCAACTTATCTTTTTAGCTCCTTCATTGTTTGTAAACTCACTCCTTTTTGTGTATACGTTTGTAGGATTATGTAGCTACTCGGTGGTATCGTGCCCCTGAACTCTGCGGATCGTTTTTCTCCAAAGTAAGATTCTCTTTTTCCACTGAACACAACTGCTATAGTTATACCTAAGTGAACTTCTTTTTTTTCATATTCTTCCAGTATACACCTGCGATTGATATCTGGAGTGTTGGATGCATTTTTGCTGAAATGCTTCTGGGTAAGCCTTTGTTTCCGGGGAAAAACGTGGTGCACCAATTGGATCTTATGACTGACTTTCTTGGCACTCCACCACCTGAGTCCATATCAAGGGTTAGTCACTCACTAGTTGAAAAAAACATGTTCATATTTGAGAGTGAGTTATATCATATAATGATTTTCTTGCAATCTTGAAATTTAACAGATTAGGAATGAAAAGGCGAGGAGGTATCTTAGCAGCATGAGGAAAAAACAGCCAGTCCCTTTCTCTCATAAGTTCCCTAAAGCTGATCCTTTGGCTCTCCGTCTTCTTGAACGCCTGCTTGCCTTTGATCCCAAAGATCGTGCATCTGCTGAAGATGTAAGAGAGAGACGTTGCTTTTTTGTTCATTGTTTCTAATTTTCTTACACCGACTTAAAATTCTTATGTTTCATTGTTCTGCTTTGCTTACTTACAGGCACTATCTGATCCATATTTCAGTTGTCTGTCAAATTCAGACCGTGAACCATCAACACAACCAATCTCAAAGCTTGAGTTTGATTTTGAGAGAAAGAAATTAACAAAAGATGATGTCAGAGAATTAATCTACAGAGAGGTAAGACAAAAAGCCTTTCTTCTTCTACACATTTTTTTTCTCTCTCTCTCTGTTTTCGTTTATCTATTCTTCATGACAATCACTTATCTTTGGAAATTTTTGTATTAGATATTGGAATATCATCCTCAGATGTTGGAGGAATACAAGCGCGGTGGTGATCAGCTTAGCTTCATGTACCCTAGGTTAGCTCTAGCTAACATCTCAAAAACTAAAATCCTCAGAGAAAAGGAAAGTTGTGTAATGAATAGATCTTTTGTTGTTTATGCAGTGGGGTTGATCGATTTAAGAGGCAATTTGCTTATCTTGAAGAAAATCAAGGCAAACCAGGAGCAGCAGCAGGAGGAGGAGGAAGAAGTACTGCACTTCATAGACATCATGCTTCCTTGCCAAGGTAATGCCTTTCGCAGACTCTCTCTCTTGCGCTCTTCTCTCTCTCTCTTTCTGAAAGACTATGCTTCTCTGTGGTTGTGTGTTGCAGAGAGAGAGTTCCTGGTCAGAATGGCGAAACTGCAGAAGAAAGCAGTGATGTTGAGAGAAGAGCAGCAGCTGCTGTGGCTTCAACTTTGGAATCTGAGGAAGCAGAAAATGGAGGAGGTTACAGTGCTCGTAACCTCATGAAGAGTTCCAGTATCAGCGGTTCTAAATGCATTGGTGTCCAATCTAAAACTGACAAAGAGGTTAGTTAATTTTTTTTTTAACACATAAGAGGTTAGTTAATATAAAGAGAGAGAGAAGAAAACAGAGTATCTTGAAAGGACCATGAATATGGAGTTTACTTACTGTTCTGTTTTCTCTGCTCGCAGGATACCATAGCTGAGGCAGATGATGAAACAGTTACAGAGCTTACTGATAGAGTTTCTTCTCTTCAATGATTCTTAAAAGAAATTTATAGTTCTTTTTTTTTGTTGCTTTTGGTGAAAAAAAATTGGGTTCTCCATTTTTCTTTTCCCTTCTACCACAGCTATCTTCATGGTTGGGTTTGAATTGTTGTATTTAATATTTCGGGGGTGCGAATGGGAACTTTAAATAAGAACATCGATCTCCCTTTATTTTTTCTTTTTATGTATAAACTGATCTTTGAAGTTTCTTTTTACATATTCAATTTGTTTCAGTATATAACATTTTAGGACACTGTGTATCGTTTAACTTTGTCCCTAGAGGATATATATATCAGACATTGTTTGTAAAATATATACCAGTTGTTTTCAAGTAGGATTAGTGGTGATGGAGGGCTTCCAGTACTCACGCATAGGCTCATTAAAAGGAAACACAATGAGCTCACGAAGGGTCATCGGCTGAACTACGTTAGTATTGGCTCCAAAGAAAAGATGAGCAAACTCCTCTTGTGCCTTCTCTGTGTTGTGACGTCCATCGAAGTAGAAGTAAGCCCTTTGGTACTCACATAGCTTCGACCGCACGTTTCCCATACCACACCCATACGCGTTGTGCGTCCCCACACCGCAACATGACGTGTTTGACACGTAAAACCCTGCTTAATGTATATATACCACATTAGTTTCTTTTATACAGGGGCGTGTAAATGCGTTTTGTTACTTACTATAGCTTAGATTCGTACGTGTCCGTCGAAGAACGGCGTTATAGAAATCGAAGACCGTGAACTGAAAACCGGGATGTTCTTTAGCGAGATCGTTCAGAATCGGACCAATTTTATCGTTGTGTTGCTTAGCCAAATCGTTGAGTGGCTCGTAACACTCGTTGCCTGTCTTGTATTCTTGCCTCGAGATTGGTAAACATCCCAATGGTGCTAACAGTTGAATCGCGAACTTAGTCGCGTTTAAAGAGTACAACAACTGCAAATTCAAATTGTTTATGCATGTATGATGATGTATGTATAAATAAAATCATATAACATACGTCAAACGTGTTATTACATGTATAAAAACACTTACGCTGATGTCGTTCTTGAATTTGTTAGTAACGGAAGTGACAAAAGCTTGTTGGGCAGATATGTCTACATTGGGTTTGTTCTTGGTGAAGTTTAAGTAATCATCGGTACCAACGTAGATCATGAACAACGACTTTCCGATGAAATCATCGGTCCATTTCGATTTCATACTTCTGAATTTAGCCACTTGTTGATTTAGTGTAATCTACAAATTTATGTGTGTGAACTTATTATTTTAATAACTTGTTTTTTTTACTAAAAAGATTAAGTGATGAAGGCCTTACGGATTCAGCCGGAGAACCAAGAATAGAAGCATCGGCGACGGCAAAGCTAGCTCCACGTGATACGTCAACGCCTGGTTTAAAGACCGGTGGGATCTCTTTCGGAATGCCCATAAATTCAGCTATATGATCCTCCACCGTGCGTAATTAATTATACATTTTAGTGTTGCAAAAATAAGAGTTATTATAAGCTAAATTCAAAAAAAAAAAGAGTTACTGTTGATTTTATAATAAGCAAACTACTAGTATATTCTTTTGATTTTTTTTTTTTGTAAAATCTAATTTCACTTCCTTAGTCATTTACATTATATCATTTGGACGATCAAAATATGTATACATATTGTTTATAGTATGTAAGATTTGTTTATGTTATGATGTTTTATTAATTGTGAACGAAACAATTTCTGATCAGTCACAAATTTGTTATTCTGTTTCACATTTTTTTTTTGTATATTTTCGTAATCAGAAAACGTTATCAACATTTTAATTTATATAGACTAATCAAAGCATAAACGAACGTATAAAATAGGAATATACAGCGTACCGATAAAGTCGGGGACGATATGACCGTCAGAAAACTTGCCGTTGGGATCATCTCGCGATTTTCCGTACGGCCAAAAGCTCTGGGGAAGATTTTGTTTTTTGCTGAAAAACAATTTGTTCCCGGCGTCGAAGTATGAGTCTCCGAACGTAAACAGCCCTACCGCCGGAATACCCTCACCGTGGCTCGCTGCCACGCCTACAGGTACCGGATTATAGAAGATGGTACTTAGTACCAATATCATCCTTAGAAGCTTGATCGAAATACATTTGCCTGCCATTTTTATTAGTTAAGTTATTAGAGAGATGATGGAGAAGAAACACTCTGTTTCTTTTAACTAAGTGATTGCTGTTTAGCATATGCTACTCTTTTATTTAGGCTTTGGAAAAAAGCAAGCTCAAGCTAAGTCGCGTGTTTGTGTTGTCCTCCTAGTTATTCCATGCGAAAAGTCGCAAATTATATAGTATACATTCACTTTCTCCTGGGCGTGCCACGTCGCCAATTGGATGAAGGAGAGTGTGACACCTATCTTTTTTTTCAATTCTTTACATTTGAGTCTTATTTGTGGGCTGTGCGATCATCCTGAACCTACCCCACATTTTGCACTTACTTCAGGAAGCCACAGGAGAAACTGTGAAACACTTTCGTCAATGCCAATTAAAAGCTAAAGTACCTGCTTCTTGGTTGTTGATTTGCTTGAAACAGATTCATGTATATACGCGAAAAGAGAGTCTAGCAAGAGTTGGAATCGTCAAAAGAAGACTACATAAGAGCAAACTTAATTTACCCAGTCAGAAAGTCCAACTGCCAAAGCTTGTGGAGACGTTTGCAAAAGACTCCGGTTATTTCAGGCTGGATTCTTTGAGAAAATGTTATAAGAAATGTTAGCCAGGTAGTAAATCACGCAAGCCCATTGATTAGATCCCTCACAGCTTTACATTGAGATATCATATACTTAGAGAAGCTGCGAAATGATATTATTCATTCATAAGATTCTTAATATAGGTGTCTTGGTGTGTAAATGATGTAGATAGATATTTAGAATATTTCTAAATATCTTATCAATTATTTTATTAGTTATTATTGATTTTATTAACTATTTTAGATAATTATCTTTAATTATTTAGGGTTTTATTATATATAGTTGTTTAGACATATGGTTGTATTTAGTTTTTGATTGATTAATAAAGTTGAGAGTTTTCTCTTTTGTTCATTGTTTTCGGTAGATCATTGGTGATCTCAACGAATTTAAGAAGACATTGAGGTATTCTTAGACTAAATAAGATCATTGTGATTATCCTAGTTATCCGGGTATTTTCACAATCAACGGATTTCTAGTTCTATCCCTAGTAGCTTGAGCTACATCAGTTGGTATCAGAGTCGCGTATCTTTGATTTCTCAATTGAAAGGGAATATTTTTTTTTCGCAAAAGAAAACTCGTTTTCTGAAACCGAAGAAACCGTGTTCATAGATATTATTGGTGATCCAATATTTGATATTTATGATGATGATGTTACTGAAGACAAAGACGAATCCTTTGCATGTCATGTTAAAAGTTATATTAGTGGCTTTTACGGTGAAAATAATTTCATCAAAATTGCAAGGATGAGCGGTGGACATGTGGTGGTTGTCTGGCAAGATGGATTTGCGACTACAAAAAGTGTTCATGTCATATCCATAAAAGAAGACGTCACGTATTTATTTAACAGCACTAGAAGCCAATCAGATGTCTCCTTGGAGTTTTGGAATAAAAAAGAAGGTTTCATGCAAAATATGGAAATCATGGCTAAAGGCAATACGTGTCTTATAATTTGTTTGGAGAAGAATTATAAGAAGGTTAAGAGATACCAATGGAAGAGTCGCAAAAGAACAAGATTTTATGTGAAAATTTCAGGTCTTGAAGGTTTTGGATTTGAAAATCACGGTTAAGATTCGAGGACGAATCTTCTCCAACCCGGAGAAAATGATGTAGATAGATATTTAGAATATTTCTAAATATCTTATCAATTATTTTATTAGTTATTATTGATTTTATTAACTATTTTAGATAATTATCTTTAATTATTTAGGGTTTTAAGGTTTTATTATATATAGCCGTCTAGGCATATGGTTATATTTAGTTTTTGATTGATTAATAAAGTTGAGAGTTTTCTCTTTTGTTTCTTGTTTTCGGTAGATCATTGGTGATCTCAACGAATTTAAAAAGACATTGATCGTAGATATTCTTAGACTAAATAAGATCATTGTGATTATCCTAGTTATCCGGATATTTTCAGAATCAACAGATCTCTAGTCTTATCCCTAGTAGCTTGAGCTACATCAGTAAATAAAAGATTGTTGTCTATGTCCCCACTTTATAGTTAGATAATATATTTTTTTTGTCTGGATGATTGGATCTTGCCTCTTCACAGATTTAAATTTTAAAATATCCTCTGTAATTTATAAGCATTTGTAGTATTGATCATGAACGATCGAATATGAACTTAATGACTCTCTGACGCTGTGGGAAAAACACGTAGCAGTTGAGTAGATTTCGAGGTTATATGATTTACAAAGAAAAAAAGTAGTGTGCCCAATATAACAAATACATAGATGTACCCAAGTAGCCATAAATAAAGAAGAAAACCTTAACCTATATATAAAGACGTAGCCTGCGTTTAAATTCATCTACTTAATCTCGAACATTACAGCACTTTGAAACTCAAACCCATCAATGGCAATCTCCTAACTTCAGGCCAAACAATGGACCTGTATAGAGCAGCTTCCAAAGAAGCACTTTAATGCAGTTAGGAATATGGCTGTGATCTTGGACGGAAGACTGTGGCGGACAAGTTCACTCGGATTGAAGGTTACTAGGCAATCATCCAGAATCCATACCCACCATCCCGCCCATAAAATTTGTTTTCATAATTTAAGCATGTTATGTTACTCAATACTCTCTGAGATGTGTTTCCAATTTCGTAATAAATAAAACAAAACTATTTTACCTTACACCAGTTACGCAATCAGAAATTCAGCCTACAATGAACGTATCACACACACACCCCTTATACTCTCGAAGATCTAATTCCATAACCAACAATTTGTAACTTTGTTTCTAACTTTAAACGATAGCAAAAAACACATAGCACGCACACTCCTACATATTGAATAAAAATAATTACATATGCACTGAATCTAGACAAGGACCTTCTAATCATACGGAGAAAATGTCACACACAAATATTTACAAAGAAATTATCAAATGAGTGCTATAAGCTAAATGAGTGTACCTGCCAACCACCATTTAATCATCTCTATTACTAAACGGTTCAGAGGGGATTCTCTCAAGTCTCATTTCTCTATTCAAACACAACTGTTAAGTGCTGCTTAACCTCCTCATTGAAGTGTCTTTACATGTTATAGACAGATTCATCTCTTATTATTTTCATAAGGATCCTCACAACCAAAAATGTGTTGTTTCCTGAAAACAGTAGATGGTTGGTACATTAACATTTAGAATGAAAACGTGACACATCCAAATTGAAAAATTATTCAGCAGAGCCAAAAATGTGTTGGTTCCTCAAAATGGTTGATAGAATAATATTTAGAATGAAAATGTGACACATCCAAATTGAAAACTCCAATAGACTCAACTGAGGAGATGTCAAAACTTGAATCCCTCGTTAGCAACATATGATGCGTGTTATAGAAATATTTTTTTTTCTTTTTTTTTAGAAATATAGAAATATAGTAGATTTTTTATAACATATTTGTTAATTGATGAGGAATATTTACTGAGAACAAAATTATATATGATCATTGGACCACTCACTGACTCACATCACTTCAACTGGCTAATACAAAAGGAAAGAGAGTTTTAGAAATCAAACCAAGAGAAAATGATCCCGGAGTACATTTTATCCTTATATCCTTTACAGCCTTACTATCTGGCGGTTGGTTGTATGACGTGCACGTGAAGTTTTTTCTTGTAATGGACTTTACTTAATTCTGTAAGACATTACGAGTTACTACTTGTGGAAATTAGTTCACTAACTAGTACCAGAAGGATCGTCCACACGTGTAAGGGTTGATCCTCGTAACTGACGGCAAAATTGATGTCACGTGGCAGGTCGAACAAAAGGGGTCGTGGGTAACAGCTGAGATCAAGATAATGCACGTGTCATGTTTGTGGATGAAACGAAGTATGGAAATGAAATGGCCTATGCATGGCCTATAGGTTACACTGATCGGACCAAGGCTTCTTTAAACTTTTTTCCTTTTGTTTCTTCTTTCGCTTATAATCAGTCAGAACAGTACTGTAAATTCCCGGAAATATTACATGAAAGATTAGATATGCCCTTACTTAGCATCTCGTTCTCAACATCGATTTAGTATTTTACCAATTACCACAGAGTTGGTTTCACGGTAATATAGCATTAGTTTTGATGGTTGCTATAACTTTTGATGAATCTGGACCTGACCATGAATTACAAGACACGAGTGGATTGTCTTGTAATATATTAATCATTGACGACAAACTAACGCATTATGATATTTTCTTGAGATATTTTTATTATTAGTACTTTATTATATGAATACTAACAAGTTACCAACATGTTTCCAAAAAAAAAAAAACAAGTTACCAACCAAAATATAAGGAAAAACAATCAGAAAATAACATTTACTCTTTAAACGCAAAACTCTGATGAGTTCAAGATCTATTTAATTAATGTTTTGGTGGTGGATGTCTCAACAGATTTATAAAAAATGTAAATAAATACAAGAATTTTTAAATATAAAACGCAAAGACAAAAAAGAACAATCGAATTGTACTATATTTTAACCGCGAAAAATATCAAATAAATTAGACTGCATCGTTGTTCAAATTCATTGTATTTGTCAAAGGATTTTAAATATACCTTCTTCTTGTAAGAAAATCTCTATATATATATATATATATACATATCCATCTGAATTAGGACATGCGCTCAACGATTCTTCTTCTATAAATAATAGAATCTCTACTTCTCTCTCTCTCTCTCTCTCTCTCTCTCTCTCTCTCTCTCTCTCTCTCTTTCCGTGGATCGATGGCAGCTTCGGTTGATCCTTTGGTGGTTGGAAGAGTGATCGGAGATGTGTTGGACATGTACATCCCCACCGCCAACATGTCTGTCTACGTTGGCCCCAAACACATCACTAACGGCTGCCAGATCAAACCCTCAGCCGCAGTCAACCCTCCTAGAGTCACTATCTCCGGCAACTCCGATGAGCTTTACACCCTTGTAAGTTTATTCATCTTCTCAATTTTATCCATTTATGTGCAATTCCTCTTATGAACACACATATCTTTGAATATACACATGCATAACATGTTTCCTCTTCCTCATGGTCATGATTATAACATCCCACAAGAACATGCATACGTTCTTTAATACATATGTGCTGGTATATTTACATATATGCTGACGCGTGTGTATAAATAATAAGTTCCAATGAGTTTTTAGTACATATATATAGGAAAGGTTTGGCTGAACAATGTTATGATTATTTGAGCTAGATGTGTTTGATCGATTGGTGCGTGAGTTGAAAATTTATCGGCTTTTTTGGTAAATGTTAATAATGGATGCATGCAGGTGATGACTGACCCGGACGCACCTAGCCCGAGCGAGCCGAACATGAGAGAATGGGTCCATTGGTGCGTATGACTGACGCACTCATGCATTAATTAACATCGAGTTTTTCTTTTATTTTGTATCTAGTAATTATATATACGAAATAAACATAGCGTATAAACATAATACACTTGATACACATAAGTTTACATTTTATACATAAATATTTGTATATTTATAGGAACTCAAGAGAGAGAAAGTAGCTTGAGTTTTGATTCCGGCGGTCGGACGGCGCGTGAGCGACCGTGCCGCCGCTGGAGTCTGTTTCATCTCCGTTTGTAGCTTTAGTCCCCTTTTTCTTTCCGTTTATTCTTGGCTCTAGGGCTGGGCAAATTAACCGAACCCGAAAATCCGAACCGAATCCGATCCGATAAAAACGAATCCGAACCGATCCGAACCCGAAATAAATACCGAATGGATCTTGTTTTATGGTATTTTGGGTTATGGGTATTATCCGAACCGAACCCGAATTTAAATGGATATCCGATAGAACCTGAAACATTCAAACCCCCAAAAAACTTACATTAAACATGATTTAATTTCTGATATGTATCCAAAATACACTTAGATATATGAAACATCTACATTATTATCTATTACATAAAAGTTGGTGGTTTTATAACATGGAAGTTTATGGTTGAAGATTGCGGTTGAAGTTTTTATATTTTGGTTTTGTGTTCATTGAACAATGCTTCTCATTTCATGAGAAATTGGTTTTCGTTTTATGCTTTCATTTTTATTTGGTTTTATTTCTATCGATAGATATGTTTACTTTTTTGTTTGATTTTGAATGATCAAGGTTGATGTTTCTTTTTTATTTTCGAAGTTTTATTTAAATTTTTGGTTTCTGATTTCATTAAATAATATGTTTCTCATTTCGTTTTGATTTTAGTTTTAGCTTTCTTTGAATTCTCTCATTTGTTTTGATTTATTTATATCAATAAAGATGTTTGGCTTTCGTTTTAAATTTGCGTCGTTTTATAATTGTTTTCTTTGGTTAGTGACAAAATTGATGATTTTACTTACTTACTTGTATTACAAGTTACGATTTATTTAGATTTGTATTGGTTACATTTAGTATAAATAATATATTCAAGAACCGAAAGTCCGTTTGAAACCTAAACCCGATAGTATTTCGGGTTATACCAATACCAAAATAATTTACCAACCCCGACCCGAACCGAAGAGCACCCGAACCGGTCCCGAACCGAAGTTTTAAATTATCCGAATGGGGCTAGTTTTCGGTAACCAAGAAAACCCGAACCCGATTAAAATAGAACCGACACCCGAATGGTACCCCGGTTGCCCAGCCCTACTTGGCTCCGTCTTGTCCGAGTTCTGGTTAGCCACCGTCCGTGGCGGTTCTGTTCGTGGAGTTACGACGCGGTAGCAGAGGAGGAGGGGAAGATATCTTTTGTCTGGGTTCTATTTCCGGGAGACGGAGGCTTCCAAAGCTCTGTCGACGCCGGCTTTTTGTTTCCGGGACGGGGAAGCTCCGTCAGTTCCGCCGTCATCGGCTACAGCTTCTGGGAGGTGAGGGTTTTCAAAGCCTTGCGTCGCCGGCTCTAGGTCCCTTATCTTTTAGGGTTTAATCCTTTGCTTCGTTTTTTTTGCTTTGTTTGTTCGTTTTGGGTTGGGTGTTGGATATTTCGCCGGAAGAGAAGAAAGCTCTCTGGTTTGGTTGGTGATGCATGTGAAACTTCTTCTTGAGTGGTTGCGGTAAAAGATGGTGGCGGAGAACTCGTTAGGGCGATTTCTTCTCTTATATAAAGTCCACTCTTGAGATTGAAGGGTTCGTGTTGAAGATGTGGGGAGGTTGGACCTCCGGTGTGTTCCGGTGAACCGTATATGGTGTCGCCGGAGTTAACGAGAAGCGGTGGTGACGACAAGGCCGCGCGCGACGCGTGTCCCTCGGTGGAAGGGATCGAAATACGTGTCCTGCTCTTTTCCTCATCTGATCGATGCGGCGGCTTGCGTTGAGTTCCCCCTTCGCTAGGGTTTCCCATGTCTGGGCTGTAAGCCCATTTGGGTGTTGGTTTGGGTCCGGTTTGGGCTTTGTAATTTGTTGGGCTCCGGCCCGTTTAAATATATTTTATCTTGATGAAAAAAAAAAAAACATAATACACTTATGTCTTATGTTTCAGGATTGTCGTAGATATCCCCGGAGGCACCAATCCATCAAAAGGTACGAAAAGAGAGTCAAAACTAAGTTATTTCGCCTATTTGTCTTAGTTTTTACTTATTTTAAAGGAATCTGCTAATTAACTTGATATTCAGTATTCTTTTTTTGCAATACTTCTCTGACAACGGTGAATGGGTTTTGCATCATGTTTTAATTCACTTGCTTATAAATAAAATGACGTTAGTGTGAAAGTAGAAACATTTGTCCATGCTGACGTGTATCCAACTTAAAAAGGATACACTGATCTCTTTATTCATCTAAACATATTATCTTTGCGACGTGGTGCTTTCGGTTTGATATGAAATGGATTCCCCTATAGCAAGATAATGATTGGTTCATAAAAAATATATGTGAGACTCTCACATGCGTAGTTTGCATAGTATATAAGACTGATTTAAATTACATATATCATTAGTCGAGTACGAAATATAATTACTTGCAAGTTAGGCATAGAAGAGCCACTATCTAAGTTTTTTTTTTTTTTTGAAAAAGGGCTTACTATCTAAGTTTCTCACAATAAAGACACGTGGTGTCATGTGTCATCTAAATCAAACATCTCATGTATGCCCAAACGTGTACATTGATGATGTATATCAACACACTTTTTTTTTTGGTAAAAAAGCAATGCACACATGTGATCATATAAAAATCTTAAACGCGACAAATTACAGTTTATAGAGAACGTCCAAATATACACATGTTCTCTAGTATTAGAACAGTTATAGCTTAGTTTATTTTATTTTTCTGAACTGAAGTTATAGCTTAGTTTATTTCATTTGAAAAACCACGAGAAAACGTTTAAAATAAATAATACGCATACTTGCATGTTTTCACTTTTTCAGGCAAGGAGATACTGCCATATACGGAACCGAGACCCCCTGTGGGGATTCACCGTTACATATTGGTACTTTTTCGGCAGAGGTCACCGGTGGGTTTGATGGTGCAGCTGCCGCCTTCTCGAGCCAATTTCAGCACCCGAATGTTCGCCGGACATCTAGATCTTGGTTTACCTGTGGCGACAGTTTACTTCAATGCCCAAAAAGAGCCAGCTTCACGCAGACGTTGATTCCACTAAGTATACTAAAGAATAACAACGAGCATATTCAGGGTTTTATCTGAAAACCGGACTGGAAAGAAATGTGGCTTTTATATGAACCATATTTTATAATTCCGGTGCTCGCAATATATCTGTATATGTAGTATAGTTTACATAGTCATACAAATATGTTTGTGTGCTTGTGTTACATGAAGTTGTTTGCTAATATATGGTTTTCGTTTGTGTGATCTTTGAAAATTAAAATTGTAAATGAACATATACATACTAGAATGTTAACAATGAGGCAGACAAGAGATTACACATCAATTGTAAATGAACTATATATTACACAATCATATATTGTTGATCTTATCATTTTTTTCCTATGAACCTCTGCAGCTTGCTTTCACTTTGATACTCTTGGCTCTAGCTATGTTTTACTCACGGACTCTCTGTAGTAATTTTCACATGATTTTGAATTTCAACTATATCTTCATCTGTGCACTCTGATCTTTCCTCCTCTTTTCTTCTCAGAGTCATGTCTGACTATAGAATCATCAAGCTTTGGATAAATTTATCGTAACCTCATTGATCTTCCGAAACATCAAAGTTCGTTAGAGTTTGGAGAAAATAAACTTTCCATTGCATTCACCATTGGTGTCAAAGGAAAGTTCAATTCACTCGCACTCAGCCAATTTCATATTGATTTAATCGGCAATTCTTATATATTTTAAACTGGTTATTACCCAGATTCAGTGAGATCATTGTTAGGCTGCAACACCAGTTTGTCTAGAGCTAATTCGTGTTTGAAATACTTTGGCTTATATATATAGAACAGCTTCTGGACCGATCATAATTCATCTGCCCTTTTTCTGAACTTATATACGTTACTCACTTTCAGACCAAGGACATAACCAAAAGTGGTGTTATTTAACACGACACCAGCAGTAAAAACGGGTGTTCCATTGTATCAGTACAAATTCAAATCGGTTGAAAGAAAGGAACTAATATGATCACCTCTTGTGCACATATATGTTCATGATTGGCAATGGAAGAAACGAGTTATTAGAGTGTCAAATATACTGTTTCTTGTATAGTTTAAGATTCGGGGTGTCACGTACAAGTCGATTATTATATACCTTATTGGACCAATTTGCTAGATTATCAATTAAATCAACATGAGAACAAAACAGAAGTAACTTAGAAAGGCAAGTTCTCACAAATAAGTAAAGATCCGAACCTAAAAGTTGACATAAAACAAAATATCCTTCAGAGTACTTTATGATGCAACGTGTATGAGTTTGCTCACAAAACAAAAGAGTGATAGATAAAACCAACAAAGGAGAAAGGCATAGAAGAGATGGGATAACTAGTAACGGCCAATACCCCAAACTCTGATAACTCCGTCCGTGTAACCACTGAACAAAGTGCTTCCATCAGCACTCCAGTTCAGGCTGGTGCAGTAAATAACCTATCCACAAACCAACAAACAAATCCCATTCAGTGATTACAACACTAGATATGTAGCTCATACAAAGAAGTTTTCACACATTGATACAAGACTAGTCAACGATATACTGCAATCAATGGTATTAAGTATATGGCAACGCCAATGTAAAAGTGACTAAATAACTACATGGAAAGGAAACACAAACAAACAAATTAAAAAATTCAAAATTAAAATAAGAATAGGAAACCCATTTCTTATCATTTCCATAAAAAAACGTTACAATAAAATCTACATTTTACTAGATTAGGCTTATAGTCCTATTATCTACTTAATCACAGCTAAAACATCAAAGTATCTATACAAAAAGCAGAAAACTTGTAACCCAAGGCAAATATATAAACCGAACCAAGAGCTAGTAGTATGTGTGTACATACCTTCCTTTTGTTGGCAGCAGTAGCACTTCCGTCAGACTTCTCAGCCTCAGCCTTGAGATCAACCTTCAAGTCCTCAACAACGCTCTTGCTCTCAAGATCCCAAATCTTAATACCCTGCTGAGTCGCAGCACACAGCCAGTACCTGTTAGGGCTAAAGCAAAGCGCGTGGATCTCAGAGTTGGCCTCAAGAGAGTAAAGCTTCTTCCCCTCAGCCAAATCCCACAGCAAAACGACACCGTCTTTGCCTCCACTCGCGCAAAGAGAACCATCAGGCGAAACAGCAACAGTGTTGACGTTCCCAGTGTGGCCAGCGAGAGTCGACCTGAGCTTGCAGTTCGACAAGTTCCACACTTTCACTGTCTTGTCCCAAGAAGCCGACACGATCGTCGGCTGGAGCGTGTTGGGACTGAACCTGACGCAGCTAACCCACTCATTGTGTCCCTCACCTCCCTCGGCGATGGTGTACTTACACTCGCCGAGAGTGTTCCAGAGCTTGATCGTGCGGTCGCGAGACGCCGACACGATCTGACGGTTGTCGAGCGAGAACGCGACGGAGAGAACGTCCTTGGTGTGTCCGACGAATCTGCGAGTGGACACGCCGGCGGCGAGATCCCAGAGACGGAGCTCGCCGTCCCAGCTTCCGGAGAGCGCGAATTGGCCGTCGGAGGAGAGGACGACGTCCTCGACGAAGTGGGAGTGGCCGGTGAGACGCCTCTGAGCCACGCCGTAGGACTTGTCGTCCTTGGTGAGTTTCCAGACGATGATGGATTTGTCGCGGGATGCCGAGACGATGGTGTCTGAGTTGTCGATGGGGGTGGCGATTGCGGTGACCATGTCGGTGTGTGCACGCATGGTGCCCTTCAAAACGAGTCCTTCCGCCATTGTTGGGTGAGCTTGGTGAAGCTAGGGTTATCGCTTTCTCAGGGGTGGCGGAGATATAAAAGAAATGGCGTGAAAAAAACAGAAGAAGCAATTTATATGGAGAGAGAGACGGATAATGGATTAGGGTTTCTTTATTTGGGCCTGTGTGATAAGATTTATAAGTGGGTCTAATATTAATGGGCTTCTATGTTCTCAGGTCCATGTTTGGTGGCATTTTCATATACTGGTGTGGAAGATGCACTTGAAGTAACATTTGCATTTTCTGTTTTGCTTTGATTTTAGAAATATTATTGCAGCAATTACACGAGTTGAGTGAGTGGTACACGGATCTAATAAGAAGAGCAATAATCATATTTTTATATTTTCTTAGTATATTACTTAGAATTTACATAGTTAGCCATTTGTCAATTTCTAACATTGTTTACAAATGGTATAAGTGATTGACTAATTCGATGCTAAATCATATATAATCAGGATTAGATCTTCTTTGTTAAGACGTGAAGACAGCCGTTGAAACAGAAAAATTCTTGTTATTTTTGCTGATTGGGATGCATGCTCATGTATGGATGGAGACCTAGAACAACAATTAAATTCGGTAGAAAAGGCAACAATCTACAAAACCTCAGTCATCTACACTGTTCTTCTTAGATCTCAAACATTCACCAGCTGTATTGGAACAACAGTTACCGCGTAGCACTTACCAGCTTTCAGATTTTAAAATATTACTAGATTTTAAAACTGAACACTATATCTAACATCATGATTTTAAACTATTAATTTTCGTAGAACATTGTTAAAGAACATATTTGATTTCATTATTCCTAGGCTGCGAGATTTAACACAGTATATATTTACAATTTTTTATTAGATTGTCCATATAATTTGTTGAATCTGAGTTTGGTGTGTTGGACTCTTAAGAAGACAAATAAACTCAATTATAAGTTATTTTAAATATGTACTAATCAAAGAAAAAAAAGATTTATAATGATTATATGAACAAGATAGAAAAATAACAACACGATGTCAAAAAAGAAGAGTAATAACATTTGGTGAGAAAATATCGAGAAAAATACAAGTCGACGTTTACAAAAAAAAAATACAAGTCGACGAGAGCTAAATAGAGTAAACCCTAATTTTAGTCGTCAATCTCTGAAGTAAAGTCTGAATGCTTTTTAATCTTAACATTTGGTGAGAAAGTATTGAAAAAATTACAAGTTGGCGAAAGGTAGATAAAGTAAATCATAATTTTAGCCGTCAATTTCTGAGATAAAACCTGAATGCTTTTAATCTTATATCAATCTTTTATATCCAAGCTTCCTTTTATGTCTTTTCTATGGTAGACCTGATATAATAAGATGAGCCGAATGTTGGGTCGAGTCCTTTGAAATGATCCCCTAAGCGTTGAGCTCTTGAGCCAAGCTCTCGGTCAAGCTTTGGGGTCGAACTTATGAGTTGAGTTCTCTTGTTCGGTGGATCTTGTATAGTGATGCAATTCATATTAAACAGATTTGGATAATTTTATCGAGTCAGAAAATGAAGAACATACAAAGAAAAAGACTTGATGTATATAATTATGAAAAAGTCGCAAAGGTTATATATATGGGACCATTCACTATAAGAGGCGTGGACACTGAATTCTTCAAATCCATTTTTATAACGTTACAAGGATAAAAATTACGTATATACAATATCAAAGAAATTAAAATTTACAAGATACAAATGATATATACATGTATGCTTCATAACATATCATTTTTCGGTTGTGTCAGATCCATCATCCTTGTAGAAAGACCTGAAAAGTAGAAAAAGCTATGAGAATACATTATTGAAATAATAATAATAATAATTTATAAATAATAATTTATAAATAATAATAATAATAATAATAATAATAATAATAATAATAATAATAATAATAATAATAATAATAATAATAATAATAATAATGGAAGGAGAGACAGGGGGAGAGATGAAGAGCTTCCTTCGTCCAAAACAGAGTGAAGCCATTAGAAAAGTGAAAGTGAAAGCTCCTTAGATATGGAGTCCATAATATCATGAATTAGTTTCAGCTTGATAAGGCTTATGGGATCCATAGCTTAGCAGTTTCAGCTTGATAAGAGAACATTGACTATTGAGTTTATACAAAACCTTAGCCTATGAATTTTTAATCTCGTCGAAAAAAAGATAACTAAAATAAATAAATAAATTAGAAGGATATATAACTTGTGTGAAAAATAGATCTCCATTATAAAATAAAGTGGCAAAGTTAGAAACTTTTTCAACCAGAATCAAAATTAAAATTAATTAAATAAATTTTTGATTAAATTTAAAATATATAATATCTTCTCAGCTGGAACTACTGTAGGTTTCAAACTATAAGAATAAATAATAACGTAGGGTCAAATATAGTTTGAAACCTACAGTAGTTGCCGCTCAGAAAATATTATATATCTTTTACCTAACATCTAAAAGATTTTGAAAAGAGAGAAAAGAAGAGGAAGATAACTTGTGAAGATCCATTGAAACTTGAAAAGCTTTTATAGACTATGTAACCCTAATGAAAACGAGAGAATGGTAGAAAATGGTAATAGATTTTGGAGATTTTGTTACCGTTTGACTTATGATTTTATATTATTAAGGGTCCTCACCAAATTAATTATTTTTTTTCGGAGCAACAAATGTACATAATATAGACTGGAAACGTTTATGGAAACAAATAAATCAGAACAAAGAAAAATATAGAGATATTAGGGAAAATATTTTATATATGTGCAGTCAAGGATTGAAGGATGAATATAGGAGGTGATTTGACCAAAAAAAAAGATATAGGAGGTGAATGCATGAACGGAAATAATCTATGGATAGATTTCCTACAACCTAATGGGCCACAAAAACAAACTTAAGTATGGGCCATTCTTAACGGGCTTATTTTATTTAATGACGTGGCTTAAACCTAGAAGCGCAGCGGTTGCGGTTGCAGTTACGGGAGTTTGCGGGTGCGGGTGGTTGCGGTTTTAAGCGTTTTCTAGAGATTTGTACGACTGGTACAACTGTTAGAAATTGTTGCGTTTGCGGGACTCTTATGACTGGTAAACTACCAAACACAACATCTGTTAAATAATAATTTAACAATATTTACATTTTATGTAATTATAAAAATATTAAAAATCATAATAATATGATAAATATTAAATTTATATTTATAAAATCATATTATTCAATTTTAAAATTTATAGAAAATATTTTAGTTTTGAATTTTTATAATATAAATTGAAATATAATATGAATACATTTTACAATTTCTATTATTTCAATTGAAAATTTTTATTGGATATTTTTAGTATTATTTTTATTTATTCTGTTTTTAAAGAAAAAAAAAACTTATTCTCCCGCAACCGTCCGCAACCGCAAACGCTAGCTGGAACCAGCTTTTGATTTTAAGAGGTTCAGAGCGGTTTGAAGCGATTTGTAGCGTTTTCTGTGATTGTTTCGAAACGCCAACAACCGCTATGAACCGCAAAAACTGCGTTTGCGGGTGATAGCGGGAAAACCAGTCAGCACCTAAGAAGTCTCATTTCATTGGACTTTAACACCAAATGCCCCTTTGACTCACAAAAAATGCTCAGATCTCCCACCAATAAAATATAATTTCTTTTCTATTTAAATTTAAATACGAAAATGCTCTAAATACATGTCTAACCCTTTAAAAATCTGATAATTACATGACCCGACCACAAAAACCCGACCCACCCAGACTCAATTGGGTACAACCCAATTACTAAACTAAAACGCCGCGTTTCTCTCTTCTCTCTCCCTCAGACCATTTCGATTCTCCTTTCTCACAAAAGAGCGATGTCCTCCCCTCGTCGTCCTCATCGATCCGATCCCCTTCTGTTCTCCTTCTGAAACCCTAGCCTTCGTCGAGTCCCCTTTGTTCGTTCATCCTTGGTCCTCTATCGAAATCGATAACCCATCAATCTTAATTCTCTCTTTTTCTTTGTCTCTGTCTCATCATCTCGGTTCCCATCATCTCTCTTTGTCTTTGTCTCTAAAACTGCTTCGTTTCTTCTTCCTTCTCCACCAAATCGAGTCTCCATTTTCTTTCTTCTGGTAAGTGATTAATTTCCCTTTGATTAATCTCCAACTTTGTTAGTAGAATTGAAAAATAAATTTGGGGATAATTTGTAAGTTGTAGAAGAAATGAAAGTAGTGTCTTAGTAAGTGAGATTGTGGTTTGAAATTTGAAAAAAAAATGGTGAAATACTACAATTGATTTGGATAAGTTAGAACTGAAACATAGAAAAAGTTGCGATTTTTGTGTAGAGTTGGTGATTTATTGACTCTCAGATAAATGTAAACTGAAAGAGATTTTGTGATTTATTGAGTGAATATGTTTTGTTGTTGTGACTGGGTTTTGATAAAAATAGCTATTTTTGAGAATTTATTCTTACTGGATTTTTGAGTAAATGAATATTGTTGGAGATTATGCAAAGTAATAACTCTGGGTTGTGACTAAATGTGTGTTGTTGTTGTTGTTTTTCGTGGATGTTAACAGGAAATAGCTAATGGCTGGTAGAGGAGGAAAAACGAAAAGTGGGAGAAGCTCAAGAGCTCAAAAATCCGATGGTCCTGCTGTTGAGGTGCTATCAGAAGAAAACACTAGTGATGATCTGCCTGAACACCCCTCTAAGGTACAGTATTCTTTTGGTTTTAGTAATAAATTGTGATTGCTTGGTTAGGTTTAATTAGGAGTTTAACGCCAAATGTTGTTAATAATTAAATGTCAATGTTGTGTATCAGAGAGGCCAGAAAAGGAGTCGTCCAGCTACTAGAGGTGGAGTCTCTAGTAGAACTAGAGCTAGAAAAGCGGTGTCTTATGGGAATGAATCCGTAGGAGATGATGCAGTCGAAGAAGAGAGTGCTCGAGTCCAGCAAGAGAGTGCACCAATGAGAGATACGAATGTAGCTTCGTTCTCACTTGATACTGAAAGCGAAGACATGTCTGCTGCTGTGTCCTCTAAGGTAATTTGTGCAATTATTTTACTAGTCTTATTAGAGTAAAAAATGACTAATACATTATATATTTTGACTGCAGGAAAGCCAACCATCGCAGCCTCTTGAATTGTACTTCAAGAGCACAAAGTACACGAAGACTTGCAAGATTCAGTCGAAGTGTAAATTGAAGGACACAATCGACCTGATTAAGGGGTTAAAAGAAGAAGTCGACTGGTTCACAAGCCATCCACAGTTTTGTCATTTCTTCCACATGCCTGATGAAGAATTCCGGAAGCTCCAAGGAATGTGGATGTTACTCCTGCGCACCATTAAAATTGAAGGAGAAGATGCTGCATGGTTTGGGGTGAATGGTGTGCCCATCCGATATTCTATGAGGGAGCATGCCCTCATCTCTGGCTTGGACTGCCATGAGTATCCGAGGAGGTATTTGGAGCTCGGCAGTACTAAGTTTGTGGAGTATTACTTTGGTAAGAAGAGGATCACCATATTAGATGTGGAGCAGAAGCTGCGGTCTATGAAGCAACCATGTATTGATAGATTGAAGATGGCTGTCTTGTTCTTCCTTGGTCGGGTTATCAGAGGAGGGAAGGATTCCGGACCATTAGACCCGTTCATCTTGAGGATAGTGGAAAATTTGGATGACTGCATAGACTTTCCATGGGGTCGTCTAACATTTGAGGAAGCAATAAAGGAGTTGAAGCATGTGATGAAGCGTCTGGATGGTGAAGTGACCACTGCAACCAGCTTTAATGGATTCATAATTCCGTTAGAGGTAAAGCATACAATTTATTTATTTTTTTTTTGTTATTCATGAGGGCAAATAGACACAGTAACACTTCATTTATGTAGGTTTTGGCTTTTGAGTGTATTCCTAAGCTAGGGAAAAAATTCAGAATCTCTTCACCTGGCGCCAGTGGAGATTGTCCTAGGATGTGCAAGAGCCGGTTTATTCATAATAGCATGAAGGGTTATCCTTTGGAAGATATATATGATGCGTTTGGAAACACAAAGGTATACCCTTATATCATATATAGTAGAAAATAGCAGAATATTGAAACTGAAATTTTTGAATGTTTTTTTTTTGTTTTCAGACTATTCACAGTGTGTTGGTTCCAACTGTGGATGAGCAAACTTTGCTAGCTCGTATCATTGATCCGGAGCCAGAGTATCACCGTGAGGGCAGCACAAGTGATAGGTGGAATCACTGGCTTAATGTGAAGCAGAAGAAGATTTGGTGGAAAGAGTTGTATGAGTCAGATATTGCTGCACGAGTGTTTACAAAGAAGAAGGACAAAGAAAAAGTGATGATTGAAGCAGGTTCTTCTTCTAATGTTGGCATGGAGTCGATCTTGAAAGGTTTGGAAGAGAGGATGGTGAAAGTCATGGAAGAAGGATTTTCTGGAATTAATTTGACAGTAGATACAAAGCTGGAGGCTATGTATTGGACGTTGGATGAACTTGAGAAGTCCCAACGAGTTCTGAAAGCCAAGTATAAGAAGATAGAAAAGAGGCTGGCTTCTATAGAAAAAGAAAAGGGTCATGAGGATGTGGAGTTTAGACAGTGGAATGATTTTGATTTTGATTATGGTAGAGATCAGAATGAGCAGGGTCAGGAGGACAAGGAGGACAAGGAAAACAGTGAGAAGGGTGAGGAAAAGAAGAAGAAGAACAAGAGAAAGAAGAGAAAGAAGAGCAAGAAGAAGAAGGTTGCAGTGGAAGAGCAACACAGTGATAAAGGTGAGGAAGAGGAAGAGCAGAAGGAGCAGGAAGAAAAAGACAGTGAGGGAGAGCAGAAAGAGCAGGAAGATCATGAAGAGGAAGACAGTGACGAAGATTATGAGTTGGAGAGGATTGTGGAGAGATCGAGAGTATCGGCGGAAGCATTTTTCAGAAGTGTTGAAGAGCAAGATATAAGAGAATTGGCAGAAGCTGAGGAAAACGCTGAGAAAGAAGCAGAAGCTGAGGATAAAACAGAGGAAAAAGATGAGGAAAAAAATGAGGAAGAAGCTGAGGAGGATGCTGAGAAAGAAGTAGAAGCTGAGGATAAAACAGAAGAAAAAGATGAGGAAAAAAATGAGGAAGAAGCTGAGGAGGATGCTGAGAAAGAAGTAGAAGCTGAGAAAGAAGCAGAAGTTGAGAAAGAAGCAGAAGTTGAGAAAGTTGTAGAAGAAGAAAGAGAAGCTCTTACACCAACCGAAAAAACTCTTACACCACCTGAGAAAGCTCCTACACCACTCGAGGTTACTCCTACAAAACCACGTGGTAGGACTAAAACACAGGCCAGGAAGAGCGTTGGCCAGACTCCACCAGGGAAAGTGATATTGGGCAGGAGAATTCTATCAGGGTGTAGAACAAACTGGATAACAGCAGCAATGGTGGAAGAAGAGGAAGAGAAAAAAGATGAAGAAGCTGTAGAGAATAGTCCCACCGAGGAGGATGCTGAGAGAATGGTGGTGGAAGAACCCACGGAGGATGCTGAGAAAATGGCAGTGGAAAACTGGACTATGGTTGTGTATGTGGAAGAAGCAGAAAAAAAAGCTGAGGAAGCTGAGAAACCAGTGGAAAAACCAGAGAAGCCACACGCTAGGCCTAAGAGGATGGCAGTGAAAGGTGGCATTCCAAGAGCTCAGAGATTAGCAAAAATGAAAGCTCAAAGAGAGAAAGCTCAGCAAAGAGCAGAAAAACAGAAAGCTCGGCAAGAAGCAGCAAAACTGAAAGCTCAGCAAAAGGCAGAAAAAGAGAAAGCTAAGAGGCATAAGCAAGAAGAAGGTACAACGAAGAAGAGAGGCAGAGGCAGACCGAAGAAGTCTGAGAGCACCCAGTTCTTAGAAGATGTTACACCGCTGCCGGAGAAGAGAAAATCAGAACCATCACGGTGGGTGCAGTCACCTTTCACTGAGGGAAAGAGTGATGAGCTAGAAGTGCCAAAAAAGAAGTCTAAAAAAAGTGATGAGTGATGCTTCTGTTATGTGTGTGTATTTAAACTTGTAGGATGTTATTTTTCTTCCTAAATGCTTCTCTTAAACTTGTAGTAATGTTATGTTTAGCTTTTGGATGTTATATTATGTGTTTATGGTTATGGTGTGTTATTGGAAAACAGGTGGGAGTCCAAACAGGTGTGGTAACTTGAAATTACAGGGGAAACTCTGTTAAAAAATTTGCAAAATTCTGCACAAACTTGGAAAAATACTTCAAAAACTTGAAAAATACTTAAATTAATTGAACAAATACTTCAAAAACTTGGAAAAATACTTCTGAAACATGCAAACCACATTTAAAACGTGTATGCTTAAAAATACCCACATGTAAAACGTGCAGCCGTTATATAATATAAAAGATTATTTTGATTACACTTAGTAATTCTTGGTAATCTTCAAGGACTTAGTAATACTACCTTACACATAGTAATTTTTTGGGAATTTTCAAGTTTATCTAGTAAAACAATAAGCAAAAATGCTTTTTTGTAGGAATACCAATGCTTTTTCACTATTAGTATCATTAACAAATACATTTGTATAACATATTGTCCAAAAATACGTAATTTTTTGGATTTTCCTTACTATGACCTAACCATTCACACACTAACAATGAAAGTTAAGAGAATTTATTGGAAAACAGAAAAAGGTTTTTCTTAAAATGTTGAAATAACATACCAAAATTATATTTATATATATCTATTAAGTAAGTAGTCTACGAATTGATATATATCTATCGATTCTATATACTAAACTTAAATATTCCTACCAATATATTTGTTGTTCAAAATAACACATAGTAAAACCAGTAAAATCTAGTAATCCAAATAACACTTAGTAAAACAAGTAATTCTTAGTAATACAAATAACACATAGTAAAACTAGTAACTCCTAGTAATACAAATAACACATAGTAAAACCCGTAGAGTCTAGTAAGTCAAGTAACACATAGCAATACCACATAATAAAACAAATTTCAACAATCAAACACCTGAACCTGAACCACTTCCACATTCAAAATACGCTCCCATACCTCCTCCCCTGGCTCTGCCTGTACCTGTGCCTGTGCATGTGCCTCTTCCACTTCCTCTGCCTCTTTTTCCTCTTCCACGAGCTTCTCCTGCTGATGGATACCTTGTTTCTTGCGGTTTTCCTTTCTTGACTTCAAATTCTGGAGGAAGTACTTTCTTTGCTTTAACTTCTTCTGGTATAACCCAATCAGACATATGAGGAACGGGGTATATTGTCCTGTGATAAGCCAAAGCCCATTGCTCCACCAAATAGTACTGAGAACAATACTCAGAGAGATGGAGTTCCCTTCCCGCTTTTTTTGTCATGAACGTGGCAGCAGCTACTGCATGAACACATGGATATTTGTCTTTATCAAATTGCTCACAAGTGCACGTTTTCATAGCCATGTCCACAGTATAACGCTTCCCATCACTACCATGCACACTGTACTCGAGATGGAAGCTGTTTAACTCGTCAACCGTAAGAACCCCTGCATCGATACATCTTTTAGACATTTCTTCCTCCACAATAGGCACAAGCTTTAAAGCGGGAGGTTGTTCAGCTGCCTCCTTCCTGTGCTTGTTAAACCATTCAGCTATTTTTCCAATGATAAAATCAAACATTGGAAGTAAAGTCAACTTTCTTGCGTCTTTAATAACACCGTTAAAAGATTCTGCTGAATTGGTGGTGTCAACATTGTACCTAACTCCTTCAAAGTAACATCTTGCCCATTTCTTTTGTTCACAACTTTTTTTAAGATACTCCGCTGCACTAGGATACCTCATGCAAAAAGTGTCATAAAGGGCCAAGAACTCTGCCTCTGTATAAGCGTGTGCGCACTCCATAAACTTAAATGCACACGTGTCTTTGTTGTTACGGACGTAGCCTTTAACATTCTGAGACAAATGCCATATACAATACCCATGAGCCGCCTGAGGGAACACTAGACGCACTGCCTTGATCAACCCTTTGTTTCTGTCCGAAAGAAACACCAATCCAGGGACATCAGATATCACTGATTTCAACTGTTCCATAAACCATAGCCAACTCTCATATTTCTCACCATCTGCAACACCAAACGCAATTGGGTAGTGGTGATGATTGGGATCTTGAGCAGTTGCAATAAATAACACTCCACCATAAACAGTCTTCAGGTGTGTTGCATCCACAACGAGAACTTTTCTCATCGCGCGGAATCCTTCTATGCTAGCTCCCAAAGCCCAAAACAGATACTTAAATTTTTTGCCCTCATCCACAACCACACGAGTTATTGTGTCAGGATTCACCTGCTCCAGCACGTGCATATAACAATATAATAAAGAATAACTCTCTTCAGGAGTTCCGCGCACTTTATTAGCAGCTAGTCTTTTTCCTCTATATGCTGTTGTATATGACACTTGCACAGCAACCCTGCGACGAACCAAGTCCATCAAAGCTTTGGGACGTGGTGTGTCAAAACTGCCGGGATAATCTTCGGCCAAAACAGATGCAACAATTTCTTGTGTGCCTCTCCTTCTATTAGGCAGTGTTCTTGTGGTAACAACAGAACATCTATGCTGCTTAATGTAAGTTCTAACAGTCCAACGATCTGAATTCGTTAACTTTGCAACACGCACACGCCACTTGCAGCCTTCTTTTTCTCCTCGGCATTTTATCACATATCTCTTACTATCCGACTTAATTACCTCATACTCAAAACACTTCAGATGTGAAGCCTTCTGAATATGAGTTTGCGCTTCCTCCTTGGTTCTAAATTCTTGACCTATAACCAAATCCATACCATCATCACGCTCCTTATAGACAACTTGTGAGACTTCAACTGATGGTCCTGCTTCTCTTTCAGTGACATTCTCATGCATCTCAGTGTTTTCGTATAAAGTGAGCATACCACCAGTACCCTCATTATCAGTTGCACCCATCTCAGTACCATCCTCATCAACAGCCTCTGTATCAATCGCCTCTGTGTCAGTAGCCTCTGTATCAATAGCTTCTGTATCAATAGCCTCTCTATCAGTAACCTCTCTATCAGTAACCTCTCTATCAGTAGCTTCTCTTTCAGTAGTCTCTCTATCCGATAGACCGCCATAGAAATCAGTGTGATCATCTGTTTGGCTGAGCTCCACATGTAGAACACTTCTACAATTCTCTTGATTTACTTGCATTAGATAAGCAAAAACTTCTTCATCATCACAGATATATGATGGCTTATTCGAATACATTACCATTGGAAAGTAACTAATCTTCACTATCATCTTATATTCATCCACCTTTATCTTCCTGCAAATACGCTCAACCAAAACAGAGTATGTGACCTCCTCCACTGGTTTCTTCAAGACAATAGTGTGAATTTCATCTTTCCCTTCACCATCTCCCGAAATCCATTTCGTATCAGCCCCATCCTTCATATAATATCCTCCATAATCAAAACAAATGATTGTGCAATGCGGATTTTGCATTTTCCTGAAACAAAAAAATTAGAATTACAATTAGAATTATTAAAGAAGCTTAAATTTAATTCCCACACTGTAAAGTGCTCTCTTACTAATACTAATTTGTTTCAATACAATACATAGTAAAACTCGTAATAATACCAGAAATACTAGTTATATTTTGTAAACATAGTAATACTGAGTAATATCAGTAATACCCAGAATTTATCTTTGCAGTCACTAATCACGTTTTTAGTCAAATTTTGTTTGGATTTTTCTTTACCCATGATATATAATTCATATTAGTTAAATTACTGCCAAAAAAATCATCAAAAACACATAAAAATATACCAGAAACCTATAGACACAGTTTTCAAAATCCATTTTAATCTACTCAAATTTGCATCCAATCTTCTTTTTTACACTAGCCGAGATCAATGCACTTCTTTCTAATAGTATTCCACCAAACATTTCATCAAAAACGAACATAAAATATACCTAAAATCTATAAATACAGTTTTTAAAAAAAAATAATAATCTCTCAAAACTTTCATCAATTCTTAGTTTTTTTACAATACTCTTCATATATACAACATTTAAATGTTATTCAACAAAAAAAATCATCAAAAACGGATAAGAAATACCTGGTTTTGAAGCTTCAAAATCGTCAATGGAGGGTGAGGGAGAAGAGAGTTTCACGATGGGAAGAAGAGGAAGGTGAGAAACTTGAAGACATGTGGGTCCAGTCATTTCTGATTGGTTAAGGTTGTCTTTTGGACCCACATGGTTGTTGATTATTTATGTGAAGAATAAATGAGAAAAATGGTGATGTGGAAGAAATATGTTAAAGAAATGAAGGATAGTTTGGTATTTGTGATCAAAGTGGGATCCACAAAGGGGGTAGAAGAATAGAGAAAGGATAGAAAGGTTGTTTTATTTTCCATGAGGGCATTTGGTGTTAGTCTCCCATTTCATTACGTTCGTCTGAAAATTAAAGAAGGTAGTAAACACAGCGACGGAATATATATAACTTCCACCTGTGCAAAGTTTACAGACTCCTGATAATACGTAGAACTGCTTTCCTCTAGTTCGATTCCAGCAATCATCCGCCATGGGTAGGGTTTCTCGAGCTCCGTTTATCTATGTGGCTTTATCCTATTGCGATTCTCGTCTGTTACTCGATCTGAGCTTCCTAGCTATTATGTTATGCTTGGAGCCGATGGATTCGGTTGCTCGCGTGGTAGAACTTTCGGCGTGAGAATTAGTAATCGGATTTAGGGTTTTCAATGATTGGATTTACTTTAATGTGCTGTTTAGAACTGAGATTTGTTAATTTATTATGATATCTGGTGTTTTTGCTGATCCATTTAGGTTTGTAGCAATTGGGGGTTTAGGGTTATGTCATGGCTTACTGTATATGGAACTTGTTTGACCTGATTGACTTTCCCTTTTCGCTTATACCAATTTCTCATTCTCAGTAGTGTTCTTCTCTTTTGGGGGGGGGGGGGGGGTGTTTCTGTACGTAAGTTGAGTAGTTTTTTTATGTGAAAGCTGAATGGTTCCTATGTGCTTTTGGCTTATATTAACGTTCCTACGTCTTATGTCTTTTGTCAACTATGTAGATATTGAGGAAGATATTCGCGCTTTACAGCTTGATTCCGCAGGTACTATAATTCCTGAAAACGATATGCTTAGCATTATTTTTTCTTAGTTTGCAATTCGCATGGTGCTAAACGTTGGTGATGAAATATGCAGAAGAAAACAATGGAGTTGGAGCTGTCATTCCGGATGATCAGAACAAAGATGGAGTTGAGATATTGGATAAAATGGAAGAAGGTTCAGTGTTGCATGTCACCTTTTGTTTATATTTTATTGTTTGAATTGCGTGTCTGTGGGTCGGTTTATTCCTATTGCTTCACTGTGTCTATTACATATGTATGATATTAGCCTCTGATTGGGGGAGGCGAGTCCAAGGTTTATGATGTCATGATATTGAGTGCTAATTCTGATGATATTTATCCTTGCCAGACCTGAAAGATGAGGTTCAAGAATCAGCGCCAGTCCCTGATGCGCAGCAAGGTTGATAGATCTTTTATTTTTCCTTTCTATTTTATGTTCCATAAAAAGGTAGTTAAACTTATTCGAGGTATACCTCGTTGGTGATACTTTTTTTTCTTCTTTTTGCTGGAAATTGGTGGTTTCAGCTTCCGAGGAACATGATCAGGAAGTGCTCCATCCAGTGCATAACCCAGCGAAAGGTTCTTATATCTCTTACGCTACTCGTTTTTTTTTTCTGTGATCGTGTTGTCTGATTGAAGATTTGTTTATCTCTCTTGTCTATTCAATCAATTTAGCTAAAGAGAAGGCAGCTCAAGAGAAGGCTGCCAAAGAGGAAGCCGAAGAAGAGGCAGAGGCAAACAAAAAGAGACATTTGAATGTGGTGTTCATTGGACATGTTGGTATGGCCGTCTACTTGATGATTTTTTTCCATCAATTCAATTTTCTTAATGGATAGTTATTAATTAGTCTGTAGTTTCCGGGGAAGTCTGTTTCAGTTTAGATTGTTAGAAAGTTGCCTTGTGTAGACACATGGTTTCAAAGCTAATTAATTAATATTGACATGCCCACTTTTTCCATTGTAGATGCTGGAAAGTCCACAATCGGAGGACAGATTCTCTTCCTTAGCGGTCAGGTGGACGACCGACAAATCCAGAAGTATGAAAAGGAAGCAAAAGAAAAAAGTAGAGAAAGCTGGTGAGTCTTTCTGATTAATCCTAACTAATAAGGAATGCTTCTGTCCTACTGTTTTCATAACTTGTTATTGACCTCTATGCTAGGTATATGGCATATATAATGGATACAAATGAAGAAGAGAGGGCCAAGGTACTTCCTGGGGCTGATTAATTGACTTGTTGCCATAAACGTGTCCAAGATGACATAGTTGACTTGTTGTATTCCCTGCAATGTTTATGGTGAATTTTGAACTTTTCTATGTGGTATAACTAAGTTGCTACCCTGACAGGGTAAAACTGTTGAAGTTGGAAGGGCTCATTTTGAAACTGAGACCACTAGATTTACAATTCTGGATGCTCCGGTAAGTATCAACCTAATGTAATAGTTTTTTGTTCATTTATCTTCATGGTGAGTATATTTTTCAAATTTTCTTTTCCTTTTTTGAACTTGCAGGGTCATAAGAGTTATGTACCAAATATGATCAGCGGAGCATCTCAGGCGGACATTGGTGTGCTGGTTCGTCAATACTATGTCACTTTGTTCTGATTCCTTACTGTGGCATTTTTCCCTCGTAGGAAACCTATTTATTCCCCGCCTTTCGTGTCTCGGTTTTAGGTGATATCAGCTCGTAAAGGTGAATTTGAAACAGGATATGAGAGGGGTGGCCAGACACGTGAACATGTTCAACTCGCTAAAACACTGGGCGTGTCAAAGCTGGTGGTTGTTGTCAACAAGATGGATGACCCAACTGTTAACTGGTCGAAAGTGAGGTACTTACAAAAGCATTAGAATCCCTGGCATTGTTGGTTTTCATAAGTCTTTTGGTTCATCCTCGTCTTTATGTACTCTTATGCAGGTACGATGAAATAGAACAGAAAATGGTGCCATTTCTTAAATCCTCTGGCTATAACACAAAGAAAGGTAAGAAGTGAACTATAAATGTTACACATGAGCTGGTCTAACTGCATGTCTAATTTGTTTTTTACTGTTTTGTTTTGAAGATGTTATCTTCCTGCCTATATCTGGTCTAATGGGGATTAATATAGACAAGAATATGGATCGGAACGTCTGTCCTTGGTTCAGCGGCCCTAGCTTTTTTGAAGTCCTCAATGCTATTGAAGTTCCGCCACGGGATCCTAATGGTCCATTCAGGTGAACTCTCAATACCCCTTCTTCTTAGTATTTTTCATTAGGGTTTGGGCTTTATTAAATGTTGGTCTATGCATTTATAAAATCCCGTGTATCCATGTTGCTTATGGACAAAACTTCCATATCCATTATTTTCCTTCCGACATGCAACTACTCCAACTTTGACATAAGTTTATCCTGCTTGGTAGGAAATGTTTCTATAGTTTTGTCTCATTATTTTATTAAAAGGGGAATTATTTTATGTACACAGTACACTTATCTTTGTATGTTTCAGACTGCTAACCCGTATTGATCTTATGATTTGTATAGGATGCCCATTATTGATAAATTCAAAGACATGGGAACTGTTGTTATGGGAAAAGTAGAATCTGGCAGCATTCGAGAGGGTGATTCCTTGATTGTTATGCCAAACAAGGTATTGTCGAGATGTCTTCTCCCGCATATTCATACATAACTTGCCAGTTCTTTGACTTCCTGCTAACTTTCATCTTCCAAATTAGGAACCGGTGAAAGTTGTTGCTATATATTGCGATGAAGATAAAGTTAAGCGTGCTGGGCCGGGTGAGAATCTGAGAGTCCGTATAACTGGCATTGAAGACGAGGATATCCTTGCAGGTTTTGTTTTATCCAGCACGGGTGAGTATGATGAGTTAAACGTGATTTTTGTTGATATCTCGAGTCATAGCCTTCTCTTTCTTTAGTGGTTCTAATCTGTAGTTTTTCTTTTTTTCTTCCTGTTGCAGTAAAGCCTGTACCTGCCGTTACTGAGTTCGTTGCCCAATTACAAATCCTTGAGCTGCTTGACAATGTAAGCACATGTTTCTTTTGGAATGTTAACTTTTTAGTATATGCAGTTCTTACAATATATTCAGATTTTTAATCCCTTGAGTCATCAATATTAAATGTTTCTGTAGGCGATTTTTACAGCTGGTTACAAGGCTATTCTCCACATTCATGCGGTTGTTGAGGAATGTGAGATAATTGAATTGATAAGCCAAATTGATATGAAGACGAGGAAACCCATGAAAAAGAAAATTCTATTTGTGAAGAATGGTGCTGCTGTTGTCTGCCGTATACAGGTCTGGTTCCTTCTGCTTGCCTTTCTTTCCTTTTATATTTTTATTTATTGCCATATGTTTCAGCGATGTTATGGTTTAAGTTTCTATGCCAATCTAAGAAAAAGCATGAAATAAAACTTCATTTTGAGCTTGGTGCAATGTTTTGGTGATATTGTTTAGTTTAAATGTGTATGTGTAAGTTTTCTACTTGCTTGCTGCTTGAAAAGAGTAATAGTTCACAGTCGTTTTCTGTTTGTAACTGGTGCCGTTGTTGCAAAGCTTGCCAGGAACATTAAACATCCGCACGAGATATCTGTTTTAACAGCTTTAACCAATTTTTATCAGAGTCCTAATCACTTCTATCCATTGCTTCATCTCTGCAGGTTAGCAATTCAATCTGTGTGGAAAAATTCTCAGATTTCCCACAACTTGGAAGATTCACTCTACGAACTGAAGGTAAAGATTGAAAAGACTATATCAAATGCAATGCATAATATGATCACTCATCTTAGCATCTTAATTTATGTTCATGGTTTACAAATCTGTTTGGGTTTTACCACAGGGAAAACAATTGCTGTTGGGAAAGTGACTGCGCTCTCAGGTGCTTCCTCAAGCGCATGATCCCAATTTTGTGAGAAAAAGGTGACTAACTACTCTTACGATTTCAATGAATTGAAACCACCAAATTGAAGAAACATCCAATCTGAACAGGTTTCTGGTTCTTGAACTGCAGGAGACGGCTTTCGAGTTACACCGAGAGGGGGCTTCAGGAAAATGCTTCTGACGAAGGAATCTGGAGTTCCATAACTCAAATCTTAGTTCCATCTGTATGGTGAGGTTTGAGAGTTACTGCTACAGAGGTGTAACCTGAGACCATTTTCTGAAAAATTTAAAAGCTAGAAAGAGTATTATGATGAACATGAGTGAGAGTTTTTACTTCTTTTAAAGCTAAATTTTACAATTACTACTATTGTTATTACCCTTTTGGATGCTTAGCCTGTCTTCCGGCTCATTGGAGTTTGCTGTTTAAATTGTTGAGGAAACACAATTTGTTCCTTAAAGCTCGTCATAAAAGTACCACCTTATTTCTTCCTGGCTTTGCTCCATGCCACTGACTGTTGCAGCTTTGGGGTTTGCAGTGGTCCTTTGACAAGTGCGTGCTTAAGTTCATTTTTAAGTAAATCGGATGAGGATTGAAACTTACAGTGAAGCAGTGTGTGGCGGTTATACCAACGTAAAATGGAATTGAATTGTGGAAGTTGTTTTCAATATCATCTTTGAAAAGAGGAATCCGAATTGAAGAAAGACGAAATTGCGTTATCAAAAGAGAGATCTGTTTAGTCTTCAAGTTGTTTTTCTTTCTAGTCTTCAAAGTCTTTTGTAAGAGAAAAGTTGCAACAAAAGGTTTGGATCATTTCAAACAAAGCCAAAACCAAAATAAAAAAAGATGTCCACAGGCTTTTGTTTTACGTTTGAAGACAATCACGATTGCTTGTCTTTGCAACAACGCTCCTTCACAGCTTTGTTTACAAGACGACGACTGATTGTACTTACAGGCAACCTTTTCTGCAAAAACACAGCTCTTAGTAATCTCTCATTGCCCTTTAATTATATGCACATAGTTCTAAACATAGTTCATATTCCCATTACTACTTATATAGACTATCAGTACAGTGATGGAAGAAGAGCTCTTGCATAAAATGGCAAAGGACACTTAACCGTTGATGAAGTTTCACTATGGACTCGATTAAAAGTATATTCATATTACCTATCACTTATAATATGTGATTATGAAATTGTTTAGATGCATAAAAATATATTATTATGATACTATCTACCCAAATATAGAACAGAGATATTAAAATGTTTTAAAACAATAAAATATAAAGAAAATAGAACAACTAAATTTAGTGAAATTTAATAAAACGTAACAAATACATAATTAGAAAAAATAAAGGCAAAAATTATAAGAATACAAATTTAGAAAATTCATTAATATTATTGTTTGATTAGTAAACCGAAAATTAATAAAATACGATAGAAATTACCCAAATTTTATTACAAAATCAAAACAAAGATAAAAAATAGTTATAAAGCTGAATATAATAAATAAAACAATTACATAAAATAATAATGAAAAGTTTGTTTTATGATATAAACAAGAGATTGAAGTTATTGTATCCCCTCTAATAAAAAAACGAAACAATTTAAATAATCAGATGAACAAACAGTCAAAAATTAGATAAGTTGGACCATCATAACATCTAAACCGCGATGAGTTTATATCTAAAAAATATCCGTCAACATAAATTTCGATCAAGATATTAATAAGATTTTTAAACCAACTAAAATAATCGTTCTATACATAATAAATATAACATACTGTCCTCGTAAATAATTATTTTTTCAGAGAAACAAATCTACATAATATAGACTGGAAACGTTTGGAAACAAACAAATCAAAACAAGGGGAAATATAGAGATAATACTATAATAGGAAAAATATATGTGCAGTCAAGGATTCAAGGATGAATATAGGAGGTGATTTGACCAAAAAAGAAGATCTAGGATGTGAATGCATAAACGGAAATAATCTATGGATAGATTTCCAACAGCCTAATGGGCCACATAGCAAACTTAAGTATGGGCCATCCTTAACGGGCCTATTCTATTTAATGAGGCAGGAAACACAGCGACGGAATATATATAACTTCCACCTGGGCAAATTTCACACTCTCGATAAAACCTACAACAGCTTTCCTCTCGTTCTGTTCCAGCATCATCCGCCATGGGTAGTGTTTCTCGAGCTCCGTTTATCTCTGTGTATTTTTCTTATTTCGATTCTCGTCTGTTACTGGATATGAACTTCCTCTATATTATGGTTGCATGCTTGTATCTTACATCGGTTTTGGAGCCGATGGATTCGTTGCTCGGCTGGTAGAAATTTCGGCAGTGAGAATTAGTAATCGGATTTAGGGTTTTGAATCATTGGACTGACTTTAATGTGCTGTTTAGAACTGAGATTTGCTAATTTATTATGATATCTGGTGTTTTTGCGGATCCATTTAGGTCTGTAGCATTCGGGGTTAGGGTTATGTGATGGCTTACTGTATATGAAACTTGTTTGACCTGATTGACTTTCCCTTTTCACTTGTACCAATTTCTCATTCTCACTAGTCTCTTTTGGTGATCAAGTAGTGGTTTACATACATTTTGGGGGTGTTTCTGTACATAATTGATCTTACATCGGACTACTTTTATATAAAAGCTGAGTGTTTGTTACTTTGTCTCGTTCAACTGTTGAGTTCACGAGTTTGCAACATGTTCTTCATGAGTCATAATAGTGTTATTAGTAGGGTTCCAATTAAATCACTACTATGTCTGCTAAGAGTTATTGGGTCTTTTCTTTTTAACATTTCCTCCATCTTATATCTTTTGTCAACTATGTAGATATTGAGGAAGATATCCGCGCTTTACAGCTTGATTCCGCAGGTACTAATTCCTGAAAACGATATGCTTAACATTCTTTTTTCTTAGTTTGCAATTCGCATGGTGCTAAACGTTGGTGTTGAAATATGCAGAAGAAAACAATGGAGCTGGAGTTGTCATTCCGGCAGATCAGAACACAGATGGAGCTGAAATATTGGATAAAATGGAAGAAGGTTCAGTATTGCACGACACTTTTTGTTTATATCTTCTCTCTGTTTGAATTTTTTTTCTGTGTGGGTCGGTTATTTCCTATTGTTTCACTGTGTCTTTTTACCTATGTATGATATTAGCTTGTGATTGAGGGAGGCGGGTACAAGGTTTATGTTGTCACGAGATTGAATGCTAATTCTAATACTAGATATTTATCCTTGCTTCACAGACCTTAAAGATGAGATTCGAGAATCAGCACCAGTCCCTGATGTGCAACAAGGTTGATAGATCTTTTATGTTCCTTTCTTTCTAATTCTTTTTTTTTTCCTAAAAGGTAGTTAAATTTATGTGAGGTATATACCTGGTTGGTGATATATATATTTTTTTGCTTCAGCATCAGAGGATCATGATCAGGAAGTTCTCCATCCAGTGCATAACCCAGCGAAAGGTTCTTATATCTCTTATACTACTCGTTTGTTTCTCATCTTTATGTGTTAGTGTTGTCTGACTGAAGACTTTTTTAATCTCTCACCTATACAATCAATTTAGCTAAGGAGAAGGCAGCCCAAGAGAAGGCCGCCAAAGAGGAAGCTGAAGATGAGGCAGAGGCAAACAAGAAGAGACACTTGAATGTGGTGTTCATTGGACATGTTGGTATGACCATCTACTTGATGAATTTTCCATCAATTCAATTTTTTTTCATAGAGAATTCTTCTGTAGTTTCCGGTGAAGTCTGTTCCAATTTAGATCGTAAGAAAGTTGCCTTTTGTAGACACATGGTTTCAAAGCTAATTGATTTAATATTCACGTGGTTTCAAAGCTAGTCTATTTGATATTCACATGGCCACTTTTTCCATTGTAGATGCTGGAAAGTCTACAATTGGAGGACAAATCCTCTTCCTTAGCGGCCAGGTGGACGACCGACAAATCCAAAAGTATGAAAAGGAAGCAAAAGAAAAAAGTAGAGAAAGCTGGTAAGTATTACTGATTATTCCAAACTGATAACGAATGCTTATGTTCTATTTTCTGTTTCCATAACATTGTTGTTGTCCTATATGCTAGGTATATGGCATATATAATGGATACAAATGAAGAAGAGAGGGCCAAGGTACTTCCTGGGGTTGATTAATGTATCTTTTTTTTGCTATAGATGTGTCAGAGATGACAGAATTCAGGAGTCTGTAGACTGTAGTATTCCCAGCAATGTTTATGGTAAATTTTTAACTTTGCTATGTTGTACAGGGTAAAACTGTTGAAGTTGGAAGGGCTCATTTTGAAACCGAGACCACTAGATTTACAATTCTGGATGCTCCGGTAAGGAACAACCTAAAGTAATAGTTTTTTGTTCATTTGTCGTTCATGTCGAGTATATTTTTCTGATTCTCTTTTCCTTTTTTGAACTTTTGCAGGGTCATAAGAGTTATGTACCAAATATGATTAGTGGAGCATCTCAGGCGGACATTGGTGTGCTGGTTCGTCAATACTATGTCACTTTGTTCTGATTCCTTACTGTGGCATTTTTCCCTCGTAGGAAACCTATTTATTCCCCGCCTTTCATGTCTCGGTTTTAGGTGATATCAGCTCGTAAAGGTGAATTTGAAACAGGATATGAGAGGGGTGGCCAGACACGTGAACATGTTCAACTCGCTAAAACACTGGGCGTGTCAAAGCTAGTGGTTGTTGTCAACAAGATGGATGACCCAACTGTTAACTGGTCGAAAGAGAGGTACTTACAAAAGCCTTTCTAATCCCTGGCAGTGTTGATTTTCTTATGTCTTTCTGTTCATCCTCGTTTTTATGTACTCATATGCAGGTACGATGAAATAGAACAGAAAATGGTGCCATTTCTTAAATCTTCTGGCTACAACACAAAGAAAGGTATGCAGTGAACTACAAACATGACAAATGAGCTATTTTGTAATTGCATGTTTAATTTGTTTTTTACTCTTTTGTTTTGAAGATGTTATCTTCCTGCCTATATCTGGTCTAATGGGGATTAATATAGACAAGAGTATGGATCGAAACGTTTGTCCTTGGTTCAGTGGCCCTAGCTTTTTTGAAGTTCTCAATGCTATTGAAGTTCCGCCACGGGATCCTAATGGTCCATTCAGGTATAGTGCCGTTTTTTCTTATTCTTTTTCATTCGAATGTGTCTTTTAATATACTAGTTGATGCATTCATGAAATCCCGTTTGTCCATGTTGCTTTTTGACCATAGCATCCATATGCATTGTTTTCTGCACCACATGCAACTACAACAGCTTTGAAATATGTTTTATCCTGCTTAAGTGCTTAGTAGAAAATGTGTTGTATAGTTTTTTTCTCATTCTTTTAGTTGAAATGAGAATTATTGTCTGTAAACTTGTCTTTGTAGGTTTTTGACTGTTAACCCGAATTGATCTTACGAATTGTATAGGATGCCCATTATTGATAAATTCAAAGACATGGGAACTGTTGTTATGGGAAAAGTAGAATCTGGCAGCATTCGAGAGGGTGATTCCTTGACTGTTATGCCAAACAAGGTATTGTCGAGATGTCTTCTCGCGCATATTCATACATAATTTGCCTGCTCATTGACTTCCTGCTAACTTTCATCTTCCAAATTAGGAACCGGTGAAAGTTGTTGCTATATATTGCGATGAAGATAAAGTTAAGCGTGCTGGACCGGGTGAGAATCTGAGAGTCCGTATAACTGGCATTGAAGACGAAGATATCCTTCCAGGTTTTGTTTTATCCAGCACGGGTGAGTATGATGATTTAAACGTGATTTTTATTGATATCTCGAATCATAGCCTTCTCTTTCTTTAGTGGTACTAATCTGTGGTTTTTCTTTGTTTTCTGTTGCAGTAAAGCCTGTACCTGCCGTTACTGAGTTCGTTGCCCAATTACAAATCCTTGAGCTGCTTGACAATGTAAGCATATCTTTCTAATGGAATGTCAACTTTTTGAATATATAAACAGTTCTTAGTAGTGTTGCTGTCTTACAATATATTCAGAACTTTAATCCCTTGAGCCATCAATTATTTAATGTTCCTGTAGGCGATTTTTACAGCTGGTTACAAGGCTATTCTCCACATTCATGCGGTTGTTGAGGAATGCGAGATAATTGAATTGATAAGCCAAATTGATATGAAGACGAGGAAACCCATGAAAAAGAAAATTCTGTTTGTGAAGAATGGTGCTGCTGTTGTCTGCCGTATACAGGTCTGGTTCCTTCTGTTTGCCTTTCTTTCCTTCAATATTTATTATTTTAGTGCCATGTTTCAGCCAAGTTCTTGGTTTGAAAAAGCGTGTGGCGAGACAAAGCGAGGAGGTGGGAGCTTAGCGCTGACCGCCATGGCGCCTCAAAGCGAGCGCTTTGCCTACCTGCAACAGACAAGGTAACCTACAAAACACTTATACAAATATGTATTACGTAAAGCTTAAGAAAGACAAGTAAAAAATAAAAAAACCAACTTCATATAATAAAATTGAAAGGTTCAAATAGCAAAACACTGAAAATACTGAATGCAAACACCAAATTCAAAAGCAACTAAAACACCAAAGTAAAAGCAAATAAAAACACCAATCTGAGTAGAATCTCTACTCAGATTCAGAACCACTCTCCTCATACTCCAATTCCAAATCCTTCCAGAAGCTAGCATCTTTTTCTAACTCCCCTTCAACGTCATCATCTTCATCAACCAACTCCAAATGAGAAGGTGATGGACCATAGCGCTTGCTCTGAGTTGAAGGAGTAGCTTTTCCTTTCCCTTTGTTGTCCTTAGCAGTTTTTGCTCCCCTAGTAGTGTAGCTAGGTTCTTCAGCTCCTACTGCTTCGCTCACCACACTCCATGTCAAGTCTTCATCATCATGGACAAAATCATCATCTTCATCATTGGATGAGTTCCCATCCATCTTCCCCATTAGCCATTCATTGCTATCATCTATCTCATCCAACAGAATTGGATCCTTGGCATCATTTCTCCTCATCCTACGCTGCAAAGCCCGATTGTACTTGACAAACACCATGTCATTCAATCGGCCTTGAGCTAGTCGGTTCCTTCTCTTGGTATGCAGCTGAGTTTTATCAAATATCAGAATATCAGTCACGTCATATATAGATATAGTTCATGTAAAACAGTGTAAATATAAAGATTGTGAAAAACTTACAAGTTGAAAGACTCCCCAGTTTCTTTCACAACCTGTTGCACTGCATGTAAGACTTAGCACCTTGACTGCAAAGTCTCTGAGATTTGGAGCTGATGATCCGTATGTTGACCACCAGTCAGCTGCAAAAAAAAATAAAAAATAAAAATCAGTTTAAGAATACATCACAGTGCAGTGCTTAAAACAACTCTACGTACCTGGTGATTTCATCTCCCTTTGCCTAATAGCCATGGGAAGACCAAAGAGCCCACTTGCATTCTTAAAGACTTCAAGCTCCACCATGATCTTGTCTTGAACAGCAGGCTCTCGAACCAGCCTTGTGATGCAGTTATACAAGCCAGTCTCCACTTCCTCACAACAAACATCAACCGTATGAGCATAATGAACAGCTGGATTGAGGAAATAACCTGCTGCATGAAGTGGTTGATGTAACTGGCAGTTCCAGCGATTGTCTATCATCTCAAAGACCTTCTCGTACTTCTCTTTCTTCCATTTGAAACTCTTAGCAATAGTTTCCTTTGCCCTATCCATTGCAGCATAGATATACCCCATTGCTGGCTTCTTCTCACCATCAACCATCCGGAGGACCTTCACCAAGGGACAAGTTAGCTTAAGAGCATAAGCTACGTTCCTCCAGAAGCCCTCTTGAAGTATATACTGCTTCATCTTTCTTGCTCCTGCTTCCTTAGGCCACTTCGACTTGTTCCACTCCTCTGAGGTCACCATCTTCTTCAAATTGGCTTGTTGAAGGTGAAATTGACTCATTGTGATGAAGGAAGTTGCAAAACGAGTTACAGCAGGCCTATGCAAGTTCCTCTGGTTCGTGAACCTTCTCATCATATTGACCAGAGGAACACGGCAGTAGATGTATGCATTGACAAACATACACTTCTTCATAGCATCCTTAACAGCTTGCACCTTTCCGATGTCCTCCAGCATCAGATCAAGACAATGGGCAGCACAAGGAGTCCAGAACAGATGTGGTCGTTTAGCTTCAAGCAGCTTCCCAGCCTTCACGTAGTTGGAAGCATTGTCAGTCACAACCTGAACGACGTTCATCTCTCCAACTTCCTCAACCATATCATCCAGAAGCTTGAACAGCAATGTTGCGTCTTTCACAACTTCAGACACCTCTTTAGACCTGATGAACACAGAACCCTTCGGTGAGTTAACCAGAAAGTTCACGATGTCCTTCTGCACCACAGAATCACGCCATCCATCAGACATGATGGAGCATCCTTTCACTGCCCACTCCTCTCTGTGACCAACTAGCTGAGCATCAACATTTGCTACTTCGTTCTGAAGTAAATTGAACCGGAGCTCGTACATTGAAGGAGGCTTTAATCCCATACCATACTGCCCAATCAACTCAGTCATCTCCTTGAAACTGTCGTGTGTAGCAGCATTAAAAGGAATGCCAGCATCATAAAACCACCTTGCTATGCCTCCACAAACTTTCTCTCTTAGCTCCTTGTCACAAACTCCCAAGACTCCCTTCAAATCCTTTCTGCCTTTCAAGACGTCTGGAGGCAGAGACGTCACAAACTTATCCAGAGGTCCACGGTTCTTCCTCTTGATACCCTTGCGTTTTGGCTGATCAGCATCCACGTCCTCCACATCTTCTTCACGCACAGCAGGTTGAAACTGCATAGCTAGAGCTGCTCTTTCTTCAGCTTTTTTCACCATGTAGTTCTGCAGCTCAGCTCTAACATGTTCTGGACAGATGGGACACTTCTTTGCATTCTTATGCCCTCCAACAAGATGTTGCTTCAAGCGTGAAATGCCAGCAGTTAGCACCTTGTAACAGAAAATGCACTTCCAATGGTTGACGTTGTTGTTGACCATGGTCCCGTACTTCCTTCCCGGATCCACTTGTTGGCCTCCACCTTGAGACCCTCCTGCTTGAGATGTTCCAGCTCCAGCGTCAGACATGATCACCTACAACATGATCACCTACAACATGAGTCTATGTATAAAAAATACATGATCACAAACATTTATTATAGAAAAAAAGCTACAAACTTAAGAAGAAGAAACTATGATCTAAACAAAGATTGAAAAGAAGCGTAAAGAAGATAAATCTAATCAACTAAGAACCTTGCAAACGATAAGAGAAGCTACTGCCGTAAGATTAAGAGAAGAGAAGCTAATGATTTTACTTAAGGTTTGTAGGTTTATTTATATAAGAGAAGAAGTAGTAGGGTTAGTGGGATTGTATCCTACGTTAGTGGGATTGTGGATACCTCCTCTACACGTCTAGAATATATTCTTTCTAAACTGTTTTAGTTAATTGTACAATTTTGATTAAAAATGCCATTTTTTGTGTAGGTGCAACAAATCGCCGCTTTTACCGCTTTTGCAAAATATCAAAATCGAGGAAAAGCGAGATAAAGCGAGCGTTTTACGTACCTCGACTGGTTATGGGTTCCCTTGGCGATGAGGTCCTCGCTTTGTGTCGCTTAGCGCCATGGCGCCAAAAGCGCTCGCTTTTTTAAACCAAGGCCAAGTTGTGTTTTAATTTTATGCCAATTAAGAAAAAGCATTAACTATCACTTCATTTCATTTGAGCTTGGTAAAATGTTTTGGTGTTCAAACCTGTGTTTGTGTGGATTTATATTTACCTTCTGCTTGGCAAGAGTAATAAAATGTCCACAGTAGTTTTCCAGTAGATGGACTGCAACTGATACCATCGTTATGAGCAACTGCACGAGATTTAAGTTCAACAGCTTTAGCAAGTTGTTATCAAGTCTTTCTAATCCTATTCTCTGATATCCATTGCTGTATCTTGGCAGGTTACCAATTCAATCTGTGTGGAAAAATTCTCAGATTTCCCGCAACTTGGAAGATTCACTCTACGAACTGAAGGTAAAGATTGTCTAGACTATCAAATTCAATGCATAATATGATCACTCATCTTATCTTTTAAGTTATGTGCATTGTTTACAATTCTTATTTGGGGTCACTACAGGGAAAACAATTGCTGTTGGAATAGTGACTGCGCTCTCAGGTGCTTCCTCAAGTGCTTGATCCCAATTTTGTGAGGAAAAAGGTGAGTGGCTAGTCTTAAGATTTCAATGATCTGCCACAATCAAAATTGAAGAAACATCCAATCTGACTGAGCCGGTTTCTGGTTCTTTGAACTGCAGGAGACGGCTTTTGAGTTACACCAAGAGGGGGCTTAGGAAAATACCTCTGACGAAGGAATCTGGAGTACCCTAAACTCAAATCTTAGTTCCATCTGTATCGTGAGGTTTGAGAGTTACTGGCTTACTGCTACAGAAAGGTGTAACCTGAGTCCGTTTTCTAAAAATTAAAAGCTAGAAAGAGTATATTATGATGAACATGAGTGAGAGTTTTTACTTGTTTTAAAGCTCAATTTTACAGTTACTACAATTGTTATTACCCTTTTGGATGCTGAGTCTGTCTTCCGGCTTATTGGAGTTTGCTGTTTAAATAGTTGAGGAAACACTATTTGTTCCTTATGCATGCTAACAAGCACCTTGTTTACTCCGGGTCTTTGCTCCATGCGACCTGACTGAGGTAGCTTTTGGGTTTGCTGTGGTCCATTTGACAAGTGCGTGCTTCTAAGTTCAGTGTTACGTAAATCGAATAAGGATCGAAACTTACAGTGGAGCAGTGTTTTCAGAACTGCTTAGTAAAATGGAACTTGGTTTAAACTGTTTCAGTATCATCTTTCTTTTTCTTGAGTGAAAAAAAAGAGCTCAGGTGCGGAGGAATCATCTGGACATGAGATGAATGCGAAGGACCAAACCTTCACTAAGCCAATTTCTTCACAGCTCAGAATGCACCAGCCGGTAATCGAACCCGGGTCTGTACCGTGGCAGGGTACTATTCTACCACTAGACCACTGGTGCTTGTTGCACTATCATCTTTCAAAAACGGTATCGAGAACAATGAAGACATTATGTTGTACAAAGAGAGATCTGTTCAGTCTTCAAAGTTCGAACTCATTTTTCTTCAATGTATAAATTGTATAAACTCTTTCAAGCAAAGCCAAACCCATAAAGGAAAACAGATGCCCCGCTGGCTTTCATTTTGCAATTGTCTTTGCAACAACGTTCCTTCACAACTTCCTTTACAAGGCGACGACTGATTGTGCTTATGGGCAACCCTTCCTGCAATTTGACTAGCTTGAGTGGTTACCTTCAAGAGTTTCTGAACAAATCCAACAGCATCACTTGGTCCAAAGACCTGAAAACTGATGCAATATGTGAATTATATGAGCAACCCTTGAATGTACAAGACGAAGGGAGAAGTGCACAACAAGAAACCATGAGCTTACTTCCCACAATCCATCACAACCAAGAATCATGAAGTTTTCTCTCTCAGTCAGTTCAAATACATGAATGTCCGGTCTTGCAATGACACAAAACTGGAATCAATCACTTTTGTTAGAATTTCCAAGTGAAGACTAATGGGATATCACTGTCTTGCTCATCATAGAGAGAAACCTTTTGAATGCGAGAACGCTCCTGTGGGTAAACAGCTTTATTCTCTCTCGTTAAAAAAATTGCTTTGAGTGGATTACATGCTTCTGTATGATTCCCTGATTCGTCGGTAGGAGAGGATCGTACCAAAACAGCCTTAGCATCATCACCAGTATTGGCAACAAAAACCTAAAAATGCACCTTAGGATATGTTTGTTTTCCTTATATTTTTATTATTATGTTGGGTTTCCTTATATTTTTAGGATAATTCCACATCCTTAGGAATATTAGATTGATATAAATAAGGCATCGATGGCTTTGTGTAAGACACCTTTTGATTATTAAATAAAAGTTTTAGAAGTATTAGGCTATTAGCTGCCTATAGTTCTCGTCTTCAAATTGACTTCAAGAACACGTTATTGGATTTAAGATCAAAACCCTTGATCTTTGAATTTAATAGCTTCATCAGATTCTACGTTTCGAGAAAAAAATTTCTTAGTTTTCAATGACTAAGAAGACAGGAGAGGGAGCCACGTCAGAATTAACTGAGCTACGAAACCTAATCATTGAGACGCGGACAGCAACGCAATCATCCATCCAACAACTAGGCGATGTAGTAGGCGCGTTAACAGCCCGCCTCGACGCCTTGACGACACGTTTAAACCCTCAAGCCCAACCCCTCGTTCATGCTCCACCCCCACCAGCTCAGCAACAACCACTGCAACACCCACAACATCACCATCAACACAATCCCGCTCCATTCCAACAACTTCGACATCAACAACCTGTAACCGAGTTCGTTGCCCAACTACAATTCCTTGAGCTGCTTGACAATGTAAGCACATGTTTCTGATCTGGAATGTCAACTTTTTAGTATATGCAGTGTGTTGCGTTCTTACTAGAATTTTAATCCCTTAGAGTCATCAAATATTTAATTTTCCTGTAGGTGATTGTTACAGCTGGTTACAAGGCTATTCTCCACATTCATGAGGCCGTCGAGGAATGTGAATAATTGAACTGATAAGCCAAATTGATAAGAAGACTAGGAAACCCATGAAAAAAAAGTTATTTTTTTGTGAAGAATGGTGCTGTTGTTGTCTGCCGTATACAGGTCTGGCTCTGTCTGTTTGCCTTTCTTTTCTTCAGTATTTTATTTACAGCCATATGTTCCTATGATAATCTAAGAAAAAGTGAAATGTTACTTCATTTCATTTGAACTTGGTTACAGTGTTTGGTGTATATCTTGGCAGTTGTTATCAAGTCTTTCTAATCCTATTCTCTGCCGTATATCTCTGCAGGTTACCAATCCAATCTGTGTTGAAAAATTCTCAGATTTTCCGCAACTTGGAAGATTCACTCTACGAACTGAAGGTAAAGATTTGCCTATAGACTATCAAATTCAATGCCATAGTATCGTCACGCATCTTAGCATTTTAGTCATGTGCATGGTTTACAATTCTTATTTGGGGTGTCACTACAGGAAAAACAATCGCTGTTGGAAAAGTGACTGCACTCTCAGGTGCTTCCTCAAGCGCTTGATCCCAATTTTGTGAGGAAAAAGGTGACTAGCTAGTCTTAAGATTTCAATGATTTTGCCACATCCAATCTGACCGAGTCGGTTTCTGGTTCTTTGAAACTGCAGGAAACGGCTTTCAAGTTGCACCAAGAGGGGGTTCAGGGATCTGGAGTTTCCCTAAACTCAAATCTTAGTTCCATTTGTGTGGCAAGGTTTGAGAGTTACTGCTGCAGAGAGGTGTTAACCTGAGACCGTTTTCTGAAAAATTTAAAAGCTAGCTAGAAAAGAGTATTATTTATGACGAACATGAGCGAGAGTTTTTACTTATTTTTTAAAGCTAAATTTAACAGTTACTACTACTATTGTTATTACATTACCCCCTTTAGCTACTATTGTTCCTTGATGCTTGTCATGAAAGTACCTTGTTTCTTCCTGTCTTTGCTCCATTCAACCTGACTGATATGCAGCTTTGGGGTTTGGTTTGCATGGGTCGTATGACAAGTGCGTGCTTCTAAGCTCTCAGTGTTACGTAAATCGAATAAGGATTGAAACTTACGGTGCACTGAGCTTTAATAAGGGTTACATTACTCACCACGAACTTTTACAGTGAACTGAATTTCACAGTGAATCTTACATACACTTGCTTTATTCAATGTAAACTGAGCACCATGCGCTCTGTTATTGTAAAGCTCTCTACTTTTGCTTCTAAGTATCTTTTCAAGAGAGAGATATCTGTTCAAAGTGTTCAGTCTTCAAACTCATTTTTTTCCTTCTAACGGCGGTCCAAAATGTATAACAGATCCATTGACTATGTAAAAAAGAAGTGAAGCAACAAAAAGTTTGCAACTCTTCAAACAAAGCCAAAAACCAAAAAAGAAAAACACTTGTCAGCAGCACACATGCTTTTCGTTTGGTCATTCGCGTTTGAAGACAATCACGATCGCTGTGCAATTGTCTTTGCAACGACGTTCTTTAACAGCTTCCTTTACAAGACGCCGACTGATTGTGCTTACAGGTAACCCATCCTGCAAAATAGCAGAGCTCTTAGTTATACTAATCTATCCTTGCCCTTTACTAGGTGTGCACATAGTTCTACACAACATTAGTTCACATGGCTCCTCAACAAAACTTTAGCTAAAGAGTGTGCAATGAAGAAGAATAAAGCGATTTGACTAGTGTGTGTGGTTTTACCTTCAAGAGTTTCTGAACAAACCCAACAGCATCGCTTGGTCCAAACACCTGAATATGGATGCAATATGTTAATAATATCAGGAAACGAAGGGGATGCGCTTATAGAGAAGAGCACAACAAGAAGAAACCATGAGCTTACTTCCCACAACCCGTCGCAACCAAGAATCATGAAGTTTTCTCTCTCAGTCAATTCAAACGCATGAACGTCCGGAGTTGCAATGACACCAAACTGTAATCAATCACTTTTGTTAGATGCAAATAAGTGAAGAAGCCTAATGTCTACACTAGCAATGATATTAAGCTAGCTAGGGTTCAAGAACATATCGAAAAGGTTTTGCACACGAGAGCTAAAATGTCAGAAGGATTATGAGCTAAAGACAAAGTGGGAAGCCAAATGATCTGATTTACTACCTTCTTGAATTGACGATCACCAAAAGCTCTAGAAACCTCAAGACGCCCTTGTAACCTTCCATTTGAGCTTACAACACCACCTGACTGCCAAACTCAGACCCAGTTACTAACAGAGCATGTGGTACTGGATTTTACTGGGATGTGAATGTCTTTGCTCATCATAGAGAAAAAAACCTTTTGAATGCGAGAACGCTCCTGTGGATAAATTGCTTTATGCTCTCTCGTCAAAACGATTGCTTTGAGTGGAGTACATGCTTCTGTATGATTCCCTGATTCGTCGGTAGGAGAGGATCGTGCCAAAACAGCCTTAGCATCACCAATATTGGCAATAAAAACCTAAAAATTCATGATAGCTTACAGGTCACTATACTACATTCCGAAGGAAGTACGACCCCATACTCACTATCACCACAAGGTTTTATACCTTTTGATCAACTATCCAGACACACACTGCTGTGGCGCCATCTTGCCATCCTCCTGCACCATACACAAAGGTCAGGACTCAGGGGAAATAAAAAAATTTGAATAAACAAACTCAGTGGTTCTATGGAGGAGATATTCGCGCAGAGAAAACATGACACAAATGACCTGAAACACTTTCTTGTAGGAGCAACTCATCGGTTTTCCGGAAACCTGGTAACAAATTTTATGTTAAACAGTTCAGAATCAACGAAATGATTAGATAGGTACAAAAAGAGGTATAGACTGAACTTATTATATACCATCAAGTATGGCTTTCCTAGCAACTTTGACGTCCAGCTGAAGCGGCAAAGCGAACATTAAGATCAACAAGAAAAGGAGACATTATTAATATCTGAATAAAGTAAAACAGACCAACTCACGTGGTAAGCCAGCTGAAAGAACGTTGAGGTGAAGATGCTTCTTAGCAAACTCTGCAGCTAAACGACCACCATGCCCATCATATATCGCAAAATGACCACACCTACAATAACAATATAACACCAACACATAAGAACCAAGTCTTTTAACTTTGCAGCACAACAAAACACAGAACCCCTTTGATGTGTTCTGAATTACCAAACTAGATTCACACGAAAGTTTCCTCTTTTTTTTTATTTTACCTAAGTTTTCCTGGGAAGTCCAAAGAAGCATCGGGCAAAAGCACCGAAACATCTTCCATTGTCTGTCTTCCTCCTTTGTCGTCAGCAACATCAGCTTCAAAGACAAATACTTTCTTCTTCTCTTCACTTATGCAGCTCGAGCTACCTTTTTCCTCCGCTCTATTACCTACTGAGGCTACTGCTTCTCCACCTACGGGAATCTCCTGCTTCTCGTCTCCTGCGCCACTGGAGATTCTCGGATCTTTAGTACTGTCGCATCCGGTCTCTTCTGACTTCTTAGCCTTCTTTGACGGAGAGATCAAATCCTCGCGGGGAAACGTCTCAGCCGCGTGTTTCTGGTTCGCTTTCTCCATTTTGCAGCAAAACCTTCGATCTCTATTTTGTTTCCCGACAACTAATCTTAGCCGTCGCTCGATGGTTCGTTAAGACAAAAGTTACTAACCTCAGAGTTGCAAGAATTTATACTTTTAGTACACATTATATCAATTTGTTTCGTTCTAGTCCCTACATTTTTGTTCACACAGATTTTAAATCGGTTCAGGGTAAGGATAAATTGGACTAAAATCTCATATGGCCCAACTGACCAAAAAAAACCCAAAAAGTAATCTCCCACCTCCAAAATTATTCTACATATACCAACAGGAAAAAATTACAATTTTGCCATTAATAAAAGAGTAATATAAACCCTTGGATCATTCCATCTATGTTTAATCTTAACCATACGATTTTATGCATTTCTTATTCTCTTTACTTTTATCTTTTTCTTTTTCTTTAGTCTCAATCACTCACAGCCACATAATCTTCATGATCTCATTCTCTCAATCGACTAGGTACAACTAGTATAACTCGTACAACTTAACATATTAAAAATTTGTATAATTGATATATAAATATTATAATTAACATATGAAATAAATAAATAAATATTATAGTTGGTATATGATGACAAAATTTAATCTATTTCATTTGAGGTTTTTTAAAATTTTATTACATTATTACATTATACTCTTAATTTACATTATATGCTTTATACTCTTATGTTTTATTGACTATATTAGCTATATCATTATGATAAATAAACATTGAACATATTTTTACAAAGCTATAATGCAAAAATATTGGTACAAACCCTAAAACTATACATATAAATAACTGATATAATTTATTTATTTATTTATTTTCGACGAGTATTACTGATACAACTGGTACAACTTTGACATTTCAGAAATTGACAAAACTAATTTAGTATTCCACATGAGATTACAATCAAATAGCTCAACTGGTATGTACTCAGAAAGTTTATCTTAATTTATTTGAAGTTTTGGAACAAATATTTGAAAATTACTACACAACTTCATAAGTTACATGATATACCTTATACTTTTAAGGTTTGTTAACTTGTTTGTCCACATAATTTTAGGAAATCATACATGAAATGTTGTTTTACAAAATTGATAATTTCATTGTAACAGGACAAAGATATGTAAACATAAATAATTGGTACAACTAAGGTAAATGTATTTATTATGCGGTACAACTAATATTTTTTAATTTCACTGCCAAAGTACAACTATGTACAAACCGATACAACTCAAAAACTAGTACAACTATGTACAAAACGGTACAACTCTAAAACTAGTAAAACTATGTAAAAACTGGTACAACTCAAATACTAGTACAACTATGTTATTTCATTTTGTATTGTATATCACATTTTAAATGTGTATCATGTTTTAAACATTACTAGTGTGGGTGTTGGTTTTTATTCTTTTTATAAGTTTTTAGTGACATTTTAAACATATAGGTTATTTAGATATTTTTAGGTTCTTAAGAATTTATCCAGACTCGGAAGAATCCAATTTGAACCATGTTCAAAAATTTATGATCTTGGAGCATAGTTTAATTTTAAAATTCAAAAACTCGGTACCCGTAAAAACCGATATATATCTGAACATATATGTTAATTCTTATGTCTAACTGATTATGTAAAAAAATAAAAATAATTTTTTCAACCGGTTTAAATTCTTTTTATTAGTGGAGCAGTTTCTTTTAAATGACATGTGAAATTGTTGTGGTAAAATACAGTTAATTAAGTAATTTGTAAGACTGAAATAAAATTAATGAAGTAATTTGTTAATACATAAAATAAATGACATCAAATTATTATGGTAAACACAATTAGTGAAGTAATTTGTAAGATTGAAAAAAAGAACGCAAAAGATGTAATAAAACACTTAGATGAAAATAATAAATAAATTGGTTACAATTACTCAAAAAAATGAAAATATGTAAGAATTCACTTAGAAATAGACAAGTATTATTGTGTACTTCAGTTTTAATAGAATAGATGGTTGAACTATTTGTTAGTATGTTGCCTTAGTTGTACCAGTTGTACTAAATGAAGAGTGGTTGAACTAGTACACCTGGTACAACTTTGTCATTTTAGAAATTTTATAATCATATTGTGTATTCCAATTGAAAAAAAAAAATTAAATGACCAAACTAATATGTGGTTAGAATGATTTTTCCTATTTTAAAAAAATTACATGTTTTTCCTATTTGTACGTTGATGGTTCCAGGAAAAGACCGCCTTCAGGGTTCGGTGGAGATGTGGTTTCTCTTTCGCATTTCCGAGCCCGCTTGTTTGGATTTGACTAAGACCCACCGTCGAGCTTCCTCTGCTTTGCCACAAATTCACTCTTCTTCTTCACTGCGTCTTTCTTAATCTTCAATGTGGCATCTCTCTTCCTCACAGTAGAGTCCTTCTTTTTCTTCATCGACGGTGAGTCACTTTTACTCATCGCCGATGCTCCCTCCTTCTTTTTCCACTGACTCGTGTTTTTTTTGAAACCATGGTTGGATACTTTTCTGGCTTTGCATCTACCTTTTTGGCCTCGAGAGCAACAAGATGAAGATGATTTTTTCCGAAAATAGTACAATGAGTATAACTAGCACAATTTGTAAATAAATCATTATCTAGATCAAATATTATTAAATACTATTCATGTATTTTACACATGCAGGTGGGATAAGATTATACCAATATGTCTTATTGGTTCTACGTCATATTTTTCTAACATTTTCATACGCTTAAAACAAAAAAAAATAAGGATCCCCATATTAATTATAAAGTTGTATTATTTCTGCAAGTTTTTCTTATATCATTTATATTGGTTATACTCAATATATTTATACTAGTTATACTCGTTTTATTTGTACTAATTGTACTAATTTGAGTTGTACTAGTTGTAATAGTTGTACTAGTTATATTAGTTATACTCCGCGTTCTTCTTTATTTTGAATCTTGTACGTAAAAGATAAAATTTGATTCTAAATAAGATATAATTGATTAAGTATGACTCCGGGTTGATCAATTTAGGTTAAAAGGGAGAAAATTGGTGGATGGTTGAAGAATTTTTGTGATTGATTTTTAAGGTGAAAGAACATTAATGGAGAAGAAAAGAGGAAGAAGAGAAGAAGAAAATTAGGGTTAAAGTTGGGTCGGATTTGGGTCTGGATCCGGGTCAGAAACTGAATAGGATATTAATGGCTCTTATTCCCCCCTAAACTACGAAGTTCTTTACTAACCCACCCAAACATATACTTTCTCTTCATATATCTCCCTAATCTTTTTTAATCCCCCTCTCTAATCAATTTCAAAATCAAAATCAGAAATAAATTAATTGCGTTTTGTAGACTGCAATTGCCCATTAAAAAGAACCCGACCCGGAATAGAAACCCGACCTGAATTAATAAAAAAAAATGAAATTGAATTGGGCTAAATTAAAAGCTCTGTTTTTTTTATCAAAAAATCTCTGTTGTTCTGAACCAGAATAACAGACGACGACACACTCAGAGACAGACCACTAGGAACGACGAGAGAGAGAGAGAGAGAGAGAGAGAGAGAGAGAGAGAGAGAGAGAGAGAGAGAGAGAGAGAGAGAGAGAGAGAGAGAGAGAGAGAGAGAGAGAGAGAGAGAGAGAGAGAGAGAGAGAGAGAGAGAGAGAGAGAGAGAGAGAGAGAGAGAGAGAGAGAGAGAGAGAGAGAGAGGAGAGAGAGAGAGAGAGAGAGAGAGAGAGAGAGAGAGAGAGAGAGAGAGAGAGAGAGAGAGAGAGAGAGAGAGAGAGAGAGAGAGAGAGAGAGAGAGAGAGAGAGAGAGAGAGAGAGAGAGAGAGAGAGAGAGAGAGAGAGAGAGAGAGAGAGAGAGAGAGAGAGAGAGAGAGAGAGAGAGAGAGAGAGAGAGAGAGAGAGAGAGAGAGAGAGAGAGAGAGAGAGAGAGAGAGAGAGAGAGAGAGAGAGATTGAACCTTGATTAAATACTCCAAGAGAAGAAGAATAAAGAAGGAGAGCTTAGAAGAAGCTAAAGAAGAATGAAGAATAAGAAGAAGCTTGGACCGCAAGCAACAGAGGAAGAAGAAGAAGAAGGCAACCAACATGTGCAACATGGACAACAAGAAGTCAACGACAAAGATTGTTTGTGTAACCACAAGTTGCATAATAGGAAGAAGAACAAGAATTGGTGTTAGTTTGGTTAAAAGCTAACCAAGTCAAGTTGTTAGGAAATAGATGTTAAGAGTTGTTAGAGTTGTTGATGTCTAGGATAAGCATTGCTTGTAAGAATAGTCTAGAAGAGAGTTGAGTAAAGAGAGTTGAGTGTCTGTGCTTGTGTGATGATACAGAAGTAGAAACAGAGAGAGTGAGAGTACAAAAACAGAGAGAGGAAGTGAGGCTGGCCGTAAGAGAAGTGTGGAGAGGCCAAACAAAACGTCAACAACGAGGAACATAGAGAGAGAGAGAGAGAGAGAGAGAGAGAGACAAGGAGGAACAGAGAGAGACGAGGAGGAACAGAGAGACATATGTTACAAAACCGTTCAAGATGGAGACATATAGCCGCTTCATCGTTCTTTAATGTCTTTCTCTCCTCTGCATCTTCATTCCTCACTGTCTCTCTCTCCTCTGCATTCTCTTCTCTCAATTCTGTCTCTCTGTTGTAAGCAAAAAAAAAATTCCGTCTCTCTCTCTCTATCTTGGTCATCTCCTTCGTCTCTCTCTCTCTCTCTCTCTCTCTCTCTCTCTCTCTCTCTCTCTCTCTCTCTCTCTCTCTCTCTCTCTCTCTCTCTCTCTCTCTCTCTCTCTCTCTCTCTCTCTCTCTCTCTCTCTCTCTCTCTCTCTCTCTCTCTCTCTCTCTCTCTCTCTCTCTCTCTCTCTCTCTCTCTCTCTCTCTCTCTCTCTCTCTCAATTAGAGAGGGGGTTTTACAAAGATTAGGGGGATATACAAAGAAAAAGTATATGTTTGGGTGGGTTAGTAAAGAGCTTAGTAGTTTAGGGAGGAATAAGTAGGGTCTATGTATCTATAGGGGTTTTAGGCAGCCAACCCTAGTAAATATGTTTAAGTTCTCAGATCTCATGGTTTTTTCTCCTAATTTTCTTTTATTTTTTGTTCATTTTTAAAAACAAAAAGACAAGAGGTCCATATTAGATTTTTTTGACCCCTTGTGGTCTATTCTAGCATTTCATGCGGATAAATTTTAAAATTTTTTAAAAATGATTTAAATGATTTTTAAAATTTTAAAATTTATTATATATTTTAAATCTCTTACATCTATAACCAAAATAATATATTGCATATAAATTTGAATAACATATGTTAAAAAAATCTAAACTTAACATATAAAAGCTTAACATATAAATTGGTTTGATTTGAATATTTAAATAATAAATCAATAAATATTTTAAATATTTTTATTGTTTTGAGTATACTTTAAATATATATTTAAATATTTTTGATCTTTTGAATATACTCTAATTATTTTAGACATTTACTTACTTTTAGTTATTTATATATATTTTCAACTATTTCAAAAGTTATAAAAAGGACTTGTAAAAGCAAAACGGCCTCAAATTTTACCATTATTACAAGCTATGCCACCAACAATGTTTAATAGAACCAAAAGTACAGATACAACGTTTTGACGAACCAGTACAAGCAAAACAGCCTCAAATTTTACCATTATTACAAGCTATAACACCAACAATGTTTAACAGAACCAAAAGTACAAATACAACGTTTTAACGAACCAGTTATTAAAAATACAGACTTACAAGAAGCTTAAAGAACTAAAGTTTTGAGAGATGGGTTTAACGAACTTTGATGATGCCACCGGGACGGTTTCCACCGAACTTTTCCATGAACCATATGTGTTTGTGTGAAGTGAAGAAGATATGTCCGATCACCAGTCCACAGAACACACCAGGTCCGAAGGCTATTGCAGCTGCTATCCAGTTCAACACTTTTTCTGACTCTTCGGATGAAAATTCCTCGGATTGTTGTGAATCTCCCGATGTAGAATGAGGAACATGGATCAGTCCACAGATTTCGTCGAGACCATAGAGTCCAAGATTGTCCTCGAACGAAGAACAATGTTGCCTTTGAAACTGAGTGCTCCGTGGAACCGGACCTTGGAGAAGGTTGTGGGAGAAGTCCAAGTATGACACGAAGGAGAGGTTGGCAAGATCAGGAGGAATATTACCCGAAAGCTTGTTGTGAGAGAGGTCCAGTGCCTCGAGGTTTGTTATATTTGCCAAGGATGAAGGGATACTGCCTGTAAATGCATTTCTTGAAAAGTTGACATGACGCAATTCCTTCAACAAGCCAATTGATTGAGGGATCCGTCCCGAAAATTTGTTTCCAGAAAAATCGATGGCTTTAAACATATATAATATCTGTGGAAACTCTGTGTCTACACCTTTGTACATCATATCCATCGAATTCTCATAACTGCTAAATCCACCCATGTGTTCCATAAAGTTGTCTATGCCGTTACTAAAAATTGAACTTTCCTTTTCCCCCATCAATGACATTTCACGCCAGTTCACAAAATAATCTTGTGGCAGTGTTCCACTGAAGCTATTGTGCGATAGGTCAATGACTCGCAGACTCGGAAACCCAAAATGTGAAGAGATTGGACCATAAAATGCATTTGATCCGAGAAACAGAACACTTAGCTCCCCCAAAGAATTCAACCAAGATGGAAACATGTCCCTAAACTTGTTCCCTTTCAGATTCAGATATTCCATAGACTTACAGTTGTTCAAAGATTTTGGAAGCTTCCCCGATAACTGGTTACGGCTAACGTCTAGCGTTCGTAACTTGGTGGCGTTGGTAAAGATGTCTGGAAGGAATCCGCTCAAGTTGTTGTTTCTTAGAATTATATCGCCAAGATAAGCAGCGGAATGCATAAGACATGAAGGAATGGAACCAGAGAGGAGGTTGTTCGATAGATCTAAGAAGCTCAATGATGTAGACTTACAGATCCATCGGGGTAATGATCCTTGGAGTGAATTTGAACCAACATCAACTTGGTGTAGTTGTCGTCGGGAATAATATGAACCAAGATCATCAGAGTGACTTCCATTGACGACAACTTCAGGTGATTCCTCGAAGCTGCTGAAAGAGTTATGAGAAAGCGTAAAGGTGTCTAGACTCCACAAGAAACTCGGTACTGGACCTTCCAACTTATTGTAGGAGAGATCTATAGAATTGAGGGAGACTAATTTGGACATAGATTCAGGGATTTCCCCAATAAAGCTGTTATTGCTAAGACTCAAACCCAGGAGTTTGAGAAATCGAGATATATCTTTTGGGATTGGTCCGTCGAAGTTGTTAGAAGCAAGGTCTAGATATAGTAACTCAGAAGATAAGGATGTATTCCCAAACTCTAAGGGTCCCTCAAACTGGTTTTCACTCAAAGAAACCAATCCTAAGCAAGGAATCGTAAACAGAGATGTAGGGAAAGTCCCAATTAAAGAGTTCACATTCACTCTAAATACCTCTAAGTTGTGGAGCCCACTCATGTTAGATGGAAGCTTGGATTTGAAGTGATTATCGGAAATGTCAAAATAGGACAAACTGGTTAAATTTGGTAGTATAAGAGGTAAATCTCCACCGGAGAATTGATTACCTGTGAGAAGTAAATAGGACAGCTTGTTGAAATTGGCAAATGAACTAGGAATTGTACCATTCAGTTTATTTGAGTAAAAGCTCATAATTGTTAGCTGGTTTAGATTGCCAATTGAAGGCGGAACTTCACCTATCAAGCGATTGTCACTAAGATCAAGAACTGTGAGACGGGACAGGTTTCCTAGCGAAGATGGAATTTTACCTTCTAAATCATTATGAGAGAGGTCAAGAAAACTGAGATAAGAAAGGTTTCCTATAGAGGATGGAATTTCACCGGCCAGGAAATTATTATCAGAAATGTTAAGGTGTTTGAGATGAGAAAGGTTTTCTAGCGAAGAAGGAATCTCTCCTATGAGATCACATCTGTAAAGGGTTAGGTGCTGAAGATGTTGGAGTTTTAAAAGACTAGTGTTTGCTTTCAAAGAGCCATTGAGAAAGATGAACTGAAGGGAGAGTGATATCACCTCACCGGAATGAGCCTTGCATGTGACACCTTCCCAGGAACAGTGATCACTACTGCTTGTGTTCCACGAACTTAAAGGAGCTTCAGAAGGAGCACGTGGGTCTGAGACTGATGCAGTGAAGGGGAACTCATTTTTGAACTCTAAAAGAGCATCCCTTTGGTGCGTAGGAGAAGCAAGAGTGTTGAATATAATGGAAAGAAAGAAGATGAAGAAAAAAGATTGGCTCGGAATCATCATCCTTCTTTCGTTTTTCTTAAGTTTGTGTGGTAAGTAATGAGTTGTGTAAGGCTCATGGGGCTCATTTAAAGAGCTTTGGCTTCTCAAGTCTTGCGTCATCTCTCTTGTTGGATATTTCAGTTGATTTGTCAACTCTTCTGTGATCAATGAATTGTCCCAACTCTCCCCCACTTGGCTCATAAGTCTAAAACGTTGACTTATACCTTCTTCTCAGTTGCGGCACGCCATTATTGTAAGCCACATAAATTATTGTGGTTTTTCTATAGACATGACAATAACATTCTTAGTCGATAGTCAATATTTGAGGCATTGGATATGGAAGCTGAGCCCACAATCTAATTTCTCAACCTGTCCATCTCTATCATACTCATGCTGTCACCCTAATGTACATGATTTACAAGAGGCATCCTGACCACTCCATTTCTCTTACTTCATGGGTCTGCAGCGTAAACAAGGAGTTCCAGCAGCAGTAAACGAGCAATTCGACATCAGAAGAAATGTCGAGCAGTTTAAACACACTGTTAACGGTTACATGTTGTGGTTTCCTGGGATGGAGATTAGTCTCAGCCATATAAAGCGAACAAGTATCTCGAACTTTGTGTTTCTTCGTGGACATGGGACAGCAAACGCTGTTAAGAGGACAGAGTTTGTGCAGGTGGTTCTAACAGTCAAGGAGATGGGAAGAAGAGAAAACGGGGAGACGATGAGACACTCACTGTCACTGATCAGTTAAGGAACTCCAAACCCGTTGCTGTTTCAGTTTCTTTAGAAAATGGTGAAGGCTGGAGCCCCAATCCATCTGTTGGATCCATTTGCTCAAGTCCCTATGAAAGATTACTGTACAAATAGTAATTTTTATCCCATCCCTAAGGATCCACAGAGAGTCACTCCTCAAGCTCCTAGTCAAAAACAGAGGAGCTCGAAGACAGTTTTGATTTTGGAAATCAAGTGATTGAGCATATTTTGGAAATCATACTGTTTCCCCTACAATTGCCAGAATCCAAGATCTTATCTAAATTCTAGAAGTTTAGTTGAAAGAGTTTTTCTTACTTTTATTCGATGTAAAACTATATGAATCACAAAATTTATGTAATGTGTTCATGTCTATTGACCCAAAACGCTTTTTTTTTATGTCCTGAAAATCCCCTATATATTAAAGGAGAAGCATTTTTAAGGCTTTCCTTAAACGATTTTTGTGAGAATGCATGAGAAGGCTCGGATCCACGTGTCACTCTGTGAGCGATTTGAAGAAAAACGTAACATTTATTGCCTAACTTTCTTTCCTTTTTTGCTTTAATAACAAAGAAGAGAACATATTTTTTTTTGCATAGCTTTGACGTTCAAACGATAAGAACCAACCACAACTTATCGTACCAAACTCACCACCACGAACCAGAAACACTTAGAAGCATTTCATGTGGATAATGGATGGACCCGACTCATCGTACTCTCCCTTCGAGATCCAAATCTGTTTCAAAAACACTTTCCGTCAAAGCGATACATCCTAAAACACTTTCCGTCAAAGCGTCCGTCAAAGGCAGCTCCATCGCGGTAAACTTTTGCTGCAAATAAACCAAAACCGAAAGAACCAATCGGAATGCTTCCGACAACAATGTTGTGGTTAACTCCAAAGTTCTTTGTCCCAAAAAGCTCTGCATTCATTGTCACGGAGAGAGACATCAATGCTCCGGAAAAGATGCCGATCATCCCCGTGCCGACGTAGAGAGCAATGTCAGAGTCGATGAGGTGGAGGAGAAACGAAGCAACCATTGCTACGAGTGAGACCGCCATAGAAACCGGGCTTGATGGCATGTATCTGTTACTGTAATCAATAAAAAAGAATAAAACTATAATAATTTCCGAAAATCAGGGAAAATAATTATAAAGATGGTGATCGCTTTGTCCACAGGTTGTTCGATGAATTAGACCAAACACGTAGATGCAGGGAATGCAACATGTGTTATAATGGTACGTGCTAGGTCAACGTAGTTGTATTATTATGGAATAATTGATTAGGTTTTTAATTAGTATCTGTTTTTTCTGTAACACAGTTTTTAATTAGTACTAGGTGTTTTGTCCGCACATGCGAACATAATTTACTTACTGATAATTATTAGTTTATGTTTTACTAATTCAAAAATCAATATAATAAATAGTTATTTATGTTTTAACATAAAGTTTAAATCAACATTGGATATATATATATATATATATATATAAACATGTTTTAATATTTTAATTAAGTTTATATTAATTTTTTTAAACATGTTTTTATTTTGATGATTTTATTATATTAATTTATAATCAATTAGCTAATATATCTTATAATCTAATATTATTATACAATTATTTTTAATTATACAATAAGCAAAATATCTAAAATCATGGAAACATGATATTATAAACAAAATCACTTTTTATTGATTATTATTTAATTATAAATTATTCTACGTCTTAGTCTTTTATAATAGAAAGTATTTATTTTCAGATAACAAAAAAAAATATATAGATATTATTTTTTTAAAATATAGTTTTTATGATTTATTATATTAATTTATAATCAATTAGTTAATATAAAATATAACCAAATATTATTTTCTAGATAACAACAATATATATATAATTAAAAATTATCTTTTAAAATATTTTTTGTAATAAAAATATTATTTTCCAGATAACAACAATATATATATATATACTATATAAAATTATTTAAAAAAATATTTCCTAAATTCATGGAAAAGTTGGCAAATAAGCTAAATCACTTCGTAAATAAATATATATATATATATATATATATATATATATATATAAAATTATTATTTAAAAAAAATCCCTAAATTCATGGAAAAATTGACACATAAGCTAAATCACTTCATAAATTATAATATAGATCTTTTTAATCCTCAATATATTAAAGGAGAAGCATTTTTAAGGTTTTCCTTAAACTATTTTTACCAGAATGCATGAGAAGGCTCCATTCCACGTATCAGTCTGTGAGCGTTTTGAAGAAAAACGCAACATTTTGCCTAACTTTTTTTTTTTTTTGCTTATATGACACGGAACATAGAACGACCAATTTTTTTCAAGCTTTGTCGACGCAAACAAAATATCACACAAGCCTTTCACTTACGGACAAGTCGGGTGAACTCGCGTTGATATTGAAGCAGGCCACTCTTCTTTAAGCTGACTGTCTCTCGAGTCTCGATGATCTCTTTTACAAACTCGATACATATTATATGGGGATAGCTACTCCGTCGTTCGGGTTTTATCTGCTTTTGTTCAGGCAAGGGATTTCGATGGCGTGGACTGGATTGCTGATCTGGTTGAAGAGATGTAGATGCATAAGAACTCTTGTGTGTACGCGACGCTCGAGTGGATTCCTGTCATAAGATTGGTTGATCCTAACTAAGAAGATTGCAATGTATAAAAACAAGCAAGCTCTTTTGCGTGAGCTTAAGAGCATATCTATATTGCTCTGTTCACCCGACTTGAACAGAGTTATCAAACAACGCTTCCTTCTCGAACTCAAACTAAAATATACAAATATATCTACATTACTCTGTAGCTCTGTTCACCTCTCTTTGTGTGAGCTTAAGAGCATATCTATATTGCTCTGTCGCTCTGTTCACCTGACATGTGGTCTTGATTGGAGGCCAAAGGTACAATGTCGTTATAGCAAATAAACAAACTGAACTTCCTTCTCGACCACAGCTTCAAGTCTGTCTCTGTTGAATTATGTGTTTCTTCTTCACGGAAGTTTCATAACCGAAATAACAGCTTCAAATAATGTTTATTCTCTTCTCTTTTTGTCAAACAAGGTTATAGAAAGAAGCTATATAGACGTACACTGCAAGAAAATCTTGAACTTCGGACATGGGTGGATTTAGTTGAACTTCACGACATGGGTGGATTTTAGTTGAACTTCGTTGGCTTAGGATCACATTGCATGATAATAATATCGAGCAGATGCAGTAAAACACATTGGTTTGTTTCCCGCTTAAGAGGACGTTGTGCATGTAAATTTTTTTATTAAATTTTATTTATGACCCTTTTGGTTATTAAATATAACATTTATTATTTACTAAAGAGTAAAGTTAACAAATATATTTGTCTTGCTTACCAAGTCTCAAATCAGTAAAAAAATGTTAAATATCTAATGTACGAACTTATAAAATATCTATTTAACATAATCTAATTTTGCATATCCTTTCTTATTAGCAATAATATTGCAACTATATAAATTAAAACACTATAATTATGTTATAAAAAAGCCAAAACAAAATAAATGATAAATTAACCAGATTATAACAAATCTAACCTCAATAATATAAATTAAAACACTATATTGACTTTTCTATAAAAATTGTTACATAGAAAGCGTTGTCTATTTGTATATGCATAACGTTTCCAAACTTATGCATATACAAATATTTAGTTAATTAATTAGAATGATTTTTAGCTTGAGTAGGAAGTTTATATAAGTTACTAAATCATATTCAAACAGAAAATGAATATAGAAGATATTGAATGTAGTCGGTTGAGTAAGGTAATACAAAATTTGCCTATGAATTTTTATGCAAATTTACTAAAGAATTATTAAACTCAACAAAAAGCTAATTTCTATGAATATAAATATAAAACTTTTTATATTATGTCTAACATATATGCAAGTTCAAAGAACACAAATAATATTATATTATCTTATATAAAATACAGAATTTTAAAATGTCACCAAAATTGTTTGTACAAACAATACAAATAATATTGGATGTTTTTTTTCTTAAACTATTATTTAGATTTTATTTGATTTTGCAAGCATTTAGAAATTAAAAAAATGAAACCATTGGTTCGTCATAAGAACCGTCAAAAATTCATATTACATGAAACCACACAAATATAATAGTTTTAGGTTTATCACCGAATATTAAAAAACCTCGATCATTTCAACTGAGCAAAACAAAATAAATATGGATTTAGAATGTTATTTATATTTTAGTAGGTTAGAAAAAATAACGTAAAACCGAACGAATATCAAGATTAAACAGACATAATGTCTTTTTATCTTTAAAAGTAGGGCTGGGAAAAATATCTGAAACTGAAGAACCGACCGAAAATCAGGGTCCTGAACTCGATCATACCCGGGATAAATACCCAAATGGATCTTAAACTGATGTATCCGAAGAACCAGTACTCAACCCGATCGGAACCAAGAACCGAATGAGTATCTGAAGATATCCAAAATGTAAATAAATATTTAAAAATATTATTTATAGTTATATGTATAATTATTTTAAAAATTAAAATTATGATTAGAAATAAATATATTAATTATTTTTTGTGTATTTTTGGATAAAATATGATAGTTTGGATAGAAATACTCAGAAAACCGTGTCTAATGAATAATTTTAGTTATTTTTGGTTCCTTTGGATAGGTTGGATACGAAATATTCGAACCGAATTGTGTAATATAGTTATTTCGGGTACTATTATCCAAACCTGTTTCAGATACTTTAGTTATTCGGTTATTTTCATATTTTTACATCAAAATTGAATCCACCCGACTCCGGAAGAACCCGACTCAGTTGTAATACCCTAACAGAACTTAATTTTTAAACTCAAAAAATCCAATATCCGAAAGAACCGACCCGGATATACTTGAATACCCATACCTATTAAAAAGATAAAAAAATCAATAATCTCATTCCGTGCAAGGCACGGGTTATTACCTAGTTCTGGAAGTGATTGAGTTACTTTCCTGACTCCCAAGTCAGAGACGAATTAATGCATTCATGCATTTTGTTTTTGGCCAAAAATCATGATAATTTTCTAAGTATTCCTTCCCTTTGTTGACAAATGTTTTTCTGTTCACATTTTTCTTATATTTTAGTTTTGTTTGTTTTCTTACATTTCAAATGAAGATTGTTTGAGAGGAACAAGTGGGTCAGTGGTCGCACCACCTACGTTACCATCTCACCACTCATGCCATCATGTCTCAAATGAAAATAAAATAAAATAAAAAGTATTTAATTTTTATTTTCTTAACATTATAATATATTCCAAACATTTGGTAGTATAAAATTAAGAGACTGTAAGAAGTGATATAGGAATATTACATCTACTGCTGAAGCCTGAACCGTAGATCGCATGTTTTTTTACAAGTGATATAGTAATATTACAATCATATAAAATATAACTCAGCAAAGAAAAACAAGATCAGAAAAGATACATAACTGCAACTTGCTAAATCACAAAACAACAAAAATATGAATCTAAAATACGATGATTCCAATCAATACTACAATAGCCAAAGAGAGGACTTAAGATCTTGAGACACAACTTTTTTTTTTTTGAGACACAACTTACAGACAGGACACTTACTTGATTCAAATGGTTTGTCTATAAACCACCACTTACAGGATCTATGCTTGTCCTGTCTCTAAAGTGACAGCATAATTAATCATGTAAGTGGTTTGTATTGTATTCTTACATACAAGCAATCATTCTTCCTCAATAGCCAATGTTTTGACACATTGGACATGGAAGCTGTGTCCACAGTTCAATTTCTCAACCTGACCATCTCTCTGTCTCTCTCATACTTATCTTGTGATCAGAAAACATGAACATTAATATCAATCTGAAAATCACGATCCTACAAGCTTTTTCTGGTTTTATGAGAAGATATGGATTGACTGAGCAATCTGGACTTTACCTGACAGATACTGCATTTTCTATCAGATTAAACTTCATGTCTTTAGGCAAAACCAACGGAAAGTAATAATGGTGTTTGCCTACATTGCCAAGAATCTCAGAGCTTATCCAAATTCAAGATGTCAAGTTGAAGGGTTCTTCTTACTTTATGTAAACTAAGATTTTTATATTATATGCTTTTCTTTCATGTTTAAAGCAAGTCTTAAATACTTCTAGTTCGATATAAAACTCGTTTGGCTAAGATTTATGTAGTGTGGTGTGTCCTTAAAGTCTTCCAATTTCACAGACAATTACATATATATGCAAACCAATATTGAGAAACAAAATAACAATTCTATCAAATGATGTACCATAACAACAGTAACACCGCTTCTAATCGTTCTTGCGGATCATATGCACGAGGTGCAGGTGTTTGATCATCCCATAATGACATATCATGGACATCTGTCAGAATCAACTGCGATGACTCGCAATCAAGTTGATCATCCCATATTATTGATCTCTTCCTTTGCCTTTGAGCAAATCATTTTATTCTTCTTGTAATCTTCACAACTTGCATTAGCCAAATCTTCAGTATTGTAATCTTTATGTGTGACCGATGACATACTCAATGACAAAGATGGTATAGCCTGCTATACCCAAAAAATAATCAATCGAAAAAAAACAACAGTAACACCAACATAATAAAAAGAAAATCAAACCAAAAATTATAAACAGAACAAGTTGACGAACCAGTTATTGGAAGTACAGACTTACAAGAAGTTTAACGAACTTTGATGATGCCACCGGGACGGTTTCCACCTAACTTTTCCATGAACCATATGTGTTTGTGTGAAGTAAAGAAGATATGTCCGATCACCAGTCCACAGAACACACCAGGTCCGAAGGCTATTGCAGCTGCTATCCAGTTCAACACTTCTTCTGCCTCCTCGGATGAAAATTCCTCGGATTGTTGTGAATCTCCCGATGTAGAATGAGGAACATGGATCGGTCCACATATTTCCTCGAGACCGTAGAGTCCAAGATTGTCCTCGAACGAAGAACAGTGTTGCCTTTGAAACTGAGTGCTTCGTGGAACAAGACCTTGGAGAAGGTTGTGGGAGAAGTCCAAGTATGACACGAAGGAGAGGTTGGCAAGATCAGAAGGAATATTACCGGAAAGCTTATTATGAGAGAGGTCTAGTGCTTCTAGATGTGTTATATTTGCCAAAGTTGATGGGATACTGCCTGTAAATTCATTTCTTGAAAAGTTGAAGTGACGCAGTTCCTTCAACAAGCCAATTGATTTAGGGATCCGTCCCGTAAATTTGTTTCCAGAAAAATCGATAGCTTTGTACGCAAGTAAGATCCGAGAAAACTCTGTCTCTACACCTTTATACATCATATCCATCGAATCCTCACAGCTTAATCCCCCCATACGTGACATAAATGTATCTATGCCGTCACTATACATTACATTTTCCTCTTCCCCCACCAATGACATTTCACGCCAGTTCACAAAATAATCTTGTGGCAGTGTTCCACCGAAGCTATTGTTCGATATGTCAATGACTCGCAGACTTGGAAACCCAATATGTGAAGAGATTGGACCATAAAATGCATTTGATCCGAGAAACAAAACACGTAACTCTCCCAAATATCCCAGCCAAGATGGGAACGTGTCTTTGAACTTGTTTCTTTTCAGATTCAGATATTCCATAGACTTGCAGTTCATCAAAGATTTTGGAAGCTTCCCCGATAACTGGTTACGGCTAACGTCTAGCGACCGTAACTCGGTGGCATTGGTAAAGATTTCTGGAAGGAACCCGCTCAAGCTGTTGTTTCTTAGAATTATATCGCCAAGATAAGCAGTGTAATTCATCAAACATGAAGGAATGGAACCAGTGAGGAGGTTGTTCGATAGATCTAAGAAGTCTAATGGTTTAGACTTACAGATCCATCGGGGTAATGATCCTTGGAGTGAATTTGAACCAATATCAACTTCGTGTGGTCGCTGGAATGAGTCTGAACTAAGATCATCAGAGTGACTTCCATTAACGACAACTTCAGGTGATTCCTCGAAGCTGCTGAAAGAGTTATGAGAAAGCGTCAAGGTGTCTAGACTCCACAAGAAACTTGTTACTTGACCTTCCAACTTATTATAAGAGAGATCTAGATGATAAAGGGAGACTAATTGGGACATAGATCCAGAGATTGGCCCAATGAAACTGTTATTGCTAAGATCTATAAACTCGAGTTTGAGAAATCGAGATATGGATTCTGGGATTGGTCCGTCAAAGTTGTTAGAAGCAAGGTCTAGTGATTGTAACTCAGAAGCTGAGGATGTATTTCCAAACTCTAAGGGTCCCTCTAATTGGTTTTCACTCAAATAAACCTCTTTTAGTGAAGGAATCGTAAACAGAGATGTAGGGAAAGTCCCAATTAAAGAGTTCACATTCACTCTAAACACCTCTAAGTTGTGGAGTCCACTCATGTTAGATGGAAGCTTGGATTTGAAGTGATTATCGGAAATGTCAAAATAGGACAAACTGGTTAAATTTGGTAGTATAAGAGGTAAATCTCCACCGGAGAATTGATTACCTGTGAGAAGTAAATAGGACAGCTTGTTGAAATTGGCAAATGAACTAGGAATGGTACCATTCAGTTTATTTGAGTAACAGCTCATAATTGTTAGCTGGTTTAGATTGCCAATTGAAGGCGGAACTTCACCTATCAAGCGATTGTCACTAAGATCAAGAACTGTGAGACGGGACAGGTTTCCTAGCGAAGATGGAATTTTACCTCCTAAATCATTATGAGATAGGTCAAGAAAACTGAGATAAGAAAGGTTTCCTATAGAGGATGGAATTTCACCGGCCAGGAAATTATTATCAGAAATGTTAAGGTGTTTGAGATGAGAAAGGTTTTCTAGCGAAGAAGGAATCTCTCCTATGAGATCACATCTGTAAAGGGTTAGGTGCTGAAGATGTTGGAGTTTTAAAAGACTAGTGTTTGCTTTCAAAGAACCATTGAGATAAGTGTACTCAAGGACTAGTGATATCACCTCACTGGAATGAGCGTTGCATGTGACACCTTCCCAGGAACAGTGATCATCACTATTGCTCGTGTTCCACGAACTTAAAGGGGCTTCAGAAGGAGCATGTGGGTCTGATGCATTGAACGGGAACTCATTTTTGAACTCCAAAAGAGCATCCCTTTCGTGCGTAGGAGAAGCAAGAGTGTTGAATATAATGGAAAGAAAGACGATGAAGAAAAAAGATTGGCTCGAAATCATCATCATCTTTTTTTTTATTTTGAAGTTTGTTTGGTAAGTAATGAGTTGTGTAATGTTTATGGGGCTCCTTTATAAAGAGCTTTGGAAAGAAAGAAGATGAAATAAGTTTGGCTCGGGATCATCATCTTTGTTTCTTCTTCTTAAGTTTGTGTGGTACGTAGTGAGTTGTGTAATCCTGATGGGGATCCTTTAAAAGAGGTTTGGCTTCGCAAGGCTTGCGTCAACTTTGTTGGATTTTTTCAGTTGATTTGTTAATTGTCATCTTCGGTGATCAATGAATTGTCCCCACACTCTCTTCAACGTGTCTCAGAAGTCTCCACTCATTTGCGGCACGCCGTTATTTTATGCCACTTAAATTATTGTGGTTTTTCTATAGACATGACAATAACATTCTTCTTGGATAGCCAATATTTGACAAATTGGATTAGGAAGCTGAGCCCACCGTCCAATTTCTTAACCTGATCATCTCTCTCATACTCATCTTGTCATCAGAAATTAATAACATGAATATCAATCTGAAACTCACAACACTACAAGCTTTTTCTAGAGTTTTGAGAAGATATTTTGATTGAATGATCAATCTAGACTTTACCTGACTGGCAGATACTGCATTTTCTATCAGTAAGAGTATGTGATACGGAACGGAGGCATTGTGTATTTGTGTTCTCTGCCTGATTATAATGGTGCAGGACTTAGAAATATACATGATTCCATTCTACACGTTAGAACACAGGTGTCTAAAGGTCACCAACTATCTATACGAAAAGTATATTTAGTTCTATTCTCACACCTTCAATTCGGTACTTTATTTCCGCACCTTCCCCCTACTGAACCCCTACTAAGCTCCAAAAGCCTGTTCGCAAGCAGTAAGCTAATGCCTGAGCAATGGGATACATGATGGTATGAATCAACAAGCACGCATGTCCTTAGCTTTTACCATCCTTGCTGAGCGGCCTCCAAACCAGCCTGCCATCACCAGTTGCTTAGTTGTCTCAGTTGTTTTCGCAGCCTCAAGATTGAATGTGTTTTGATAGCTTCTTCTTGTTCATTTTTCCCCTTAATCACAAACAGAAAGAGGGGACCCTACTTGCTTTATTCATTGTAAACTGATCATGTAAAATTGTAATCTATGATTATAAAGTTTTCTACAAACTCAAAGAGAGATCTATTCCATCTCCAAACTAAAATATCTTCACCGGAGATATCAAATCCTAGCTGGAAAACGAGTCAGCCGCGCGTTTATGGTTTTCGGTTTCTTCCTTCTCTACGTTAAGACAAAGTTACTAACCTCCTCAAAGTTGCTAGAATTTATACTTTTAGCACCCATAATTTATATTTATTTTGTTTTAGCACCTACATTTATGTTCACACGGATTTCAAATCGGGTCGGGTTATTTAATTGAAGGAGAATCATCAACGTGTGCCGGATTCAGTCAACATCCATCGCCGTTACAAGATATAACACCAACAATGTTTTTTTTAATAGAAAGAAAAGTACAAATACAACGTTTTGATGAACCAATTTATTGGAGTAGAAACTTGCAAGACACTTAAAGAAACAAAGTTGAGAGAGATTGGGTTTAACGAACAGTGATGATGCCACGTGGATAGTTTCGACCGAACTTCTCCATGAACCATATGTGTTTGTGTGAAGTGAAGAAGACATGTCCGATCACCAATCCACAAAACACACCAGGTCCGAAGGCTATTGCAGCTGCTATCCAGTTCAACAAATCTTCTGACTCTTCGGATGAAAATTCCTCAAATTGTGAATCTCCTGATGTGGGATGAGGAACATGGATCGGTCCACAAATTTCCTCGAGACCGAAGAGTCCAAGATTGCCCTCGAATGAAGAGCAATTTTGACTCTGAAACTGAGTGCTTCGTGGAACTGGCCCTTGGAGAAGGTTGTGCGAGAAGTCCAAATATGACACGAAGGAGAGTCTGGCAAGATCAGGAGGAATAGTACCCGAAAGATTATTGTGAGAGAGATCCAGTGCCTCGATATTTGTGATATTTGCCAAGGAAGAAGGGATACTGCCTGTAAATGCATTTCTTGAAAAGTTGACATGAATCAACGCCTTCAACAGGCCAACTGATTTAGGGATCCTACCCGTGAATTCGTTTCCAGAGAAATCGATGGCTTTGTACGCAAGAAAGATCAGTGGAAACTCTGTGTCTACACCTTTATACATCATATCCATAGAATCTGTATAATTGTATAATTCCCCCATGTATACCGAACTTGGACGACCTTTGTCCATAATATGCTCATACCATTTGGTTTTATCTACCCAAGCCGTTGACATTTCAAGCCAGTTCACAAAATAATCTTGTGGTAATGTTCCATTGAAGCTATTGTGTGATATGTCAATGACTCGTAATGATCCCTAAATGTGAAGAGATTGGACCGTAAAATGCATTTGTTCCGAGAATCAGAACTCGTAATGATCCCAAAGATCCCAGCCAAGATGGAAACTTGTCTTTGATCTTGTTTCCTTTCAGATTCAGATATTCCATAGACTTGCAGGTGATCAAAGATTTTGGAAGCTTCCCCATTAACTGGTTAGTGCTAACGTCTAGCGATCGTAACTTTGTGGCATTGGTAAAGATATCTGGAAGGAATCCACTCAACTTGTTGTTTCTTAGAATTATCTGGCGAAGAGAAGCAGTGCAATGCATCAAACATGAAGGAATGGAACCAGAGAGATGGTTGTTTGACAGATCTAAGAATACTAACGATGTACAGTTACAGATCCATAGGGGAAATGATCCTCGGAGTGAATTTGAACCAAGATCAACGTGGTGAACTGGTCCTTGGAATGAAGTTGAACCAAGACCAGAGTGACTTCCATTGACGACAACTTGCATTGAATCCTCGAAGCTGCTGAAAGAGTTATGAGAAAGCTTCAAGGAAGACAAGCTCCACAAGAAACTCGGTACTTGACCTTCCAACTTATTGTAGGAGAGATCTATAGAATTGAGGGAGACTAATTTGGACATAGATTCAGGGATTTCCCCAATAAAGCTGTTATTGCTAAGATCTAGAGAGTAGAGGGAGACTAATTTGGACATAGATTCCGGGATTTCCCCAATGAACCTATTATTGCTAAGATCTAAAGTTAGGAGTTTGCTAAATCGAGATATATCTTCAGGGATTGGTCCGCGGAAGTTGTTAGAAGAGAGGTCTAGATATTGTAACTCAGACGATGATGAGGATGTATTCCCAAAATCTAAAGGTCCCTCTAACTGGGTTTCACTCAAATAAACCTCTTTTAGTGAAGGAATCATAAACAAGGATGTAGGGACATTCCCGCCAAAATAGTTTCCACTTGCAGAAAATGTCACCAAGTTATGGTGTCTACTCATGTTAGATGGAAGCTTGGATTTGAAGTGGTTATTGGAAAAGTCTAAATAGGACAAGCTGGTTAAATTTGACAGTATATGAGGTAAATCTCCACCTGAGAGTTGATTATATGAGAGGATTAATTGGGACAGCTTGTTGAAATTGGCAAATGAACTAGGAATGTTACCACTCAAGTTGTTGGGGCCCAAGTTCATAAATGTTAGCTGGTTTAGGTTGCCCATCGAAAGCGGAATCTCACCTATCAAGTGATTCTCAGCAAGAATAAGAGTAGTGAGATGGGACAGGTTTCCTAATGAATATGGAAACTCACCTATCAAGTGATTACCATAAAGGTCAAGCTCTATGAGGGGAGAAATATTTCCTATTGAAGATGGAATTTCACCTACCAAGTAGTTGCTAGAAAGGTAAAGATGACTGAGATGAGAAAGGTTTCCAATTGAAGATGGAACTTCACCTCCCAGCTCATTATAAGAGAGGTCAAGGTGGATGAGATGAGAAAGATTTCCTAGTGAAGAAGGAATCTCTCCTCTGAGACTGCAACGTGTAAGGGTTAAGTGGTAAAGATGATGGAGTCTCAAAAGACTAGTATTTGCTTTCAAAGAGCCATTGAGAAAGATGCTGTCAAGGTCGAGTGATATCACCTCAGCGGAATTAGCACTGCATGTGACACCTTTCCAGGAACAGTAATCACTGCTCGTGTTCCACGAACTAAAAGAGAAAGCAAAAGGATCATCTGGGTCTGTTGCACTGGTTGGGAACTCATTTTTGAACTCTAAAAGAGCATCCCTTTGGAGTGTAGGAGAAGCAAGAGTGTTGAATATAAGGGAAAGTCTTCTGTGATCAATGAATTGTCCCCACACACTCCACCACTTGACTCAAAAGTCTAAACCATTGACTCATTCCTTCACTCCCTTTTCAGCACGCCATTTATGACATTTCCCTTAAATAATTGTGGTTTTTCTATTTGACGCAATTGATACGGAAGCTGAGTCCACAGTCCAGTTTCACAACCTGTCCACCACCATACTCATGCTATCATCAGAAAACGTAATATCAATCTGAAACTCACCATCCTACAAGCTTTTATTTCTGGAGTTTTGAGAAGATATGGATTGACTGATCAATCTGGACTTTACCTGACTGGCAGATACTGCATTTTCTATCAGTAAGAGTATATGATACGGAACGGATGCATTCTGTATATGTCACTGACCAGATCTTGCGCCTGGTTCCAAACATTGAGGTTTTATACTTACTGATGATACATAGCGTCCTATTAAAACTTTATAGTTCATCCATGTGATTTGATTAGTCCAAATCCATGTTTAGGGTGTGGTGCGGTTTTGGGCCAAGCGAAGTGGAGTATACTCTAATGTATGAAGAATTCTTCTCCACAACTCTTTTACTTAATTTCATTAATGTGAGTATCATGCCACTTATGTCAAGTCTTTCTCTTGATAATTGCTAGGTCTATGGATTCCTTATGTCAACTTTAACCTAACGCACTCCCAAATATGTAAACCTCTCAGTTCTTTAGGGTCTACACGCAATGGCGTTGGCCGAATCCAGTTCTTCTTTGTTCTATGGATGAAGGATCCCTCGATCTTCAAGTTTGGGATCCTAGAAGAAAGGACCAATTGCACATGATTCCCATCATTACTTCTGTTCATCCTTGTATGAACTCTAGTTATAATGTCTATGCAAGTACATTGCGGATTATGACTGGAGAGTTTCAGAGAGGCGAAGATATATGTGAGGTAATACTTAGATAGTCCTAATAGTTTTTGGATCCTATGAAGATTGATTGACTAATGACAGTCGTTGAATGTCTTGCAGGCTATGGGAGCAAACAAAGCTGATTGGGATACCCTTTTTGAGCCATTTACATTATTTGAAGCTTATGAAAACTTTATTGCTTATAAAAACTTTCTTCGGATAGACATCTCTGCCGCAAATATCGATGATTTAAGAAAATTGAAAGGTTGTGTTGAGTCATGTCTCGGACAGCTCACACTGAAGGTGACAACTCTTGTTTATTCTCAATTGATATAAAAGGGTATTTGGTTATTGGTTACTTGGATATATACGTGTATTTAGTAGATTGATAGACATACTTACCACATGCTTCAATGCCACTCTTCATCCACACGATCTTCAAGACGTATCCCTTACCACTATTGCTCTTATTTCTTCTACACCAAGTGCAGCTACTGTTACTAATGAAGCTAGTTCTGAAAGTAAAGGTGGTTCTAACAGTCCCGGAGATGAGAAGATGATGAGACACTCACAGATCAGTTAAAGAACTCCAAACACGTTGATGTTTCAGTGCCTTTAGAAAATGGTCAAGGCTGGAGCCCGAATCCATCTGTTGGATCCATTTGTTCAAGTCATATGAAAGATTATTGTACAAATGGTAAATCTGATTCCATCAGTAAGGATCCACCAAAGACTGTTATCGTTCTCAGTAAAGACACACCAGAGAGTCAGCCAATTGAGAAGATAGGCACTACTCCTCAAGCTCCCAATCAAGAAAGAGAGGAGCTTGAAGACAGTGTTGATTTTGGAAATCAAGTTATTGAGCGAATTTCTAATAAATCAGCAATCTCGAATACTACTGCAATTATTCCTCTAAATGGTTCATCATTCTCTAGTGGAGGACTCGAAGAATTCGAGATTCTTTATATTTTTCTAAGACAGTTTTGATCTTGTTCTTGTCTGATTATTTTCTTTAATCTTAATGGTTCTTCCAATGCGAGGTGACGCATAGAGCTTCAGTACACAGCCAAAGCCGATAATCAGGTTGGGCGCTGTTTGTTCCCCGAAAGCAGAGGATAGCCACTCCTCAAGCTCCTAGTCAAGAAACAGAGGAGCTTGAAGACAGTTTTGATTTTGGACATCTTGTGACAGAGCAGATTTCAAATAAAGACGCAATCTCGACGGCTACTGCAACTATACCTCCATTCTTTGCTACTACTTCAAATGGTTACCATTCTCTAATAGAGCACGGGAAGAACTCGAGGTTCTTTTTGTTATGATTAATTTCGATACTCATACTGTTGTCTGATTTTTTTTCTCTTTTAATTCGTATTCTTCCAAAGTTCCAATGCTACAGCCCGAGGAGTTGCATAGCGCTTCAGTGCAACAACGGAAACGGATAATCAAGTATGTGGTTCGTATATTAGATTTGACAATGTTTACTTGCTCTTTTGTTGGCAGGTTAAAGTTCTCGTCTCTAGGCAAAACCATCGGCAAGTAATAATGGTGTTTTTGCCTACATGGCTAGAATCTCTGAGCTTATAAAAACTCAAGACGTCAAGTTGATGGGTTTTTTTTTTTTTTTGGAAGGGTTCTTCTAACTTTCTGTGAAAGAAGATTTTTATAAGAACCCTTCAACTTGACGTCAAAGAAAAGAAAAGTTGGTGTTATATGCTTTTCTTTGATGTTAAAAGCTTTTAGTTCGATGTAAAACACGTTCGGACAAGAATTATGTAATGTCTCTCGTCTATGTCCTGAAAAAGTCTTCCAACTTCACAGAAATAAAATAACATTACCATAATAACATTAACACCAACACTTTAATAGAACGAAAACTCAAACCGAAAATTACAAACACAACAGTTTGACGAACCAGTTATTGGAAGTACAGACTTATAAGACGCTTAAAGAGACAAAGCTGAGAGTGGTGATGCACTTAACGAACTTTGATGATGCCACCGGGACGGTTTCCACCGAACTTTTCCATGAACCATATGTGTTTGTGTGAAGTGAAGAAGATATAACCAATCACCAATCCACAGAACACACCTGGTCCGTAGGCTACTGCAGCTGCTATCCAGTTCAACACTTCTTCTGACTCTTCGGATGAAAATTCTTCAGATTGTTGTGAATTCCCCGATGTTGGATCCGGAACATGGATCTCTCCGCAGATTTCCTCGAGACCATAGAGTCCAGGGTTGTCCTCGAATGAAGAACAATTTTGGGTTTGAATCTGAGTGCTTCTTGGAACTGGCCCTTGGAGAAAGTTGTGGGAGAAGTCCACGTATGACAAGAAGGAGAGCCTGGCGAGATCACGAGGAATAGTACCCGAAAGCTTGTTGTGAGAGAGGTCTAGTGCTTCGAGATTTGTTATATTTGCCAAGGATGATGGAATACTGCCCTGTAAATTCATTCCTTGAAAAGTTTACATGGCGCAAATCTTTCAACAAGCCAATTGATTTAGGGATTTGTCCGGTGAATTTGTTTCCAGAAAAATCAATGGCTTTGTAGCCAAGAAAGATCTGTGGAAACTCTGTGACAACACCTTTATACACCATATCCATCGAATCCTTATAAATGTATACTTTGCCAATATACGTTGTATACATATTGTCGTCGCCCATAGTATGGTCAGGCATAAATCCGAGTCCCTCTACCCACACCGTCGACATTTCACGCCAGTTCACAAAATAATCTTGTGGCAGTGTACCGTTGAAGCTATTGTTCGATATGTCAATGACTCGCAGACTAGGAAACCCAAGATGTGAAGAGATTGGACCATATAATGCATTTGATCTGAGAAACAGAACACGTAACCGTCCCAAAGAACTCAACCAAGATGGAAACGTGTCCTTGAACTTGTTTTCTTTCAGACTCAGATATTCCATAGACTTGCAGTTGATCAAAGATTTTGGAAGCTTCCCGGCTAACTGGTTACGGCTAACGTCTAGCGATCGTAACATGGTCGCATTGGTAAAGATGTCTGGAAGGAACTCCTCTCAAGCTGTTGTTTCTTAGATTTATGATGTGAACATAAGCAGTGCAATTCATCAAACATGAAGGAATGGAACCAGTGAAATGGTTGTTTGACAGATCTAAGAAGTATAGTGATGTGCACGTACAAATTTGTCTTGGAAATAGTCCTCGCAGTGAATTTGAACCAAGATCGAAGTTGCAAAATACTGGTGCTAGGAATGAAACTGAATCAGAACGACTTCCATTGACGTACAACTTGCAGTACTTCCTCGACGCTACTGAAAGAGTTATGAGAAAGTGTAAAGGATTCCAGCCCCCACAAGAAACTTGGTACTTGACCTTCCAACTTATTGTAGGAGAGATCTAGATCATTGAGAGAGACTAATTTGGATATAGATCCAGGGATTGACCCAGTAAAACTGTTATGGCTTAGATCTAAAATTTGGAGTTTGAGAAGTCCAGTTTTATGTTCAGGGATCGGTCCGTAGAAGTTGTTATAACAAAGTTCTAGAAAGTATAACTCAGAAGATGCATTCCCAAACTCTAAGGGTCCCTTGAATTGGTTTCCCTTCAAGGAAACCTCTTGTAAGGAAGGAATCGTAAATAGAGATGTAGGGACAATCCCAGCAAAGGAGTTTTCACTTGCATCAAATAGCACCAAGTTATGGAGTCCACTCATGTTATATGGGAGCGTGGATTTTAAGTGATTTTATTGTTAAGGTATAATTGGGACAAGCTGGTTAAATTTGGTAGTATAAGAGAAAAATCCCCACCAGAGAATTGGTTATGTCTGAGAGATAATTCTGACAGCTTGTTTAAGTTGGCAAATGAACTAGGAATGTTACCACTTAAGTTGTTGGATTGAAAGCTCATAACTTTAAGCTGGTTTAGGTTGCCAATTGAAGGCGGAACTTCACCTATCAACCCATTCATACTAAGATCAAGAACTGTGAGACGGGACAAGTTTCCTATCGAAGATGGAATTTCACCTCGAAGCTCATTATGAGAGAGGTCAAGCTGCATGAGATGAGAAAGGCTTCCAAATGAAGAAGGAATTTCTCCTTTGAGACTGCAACCGGCAAGGGTTAGGTGGTGAAGACGTCGGAGTTTTAAGAGACTAGTGTTTGATTTCAAAGAGCCATTGAAAAAGATACCGGTAAGGACAAGGGATATCACCTCATCGGAATTAGCCTTGCATGTGACACCTTTCCAGGAACAGTGATCACTGCTCGTGTTCCACCAACTTAAAGGGGCTTTAGAAGGAGCACGTGGGTCTGAGACTGATGCATTGAAGGGGAACTCATTTTTGAACTCCAAAAGAGCATCCCTTTGGAGAGTAGGAAAAGCAAGAGTGTTGAATATAAATATAAGAGAAAGAAAGAAGACGAAACAAGATTGGTTCGGAATCATCATCCTTCTTCTTTTTTTTTCTTGAATTTTATGTGGTAAGTAATGAGTTGTGTAATGCTTATGGGACTCCTTTATAAAGAGCTTTAGCTTGGCAAGTCTTGCGTAAACTCTTTTTGGATTTTCAGTTGACTTGTCAAGTCTTCTGTGATCAATGAATTGTCCCTCACTCTACCCCACTTGGGTCAGATGTCTAAACCATTGACTCATTCCTTCCTCTCCCTTGCCGCACGCCATTATTTTAAGCCACTTAAATTCTTGTGGTTTTTCTATTTGACGCATTGGATATGGAAGCGGTGTCCACAGTCCAATTTCACAATCTGTCCATCAAACTCATCCTGTCATCAGAAAACATGAACATGAATATCAATCTGAAAGTCACAAATCCTACAAGCTTTTTCTAGAGCTTTGAGCCTTTGAGAAGATATTGATTGAATGAGATCAATCTGGACTTTACCTGACTGGCAGATACTGCATTTTCTATCAGTAAGAGTATGTGATACGGAGGCATTATGTATTTGTGTTCTCTGCCTGATGTTAATGGTGCAGGACTTAAATATATTACATGATTTCATTCTACAGAATGCTGAAGAGCAAACTGTTGGAAGCCTCGACGACTGAAAAGAGTCACTGACCAGTTCTCGAGTCTGGTTCATAACATTTAGGTTTTATGCTTACTGGTGCTACATCTCTTAATTTCATAAAACTTCTATAATTCGATATTATTTGCTTAATCTAAATTTATATTTTGTATATGAGCATAATTTCAGGACAACATGCATGCGGTTTTGTGCCAGGCGAAGTGGAGTATACTCTAAATGCATTGAAAATTCTTCTCCACAACTCTTTTACTTAATTTCATTAACGTGAGTACTAAAACTTGACTCTGAGCAACTTAGTGTCAAGTCTTTCTCTGACAATTGCTAGGTCTCTGGATTTCTGTTACGTGTGATTTGTAACAAGCAAAGAAAAGATGGCGATTTGTATTGATAAAGTTAACGATTACAACCATGAGAGTTATTAATGGTGACCATGCCCATCATAAATTCGTAAAATGTGCACACCTACATAACAACAACATGAATACAGAATAACCAAGCCTTTAACTTTAAAGCACAAACAAGACTGGGTGTTCTCAAATTCCCAGACAGAACCATATTGATGTATTTTTAACAATCAAACCAGATTCATACGAAAGTTAGTTATTTTCTTACCTTAGTATCCCTGGAAATCCAAAGAAGCGTCGGGCAGAACCACCGAAACATCTTCCATTGCCTGTCTTGCTCCTTTGTCTTTAGCAACATCAGCTTCAAAGGCAAATCCTTTCTTCTCCTCATTTATACAGCTAGAGCTAACTTCTTCCACCGCTCTATTAGCAACGGCTGCTACGGATTCTTCACCACCGGAAATCTCAGGCTTCTCGGCGCCACTGAAGATTTTCGGATCTTTAGGATCACATCCGGTCTCCTCTGACTTCTTATCCTTCTTCACCGGCGGAGAGATCAAATCCTATTAGTGATGGGCCTAACTCACACCCAAAAGCTCAAGAGTGGAGGATTGCCCAATCATATATATATTGCCCAAGGATCACATCATTAAACGATGTGGGACATTCTAATAGCCCTTCTCGAGATGTGGGTGGGAAACGGTCCAACACGGAAACAGCCCAAGCCCAACATCTCGGACATACCACAAAAAGATGGGCCATTTTTATAGGCTACATAAGTAGACAACTATTTATATGGGAAATCATCTGCTGGGCTTAACCATGGGCTCTGATACCATATTAGTGATGGGCCTAACTCACACCCAAAAGCTAGCTCAAGAGTGGAGGATTGCCCAATCACATATATATTGCCCAAGGATCACATCATTAAACGATGTGGGACATTCTAATAAATCCTCGCTGGAAAACGAGTCAGACGTGTGTTTATGGTTCCGTTTCTCCACGCAGCTAAACAGCTAATCTTCCCCGCCGCGCGAAGGTCCGTCAAGACAAAGTTACTTGCCTCCTCAAAGTTGCTAGAATTTATACTACTAGCACCTATAATATCTATTTATTTTATTTTAGCCCCTACATTTTTGTTCACTCGCACGGATTTCAAATCGGGTCGGGTTATTTAGTTGAAGGAGTCGGATCTAAAAATTTGGTCAGGGTTGTCTGAGAGCTTTTTTTCTCTCGATATCCCATCGCGACAAGGAGTGAATTTTGTTCCGACAAAAACCTAGAAACATCCCCGGGTTATCTGATTCCTCCGTAAGATTAGAGATTCCCACACGAGATATCGTTGTCCTTGATCATCGTTTTAGAGGTGTCGGAAGTTATAAAAAGAGATATGCAACTATGCAAGTGTACAAGGAGTTATAAAAGCAATACATGATTCTACATCCTCAAATTTTACCATTATTACAACTTTACAAATTTTAACACCAACAATGTTTAATAGAGGGAAAAAGTACAAACACAACGTTTTGATGAACCAGTTACTGCAATAAAACACTTACAACGCGCTTAAAGAAGCGAAGTTGAGAGAGATGGGGTTCCGAGCGAACTTTTCCATGAACCATACGTGTTTGTGTGAAGTAAAGAAGATATGTCCGATCACCAATCCACAGAACACACCGGGTCCGTAGGCTATTGCAGCTGCTATCCAGTTCAACACTTCTGACTCTTCCGGTGAAAATTCCTCGGATTGTTGTGATGTTGGATGCGAAACATTGATCGGTCCACAGATTTCCTCGAGACCATAGAGTCCAAGGTTGTCCTCGAATGAAGAACAGTTTTGACTCTGAAACTGAGTGCTTCGTGGAACTGGCCCTTGGAGAAGGTTGTGGGAGAAGTCCAAATATGACACGAAGGAGAGGCTGGCAAGACCACGAGGAATATTACCTGAAAGCTTGTTGTGAGAGAGGTCTAGCGCTTCCAGATGTGATATATTTGCCAAGGATGATGGGATACTTCCGGTAAATGCGTTTCTTGAAAAGTTGACATGAATCAATTCATTCAACAAGCCAATTGATTTAGGGATCTGTCCAGTGAATTTGTTTCCAGAGAAATCGATAGCTTTGTACCCAAGAAAGATCCGTGGAAACTCTGTGTCTACACCTTTATACATCATATCCATCGAATCCGTATGATTACTTAATCCCCCCCATGTATACCAAACTTGGACTGCCTTTGTCCATAGTACGCTCATACCATTCGTATTTATCTACCCACACCGTTGACATTTCACGCCAGCTCACAAAATAATCTTGTGGCAATGTTCCGTTGAAGCTATTGTGCGATATGTCAATGAGTTGCAGACTTGGAAACCCAACATGCGAAGAGATTGGACCGTAAAATTTATTTGATCCAAGAAACAAAACACGTAACTCTCCCAAAGAACTCAACCAAGATGGAAACGTGTCCTTGAACTTGTTTCGTTTCAGATTCAGATATTCCATAAACTTGCAGTTTATCAAAGATTTTGGAAGCTTCCCCGCCAACTGGTTACCGCTAACATCTAGTGATGCTAACCAAGTGACGTTGGTAAAGATGTCCGGAAGGAATCCGCTCAAGTTGTTGTTTCTTAGATTTATAGCGAGAAGAGAAGCAGCGCAATTCTTCAAACATGAAGGAATGGAACCGGTGAGATGGTTCTTTGACAGATCTCCAAGTTATTACTAGAAAAGTCAAGCTGTATAAGGTGAAAAAGATTTCCTATTGAAGATGGAATTTCACCAACCAAGAAATTGCTAGAAAGGTAAAGATGACTGAGATGAGAAAGGTTTCCTATTGAAGATGGAACTTCACCTCCCAGCTCATTATAAGAAGAGGTCAAGCTGGATGAGATGAGCAAGATTTCCTAGTGAAGAAGGAATCTCTCCTCTGAGATTGCAATTGAAAAGGGTTAGGTGCTGAAGATGTTGGAGCTTTAACAAACTACTGTTTGCCTTCAAAGACCCATTGCGGAAGATGAACGAAAGGAAGAGTGATATCACTTCACCGGAATTAGCATTGCATGTGACACCTTTCCAGGAACAGTGATCACTGCTCGTATTCCATGAACTTAAGGATTTTTTAAAAGGAGTATCTGGGTCTGGTACAATGATAGGGAACTCATTTTTGAACTCCAAAAGAGCATCCCTTTGGTGCGTAGGAGAAGCACAAGTGTTGAATATAATGGAAAGAAAAAAGAAGAAAAAAAATTGGATCGGAATCATCATCTCTTTTTTTTTTCTTTTAGTTTGTGTGGCAAGTAATTTGTGTAATGCTTATGGGGGTCCTTTAAAGAGCTTTGGTTTCGCAAGTCTTGCATCAACTCTTGTTGATTTTTCAGTTGATTTGTCAAGTTTTCTGTGATCAATGAATTGTCCCCACACTTGGCTCAGAAGTCTAAACCATTGACTCATTCATACCTCTCCCTTGCAGAACGCCATTATTATTTTAAGCCACTTAAATTATTGTGGTTTTGCTGTAGACATGATTCTTCCTTGATAGCCAATATTTGACGCATTGAATACCGAAGCTAAGTCCAAAGTCTCACAACGTGACCATCTCTATCATACTCATGCTGTCATCAGCAGACATGAACATTAATATCAATCTGAAACTCACCATCCTCAAGCTTTTTATGGAGTTTTGAGAAGATATGAATCGACTGATCAAGCTGGAACTTACCTGATCAAGGGTATGTGATACGGAGGTATTGTGTATTTGTGCTATCTTCCTGATGTTAATTGTGCAGGACTTAGATATAGACCAGATCTTGAGTCTGGTTCCTAACATTGAGGTTTTGTGTTTACTGATGATACACCTCGTAATTTCATAAAACTTATACAATTTGTCGATATGATTTTCTTTCCCTAGATCTATGTTTTTTAACACAAACTTTCATTACTTCTCAAACACTGGAACTACAGTTAAAAAGAGAGAGTTTAACCAAACTCTGCAAGCAAAAGATGATAAAACATAGACAACAGATGTAGAGAGACTTCTAAGATAAAATGACAGCAAATTCAAAGCAAAGCTTGAATGCGTCCAAGCAAGATTTACGGCAGCGCCAGAAATTTGAGAAACAGTCACTTTGAAAGGTGACATTAACGTCCAATCCCGGGATGGAGATTAGTGTCAGCCATATAAAGCGAACAAGTATACCGAGGTTTGTGTTTCCTGGTGGAATTAGACCTTCACATACCTAGTCTAAAGGAACATGGGACAGAAAATGCTATTCAGAACACAGAGTTTCTTCTATAGCAAGTGCAGATGCTACTACCAATGAAGCGATTTCTGAAAGTAAAAATGGTTCTAAAAGTCCAGGAGATGGGAAGAAGAGAAAACGGGGAGACGATGAGACGCTCACGGATCAGTTTAGGAACTTCAAAAACGTTTCTGTTTCAGTGCCTTTAGAAAATGGTGAAGGCTGGAGCCCGAATCCATCTGTTGGATCCATTTGTTCAAGTCCTATGAAATCTGATCCCATCAGTAAGGAGTCACCAGAGAATGTTGCTGTTCTCAGCCAATAGAAAAGAAAGCTACTCCTCAAGCACTTAGTCAAGAAACAGAGGAGCTTGAAGACAGTTTTGATTCTGGAAATATTGAGCAAATTTCAAATAAAGACACTGGTGGATACTGTAACTATACCTCCATTTGTTGCCACTACTTCAAATGGTTCACCATTCTCGAATAGAGCATTGGAAGAAGAACTCGAGGATCTTTAAGTTTCATAAAAAAAACATGGTTGATAGTAGTGGAGTAAAGGAAGCGGAGAATATATATATAGGAGATGCTGCATCAATGAGGTTGGTTGATGCAACATAGTAGAAGTAGTGGAGTCAAGCAAGCCGAGAATAAAGGAGATGCAGCATTGACGAGGTTGTTTGATATAATTTCAAAGAAGTCTGTTAGATAAGTCCTAAGTTTTGGTCTTTTTTTCTCTATGTGAGGAGTGATTTCCGGTGATCTTTTTTTCCTTTTTTAAAAGAAGTTTTTATTCTTCCCTCGCCCATGAGTGGACTCAATTACCGGCTATTGGCTACGGTATCCTGTTTAGGAAATAATAGCTCCTCTTTCCTTTTCTTTGTCTGCTCTTCCCATACTTGGCCCCCAAGAAACTCTCTGTCTCTCCAATTATTTCCTTTTTGAGAAGGAAATTGATTTTATTTTCATCTATAATGATGTCATCAAGGATTTGTGTTCAATTCTGCGCTATCAAAGGTAAAATTTTCTTTGATTTGCTCTGACCTGCTTCCAACCAAAAGAAAAACATAAATGGCCCTTTTAAATGACCAACCTTGGTCCTTGAATGGTGCTTTTCGACCAGATTCATTGAAGTCTCCCTCCATACTCTGCTCTTCAGATTTTGAAACAAACTCGTCAACCCTTCTTAATTAGAGAAGCCCATTACCATGAATGCTAATATGGTATAAGAAACCAGCGGGCTTACAAATCCTAGCCTAATTTAAGAAGAGCCGGACTTAAAAGTGGCCTTATCCGCTATGTTTTCCCCTGTATGCTTAGAGCGTCGTTATTATCTATTGATTTGATATGTAACAACTAGTTAATAGGCTTACAAATCCTGCCCTGATTTTAAAGGGCCAGACATAAAAGTGGCCTTATCCGCGATGTTTTCCCCCTATATGCTTAGAGCATTGTCATTAACTAAGGATTAAACATGTAACTGTAAGTCAATAATAACACTAGTTAAAAACAATAGTAACACTAGTTTTAGTCCTCTAATCATGTTTGTTGCTTATACAGATCACATAAATATAAAACTGTTCTACAAAAGGCAAGAGTCGTAGACGAAAACGAAAAGAAAAAAGCAGAAGATACCATCAACATAACGGAATGATTGAGGACCAACCACCTTGCCAGCTTTATAAAGTACTCGGACCGTTGGACGGTGAAAGACAGCCGCGATGTTTATAGCAACCTAAGGCCTCGACACCTGCCCAGTGGTTCCCACAAAAATAATAATTTCAATTGTTACTATTTTTGTGTTGAGCCCTCCCAAAAAAACATGTATAGTAACGTCTACATGCCCAATAAGGCAGCCACGTGGATAATGACATAACTGTAGTTTCCTTGCAGAACAGAAGCGAAGCCACCGGCGCATTAATTAGGGAGACATAAACGAACAAGTGTGAATGGACGTGGAGTGGCTATGCACCTTATATAACGTTCAGGCCGGCGAGGATTTTGTCCCTCGTTAATTATTAATCTATTTGGAACAACAACAACAAAAATCTAAATGATATGGTTTTTAATGATGATTGTCTTTTTAGTTCTATACTTGTGGTTTACTATAATTAAGCATCACACTATTAGATTCAAATAATATGAAGTTTAAATGTTAACAGCGACACCTTAGATATTTCTGTAAAGAGTTAAGAATGAATGACTCTGGACAAAATTCAGTAATGCCATGGAATAATGCTGGTTGATTGGATTCATCGATTAGATATTAAATTTCTATATAGCAAACGGTTACTGTTGTTCATGATATGTATAAGGGTATCCGAAAATAAGGAATAAGACTAGGAATGTTTTATAATGTAGAAAACAGAATCTAAAGCTGTGTCTTTGAGAGCAAGTCTACAAGAGTACAAAAACGTTGTGAGAATGAGGTCGATGGACAGCTAATGATGCGAACACGTCCAAAATTTAATAATCATTGAAAACATTAGACATATGAACTATCCACTAGGCATTACACACCTAGAAGATAATATCATTTTCACATCTATCTTATTAAAACAGAAACATTCTCTTGGACCTAACATTTATTTTGTAAGTTTTTAAATTAAATACATATTTATGCTTTAAAATTAAACTTACATTAAATCACTAATGTTTCTTTCTTTATATTACTATCCATGTTTGCGAACAATATACTTATTTCTTTATACTACTATCAATGTTTCCAAACAATATATTTTTATACTACTATCAATATTTCCAAACAATACAATAATTAATCTTAATTATTTTATATCTATCATTTTCTCTTTAAATTTTTGTAGAAACGTTATAATTTCATAAATTACAAAATAATGAACTTTAAAATTTGGATTATAAGATTACAAATTATGAAACTATTACAATTTAAATCAAATTAGATTACATATCGGTCATCTATCAGTTCAATCAGTTAGTCTCGGGTTTTAGTGATTTTTTAATATGAATATTTTAAGAACTTAAATTGAATTGTCAGATTTCCGGATTAATCAGTATAATCACATGGTTAAATTTAAAAACACTGATTTAAATGCAAAAATATTTTAAATACACTCTTTAAAAATTACCAAAATATTTATCAAGTTATTAGTGAAATTTTCATCGTAAAATATTCCGCGCTTTCAAAGCGCGGGTCAAGATCTAGTTTTGATTTTATATGTAAACACACATCAATCATAAGTTCGCGTTAAGATATGGGTATAAGCTATGGTCAATACTATCATATTGAACACCAAGGAAAATCAGATGCCAAGGAAACGAATTAATTAGTTGTATAATAATTCATATATAAATGAGTTTTCTTTCACAGTACATAAGCTAATACCGTGATGCTGGTTATAACTTATTGTGATAATTGTAAAATTTAAATGGTATTAAGAAATATCAAAGTAATGATATTATATTGTAGATTTTTTGTTTGTTTGTTTTGGTAGTTAGCTAGCTATACAGTGACTAGCGAGGTTTACTACTAGGGAGGGGCATTATTTTCTTCTAGCGTTGAAATCCATCTTATGTTTCCATCTTATTCCTTCCTTCATCCCTTGTTTGTTTCATTCTTTTAAAAGAACCATTCTCTTCCACTTCTGACTACTACTCATCTGTGATACCATCTTTCCTTTCCATTCAGCTACATAAAGGAACGGTTTTATAAAATATATTCGGTAAGAATCTATTTGTTTTTTTTATTCAGATTCGCCTTCGATTGACTTCGTTTTTTTTTCTTTTATATCCGACACGATTTTGAACGATTCAATGTTGAAATTAGGGTTTTAAAAGCTTTCTAGAGCTGGTGGTTTTCCTCTTTTCACAAATTGAAGTTTTATAATCTTTGGGGCTCCGATGAAACATCACTTTCTATGATTCATTTCTTTATTAGCATTAAGTCTTGGTGACCCTTTACTCAAAGTCTTCTCTTTTCAAGTCAAGTTGCTTAGCAGCCTTGACAAGTCCTCGTTTCTTTTTTTGTAATGGGTATTTTCGTTTCCTATCAGTTTACGAGATTTCGTTTTGTTTTCAACATCCTTCTTAGTGGAGGAAGCTGTTTTAAAGTTTCATGCTTTCTCCGTGCCTCACATGCCTTTTTACTCCTTTGATGCAGCAACCAGTTGCATAAGATAGCAAATAGCCAATCATCTGATTAAAAGGTAAAAGTGAGAAATCTAACCTCTTTTTACATGTTATTGGTAATATTCTTACAACGTCTTCGTTTGCTTTGCTTGTTTGTTTCTGGTTGGACTTTCCTCGGTCGTAAAGTAGATTATTGTTATAAAAAAAAAATCGTGTTAGAGTTCTAGTCACGTTGTCACGTTGAATGAGCAAGTAATGGCAGATAACTCGTGAGCTGGGTGTTAACTTTATCCTTATGAATCTAGTGGATGAGGAAGGAGTTGAGCTGTTTCTTTTTTGGTTGGCCATTATTATCACCGAGTTTCCTCCTTTGAATCATTCTTCTCTCTTCTTCTACCTCATCGTCACTAATTGTTTATCAAAAACTAGATTCTTTGTGAAGCATTTTATCAGTGTTTGATTTGTTTTTCCGGTTTGTAGATTTCTTTAAAGCTCTGTTAGAAAAAAAAATGGGATGCTTTGCATCAACGCCCAAAGACACTGGTGGGAACAGAAGAAAGCCAACAAGCATCGGTGAGGTTTCAGTATACGTACCCGGTTTAAGGATACCGAGACCTGTTGAGTTTTCACAAGCAGTTGGTGATCAGTTGCCAAAGACTCTAGTGGAACGCTTGACAGCTTTAAGAACGCGTATAGTAGTGATGGCCAATCAAGAAGGTCCTACAATAACAAGAACTAGGAGAAAGACACAACATGGTATATTTATGTCTGAGAAGATCTTTTGTATGTTTTGTATCTTTGTTCTGCTTTCTACTGTTTACGTCTCTAAGGGAAAAAATGTTTTTTTGGCAGGAGGCTCCACGCTCTCTGATCTCCATCAAGCTTTGGTAGACTATCTACCTGTTCTATTGGAACTAACTAAAGATGGTAATATCCTGTTTGTAAGATTAAAAGATCTGTTTGGTTTTAGAGATTTATTCTGACCTTACAGTATTTGTGATGTTCTTCAGGTAGCCATCTACAGTTTAAAGTACATTTTATTTGGGTAAATCAGGAGGATGAAGAAGAGGTTAGTAAATAATAATAACCAGAGCAGTTTTCATCAAGGGTTCATCATATTGTACTGATGAATTTTTACATATATAATTTTAATCAGGAAACAGCAATGTCAAACATTTGGTATGAAGTTTTGTCTGTTTTGCATCTAATGGCGATGCTACAAATGTCACAAGCCAATCTACTGCTTCTTCCTAGAGGGTTTAGTGATGGCCACAACCATCCGAAAGTATCAGAAGGTTAGTCTTCTTTGCTCGCTTGCCTGAGTAGAATTCTTATACATTCTGTTATGTTTAACCTCTAGGTGTTATTCTATTTGATGGTATTTTTAAAACTGTTAACTAAAATGTGCTGGTAATGTCCCTGACACTGAACAGTCTCGTTGTTTCTTTCATTACAGAAAACAGACGAGCTTCAATTGATATCTTCTTAAAGGCAGCTGGATATCTTGACTGTGCTGTTAAGAATGTTCTCCCTCAGTTTTCTGCTGAGCAAAAGTTTGTAGATGAAAAATTTTCTAATGTGAATTCACTCTACTTGTTGGTAACTCTGAACTGAAATCAGTGGCACAATCCTTGTTTTTTTTTTTGTATTTCTGCAGGAGAAGTTTACCGGTTGACCTAGCGGAAGGAGTTCTACGGGCTCTTTGCTTGCAAGCACTGGGCCAGGTAAAACAAACCTCTCTTTGTAACAGATATGCTTACAGGTGTTTTCTTTCCCTCTTCTATGATCTAACATCTTTTCAAGTTTGCTGATCTTTAGGGTGTTGATATCCAACTTGGCATGGCAATTGATAGTTCTAAGGCCACTCTTGCAGTCAAACGAAGACTTTCATGTGAGATGGTTAAATATTGGCAGCAGGTAAAAATTGATTGCTCTTATCTGATTTTACTGTCTAAGTGGCTTCCACGTCTTTGCAAGCATCTGAAACTTTCATTAATGATTCAATTTTTCTTCTCGGTGGCCACTAAAACAGGCACAAGATAATTTAATGAATCTTCCATTGGCAAATGGTTGGGGAGAGAAGCATAGACTCTTCGTTAAGTGGAAGTATGTTGAAGCTAAGGTATTGTTTTATGGTCTCTTACTCCTTACATTATGTAGACTTGTTTGGTCCTTCTCTCAATTACTGTCCTGAGCCTTGGCTGCATTTTGTTCTGTCCTTGTAAAATCTATGTCTCTATTACACATAAGAGTCTCTTTAACTTTGTTAATGTTGATTTGTCTAATGTAAAGTTTCATCTTCTGGAATATTTTGGATCAGGCTGCGGCTTACTACTATCACGGTTTGATTCTTGATGAAGGAAACACAGAGAAATCACATGGCATGGCAGTTGCTGCTTTACAAGCTGCAGATGAATGTTTCAAAGAAAGTAAGAAATCATCAGAAGCTTTCAACGCCTCTTCACCTACTTCAAGGTATATTCTTTTTCTTTTACTTGGATATATTTTGAGCTCATTTAGTCACAGATCTAGCAGTTGTTTAGAATATCCAATATTCTTCTTTTTTTTTTTACTGCAGGACACCACCGCTTTTTGGGACAATGAAGTATCTAACAGAGAAAATCCCCAAAGATACATCGAGTAAAGTCAGGATAAACCGTGACCTATACTCTTATGAAAAGTGAGTTTTATTTGGCTTTGCTTCCTCTGCAATAAATTATAAAGATGGAGTTCTTCTTTTGATGAGTTGATGCTCTTTGGTTAAACAGAATAATGGAGACGGCACCAACACTTCCTGATTTCGCTTTGGCATTAAAACCAGATGAGTATCAACTTCCTCTAGTTGAATCTACGTAATCTGAAGATGCTCAAAACGTTTCAAACAATAGCAACCGAAGATACAGATGTGAAGACCTTATAGAGCAAAAGAATGAGTGGTTTCCAATGGCTGCCTGCAAAAATGGATTTGGATCAGTTTACTTCACAATGAGAGAGAGATCTTTGTATGTTAACGTAAACCATATATTTCTGCAATAAAGTATTGTTTCTGGTTATTTCCAGTATTCATAATAACACTTCAAGTGTGTCTAATAAATCCTAAAGTTTTAGGCAGGTGGGGTTATGTTTTTTTTTTGTCACATGGTGGGGTTATGTTATGTTCTAGATGTATATAGGTTCTTGGTAGTTAAGGTTGCCGGAGATATGAAAAGGAGTGAAGAGAATGGTTTGACTTGGAGTGGAGTGAAAGCATCAGATTGAGCAAACGAAAGAAAGTTCTGGAATGAAATCAGAATCTGGAACACATATGCAGATTTCTTTCAGACAGGACAACAACATGGTCGGACAGATTCTTTTTAGTGAAGGAAGAAAAAGTCGAACAAGTCAAGAGGCGGTTAGAATTCTGTTGTAATTCTTAACGAACTTTTATTTCTCAGACTAAAATTTTCAGTATATAGAAATTAGAAACAGTGAATGTTTGAGAATACACACTTTTCCAATTAACCAATATTAATGAGTTAGAATTAAAAAAAAAAAAAGAGATAATGTGTAAATATTTAAAATGGCTATTTTTTAGAAAAAGAGATTATCTTTTTACCCCAAATTAGATTCTTCACTCTCTGCGCAGCAGCGGCGATCTAACCCAGCGGCGACGATCTCGAAGCAGCTTTCTCCGGTATTCCACATCTGATTTCGTTTCTAAATCGTAAGCTTCGATTATATATGCTCTTCTTTCCACTCGCAATTTTATGGAATCATTGTGCCGAATTGATCTTGCTTCACACATAAACCCTAATTTCGAGTACCATTACCACTGCTGAATCAGAAGAAAAAAAAAACAACGGATTGGTGACCATGCCCGTCCTTTACGAGCAAGATAAGCACGTGTCATCCGCTATTATGACAGGACAGGTAGTAATAACAATCGCAGTCTCCAATCTCCATCTCTATTTATCTTCTGTCTTAACCTAAACAACTCTGGATAAAAATTACTCTGTTTTGTCTTTTTTTTTACAGGAGAGAGGTGTGCTTAGATGCCAGGAACGAACGTCACTGCTACACCACTGGAAGCTCACAAAGGAGCAGATTGAATTGGTCGACAAAGCAGGGTTTGGTTGGTTTAGGCTAATAGGATCAATCAGTTTAAACAACTCTCTAATCTCCGCACTCGTCGAGCGATGGAGAAGAGAAACCAACACCTTCCACTTCCCCTGCGGTGAAATGACAATCACTCTCGACGAAGTCTCCTTGCTTCTCGGTCTTGCCGTTGACGGGAAGCCTGTGGTTGTTGGTGTTAAAGAAAGAGACGAAGACCCTTCCCAGGTTTGTCAGAGACTCTTGGGGAAGCTGCCTCAAGGTGAGCTGAGCGGGAACCGAGTGACTGCGAGGTGGTTGAAAGAGAGTTTCGCTGAGTGTCCAAAGGGAGCTACCAAGGAGGAGGTTGAGTTTCACACGCGTGCTTATCTTATATACCTTGTTGGGAGCACGGTTTTCGCGACTACGGATCCTAGTAAGATCTCTGTGGATTACCTTCTTTTGTTTGAGGATTTTGAGAGAGCTGGAGAGTATGCTTGGGGTGCTGCGGCGTTGGCGTTCTTGTATAGGCAGATTGGTAATGCGTCGCAACGGTCTCAGAGTATTATTGGTGGATGTTTGACTCTCTTACAGGTTTTTGTTTCCTTTGTCGTCTTTAAGAGCTTCATGTTCTGTCTTGCCACTTAAGGCCTTGTACTAATTATGTTACTAATTTTCAGTGTTGGAGTTACTTTCACCTGAATATTGACCGGCCAAAGAGGACCACCCGTCAGTTTCCTCTGGCACTTTTGTGGAAAGGAAGGCAACAGAGTCGGTCCAAGAATGACTTGTTTAAGTATCGCAAGGCACTTGATGATCTAGATCCATCAAATGTAAGAGATAGTTTATTCATTGCATTCTTAAGATATTCGTTGTTTTTTTGTGAATCCCTTATGAATTATTTTTACTACGGAACTCTGTCAGGTTAGTTGGTGCCCTTTCGAAGGAGATCTTGACATTGTGCCAGAAAGCTTCAAAGATAATCTACTACTTGGTAGGTCAAGAACAAAACTGATTGCTCCGAAAATAGTGGAGTGGCACTTGCCAGATCGATGCATGAAGCAGTTTGGTCTTTGCCAAGTTATCCCCGGCGAAGTTCCTCACAGGAAAAACGAGAAAACCCCCGACGAAGATTTACTGGAAGACATGAATACAGCAGATGAAGAATGGATGAGAAGAAGGGAAAACATTGTGGAGAGTGCCGTAGGCAATGTTGATGAAATTGAATATATGCAGTGGTTCAATAGCATCACAGTCCCGAAGCTTCACAGAGATACAAGCCTTGAAGCTGATATAATGAACGTGGTAAGTGGATATTGGTTAACCAATGCATAAATCATGTTGGAGATTGCGCCTTTATATGTTGTTTCTTTTGTAGCAAGCTGCTATTCTCCAGTTCGACGAGGTCGCTTCAACGTTGTCACTAGAGGATCTACATCCAGAGGAGAGAGAAGCAGTTGAAGAAGCAGTGATGTGTATGTCAAATGCCTTGAGAGTAGGAGATTGGTATGAGGCTCCGACAACAAATAAACGCAAACGAAGAGAGGAACAAACGGAGTTGAGCGAATGAAGAGACAAAAAAAACGAGAGATCCTTTTTGTTTTTCATTTTTCTGGCTGATCAGATGGCTTAGGCATTGACTTGGAGACGACAGAAGATGTAAGTTCCATCATCAATTGAGTTTATGCTTTACCCTTGATAATTGTTTGACTTTATAAGTAGAGATCTTGGTTTGGAATCTTAAGAGTACTTAAGAGGGTAAATATATTCAGCGCAGATGTTTCAACTATTTAAAGGGTCTAACTACAGATTTAACATGGCAGCTGCAGATTTTGGAAGATCAATGTGACATTAATTTAGTTTCAGCTCAACAAGATCATTAGATGATAAGATTCTCGTACTGTTAAAACGTTAAATATTGTGTATGAATCTTTTTATATGGTGTTCTAAATATTTCAATTAGTGATGAACTGGCTAAAGTAGATACTTAACGTGTATGTGATGGTCAACGAGATGCGATAAATATGGTATTTGCATAACCATCATTTAAGTAAATAGAGGTTAAATCCATTAATGTACACTCCTAAGGAAAAAAAATCTGCACCCATTAAGCTGTGTGTAGACTATAGTTTACCAAACAAAATGTTGTTTCACTCTGATGAACGTCAGAAGAATTTGCCCAAAATAGTCAAATGATGACAGAATTGTAAATTAGTTTTTCCTAAATATTATGCAAGTTGATTGCATAAAATTTCAGCATTCCCAACACATGACAAAAGAATATTCCCAGTTAGTAAGTGAGTCAGCAAAGTCCCAAAGAAAAAGTTACTTTTTGTCACTACACGAAATTGAGAAAATCCGCCGGATAAAGTCGCCGGTTTTGTTCGTAACTTAAAACTCGCCGGCGACTTTACCAAAGATTTTACCGGAAGTATATTCTTTGAGACCGGAACATTTAAATGAAAGTAGAGATGAGTTTGGTTTCAGGCATCTCAACTCTCACTTCCTCGAAAATGGTGAGAGAGAGAGTACAAGATGAAGTAATGGAGAAAGAAGCAAGAGAATTTAAAACCCATAAACCTCTCACTCTTCGCCTCCTGTCAAACGCCATTAAAACCCCACCCCATCATTATCAGTTACGCGATTTCTCTAGAGAGACAGGTAAGGAGAGAGAGAAAGAGAAAGAGAGAAAGGAGAGTTTTTGGAATCTGTAATGAATGTAAAAGGAGTGAAATGTGGAAGAGAAGAAAAGAAAAGCACTAATGGCGGCAAGATACAAGTACCCTCTCTTTCTTAAGTGGTTCTGTAGTAAGACAAGAGACATAATTACGGCTATCAGATTCTCTTCCGTTTCTTTTCTTTTCCTTCTTTTTATACCCTCACTCTCTCAAACACAAAGGACTGTGCTCTTAAAGATCTTTTTTTTTTTCCTTTGGTTGTTCAAAGTTCGTAACTTTCTTTTTAAATTTACTCTGTTTTTTTCTTTCTTTCTTTCTCTGGTCCTTGTGTTAGTGGCGACAGTTGTGTGATGGTCTAGAGCTAGCAAGTTTACTTTGTTTGGTTTAAAAAAAGTAGAGGAACAAAGGGTTTTGTTACTGTTTCTTTGTCTACTAGACTTTTATACTTTGAACGAAGATGGAATTTCTCGGAGACAGCTCTGAAACGGACAAGAAGAAGATGAAGAAGCGTTTTCACCGCCACACACCTCACCAGATCCATCGGCTTGAATCGTATGCACTATCTTATCCCCTTTTTTCTTCTCACTGTTTTTTTCTCGCTCTGTTCTCTGATGTTTTTTTTTTTGTTTGTTTTGGTTTGTAGGTCTTTCAATGAATGTCAACATCCAGATGAGAAACAGAGGCTGCAACTTAGCAAAGAACTTGGTTTAGCTCCAAGACAGATCAAGTTTTGGTTTCAGAACCGAAGAACTCAAAAGAAGGTTTTCTACTTTTTACTTTCACTCTTCCTCGCTCTTGTCTCCTCACCATCGTCTCTTATTGCAGGCACAACACGAGAGAGCTGATAACTGTGCACTCAAGGAAGAGAATGACAGGATTCGTTTCGAGAACATTGCTATTAGAGAAGCTATCAAACGCGCAATTTGCCTCAACTGTGGTGATGCTCCTCTTCATGAAGACTCTTACTTCGATGAACAGAAGCTTCGAATCGAAAATGCACACCTCAGAGAAGAGGTCCTACCTTCTTCTTTATGTAAAACCCTTTTCATGCATTTGTGGTTTTACTTTAGAGATTAAACATTTTATGTTTCTTCTTTGTTTTGGCAGCTCGAGAGGGTTTCAAGCATTGCAGCTAAATTCATGGGGAGACCTCCACTTTCTCATCTCCCACCACTGCTAAACACAATGCACGTTTCGCCATCAGAGTTATTCCACAGTGGTCCTTCCCTTGATTTTGATCTTCTTCCAGGAAGCAGTAGCTCTTCATTGACCGTTCCTACTTTACCATCTCAACCAAACTTAGGTTTATCAGACATGGATAAGTCTCTCATGACCAACATTGCTGTGACCGCTATGGAAGAGTTTCTCAGGCTTACACAAACAAATGAGCCTCTCTGGATCAAAACCAGTGGATGCAGAGACGTTCTCAATCTCCAAAGCTATGAGAATATGTTCCCAAGATCAAGTAGCCGTGGAGGAGGGAAGAATCACAACCTTAGAAAGGAAGCAACTAGATCTTCTGGTGTTGTTTCCACTAATGCAATGACACTTGTGGACATGCTCATGGACTCTGTAAGTAAACTTAACTCAATACCTTTTACTTCTTTCTTTCTTGTTTCTTTTTCACATGTGGTGGGTTTCATTAACTTGCAGGTTAAATCTTCAGATCTTTTTCCTTCAGTCGTTGCATCGTCTAAAACACTTGCGGTGGTTTCATCTGGAATGCGCGGTTCCCATGGAGATGCATTGCATTTGGTAATAAGACAACACTAATTCTTGAAAAAGATGTTTTATTTCCTTTTTGGTGAAACTCTTTAGTAACTTTGCTTTTGGCTTGGTGTTAGATGCTTGAAGAGCTTCAAGTGCTTTCTCCACTGGTACCAACGCGTGAGTTCAGTGTGCTAAGATATTATCAGCAAATAGAACATGGAACTTGGGCTATAGTAAATGTCTCCTACGAGCTTCCTCAGTTTATATCTCATTCTCGGTCATATCGTTTTCCTTCTGGTTGCTTGATTCAAGACTTGTCCAATGGCTATTCAAAGGTTTGTGTGTAACTAAATGTTCTGTTCTGTTTCACTTTAATAGCATCAATGATCATTTGGTTGTAATTTGAATATATAACAACAGGTTACTTGGGTTGAACATGTTGAAATCGAGGAGCAAGAACCAGTTCATGAGATGTTTAAAGATAACATCCGTGAAGGAATAGCTTTTGGAGCTGAACGTTGGATCGCTACTCTCCAAAGAATGTGCGAGAGATTCACGGCTCTGCTGGAACCCGCAACATCATCACGTGATCTCAAAGGAGGTAGGGTTTAAATGTTCCAAGGTTCAATATCTAACAGTTTAATATGCTTCAAGTAACACATTTGATAATAATTCAGTGATACCATCGCCGGAAGGGAAGCAAAGTATAATGAGACTTGCTCAAAGAATGGTTAGCAACTTTTGCTTGAGCGTTGGCACTTCCAACAACACTCGCTCAACGGTTGTTTCGGGGTTGGATGCATTTGGAATCCGTGTGACTTCTTATAAGAGCATGCATGAACCAAATGGAATGGTTCTATGTGCAGCCACCAGTTTCTGGCTCCCAGTTTCACCACAACGCGTCTTTAATTTCCTCAAAGATGAAAGAACTCGGCCTCAGGTACTACTACATGCTCTAAAGATCATTTCGTGTAACATTTTTTTTTGATGTTTATTTGTTGTGGTTTTATAGTGGGACGTTCTTTTGGATGGAAACTCGGTTCAAGAAGTTGCTCATATTGCAAACGGATCACACCCTGGAAACTGCATTTCGGTTTTGCGTGTAAGCTAACACCTCTTTTCAAAGTTATACAGATCATTCAGTTCTTGATTCTACTAATGGGTAATAATTTGTATATACTGTTTTAATGTTTTTGTTCAAAAGGGCTTCAATGCATCATCATCACAGAATAACATGCTGATTCTACAAGAAAGCTGTATAGACTCGTCAGGCTCCCTTGTGGTCTACACTCCAGTGGACCTACCAGCACTGAACATGGCAATGACTGGTCAAGACACATCTTATATTCCTATTTTACCCTCAGGTTTTGCTGTTTTACCAGAGGGAGGCAGGAATAATCAAACCGCAGAGATTAAAGCTGAAGGAGGAGTAGGAGGAGGTTCATTGATAACGGTTGGGTTTCAGATAATGGTGAGTAGTTTGCAGTCAGGGAAATTGAATATGGAGTCAATGGAAACAGTTAATAATCTCATCAGTACTACTGTCCACCAAATTAAAACCACCTTGAATTCTCCTTCAATTGCTTAATTGAGGACGCCATTTAATAGCTCATTTCCCCCATCTGATTCCTGAGAAGGGTCTTCAATGATGATCACAGAAGTGAAGTTAATAAGTAGTACTATTTTGCCTTTAATTCCAGCAAATTGTGTAAGAAGTCATTACTCTTCTGGGTAGTTGTCTCCTCTCTTCACTCTCTTGTTCAGTTTCATTTTTTTGTTTATTGGGGGGTTTTTGTTTTCCTGAATTTTTTGTGTGTCTAAAATGGGAATATCTAGTGGGAAGTAGGAGTCAAGAACGCACCATGCTCTAGTTGTATGGTTCGGGCATTGACTTCAGTTTGTTTTCTTTTGTCTAGTTACAGTTGTTAAGTTACTATGGTCTTGTCTAAATTTCTTCCATATGTTATATATCTATCACCATTAATCTATTTCTTACTACTTATTCATGATATGAAGATGTTAGATCCAGCAATACAACTAAACAAATACCTCTGAGTTAAAAACTCAATAAATATAGCCAACAAAGAGTTACCAACAGAAGAACAAAAAAAAATTAGCTAGCAATAGCAAAACTACTTCAAACGTATTAGACAAAATAATAACTCCCAACTCTATACAACCATCCATTTACACTCCATGAAACGGTGTTCTTGCAGATAGCGTGCTCCATGAATCGCTTATGTATGACATTTTATGCTCAATCAACTTGCACCTGAAAATCATCTGGTCATGAAAAACAACAGATCCTCTCCAATACTGTAGACACTTTCTCTCATATCTGGCAGATTTTTATGTCCTCTTCAGCCAACTCATTGCCTGATTTGGCACAGCAATTGCTTGCATTCATTTCTCTGCTTTCCTTGTTTATTTATTTCTTAGGCGCCAGAGAATACATGCAGTCAAGATCCATGTTCGATGGTACGCCATGCACCAAGTTGAAGATCTCCTGTAATTTGTTTCTACATAATCTGCATAATTTGATATTTTAAGGGGGTTTGAACCCCACACCTCCGGGTGTAGAAGCAATTGAACCTTAGTGAAACCACTGGACTAAGGGGGCTTCCACCAACAATAATACTAATAAGTATCAAGAAGTGACCCATGCATTTCGAACCCGTGACCTTCACAAAAAAAAGTTTTGATCAAATTTTTGTAGCTGCGAACGTAAATTTGGTCCGGTTTACTGTGAAATACCATACCGGCGGGAAAATAAGCAAAATGGCCGAGACTGAGATTACAATCCTAGGCCCATGGGCCACAAAATAATAATCTGATGATAGGGCTCATCGGATGAATAAAAAAGAAGTGGCCGACAACAATTCAGATCGCCGGCGGAGTATCAGATCCTCACGTTACAATCCTCCGAGGATCGTAACTTTTCTACAAATCCACGCTTTTGTACGTTGACTTCGAAAAAAACTCGTGTCTATATAAGTCATAATCTCTTTCTCTCTAAATCTCTCATCCTCTTTGCAGAAACCTTGTATATTCCGATCCAAGAAAACTCTACAATGGCGGGAGACACCACAGGATCCGGTACGTCATCCTTCAAATCTCATACAAATAACATTCTCCTTCGTAAGACGCTAGTGAAAAATGATTGTGGAATTGATAATTTTTCTCCTAATTTTTTTTGTTCAGACATGAAACCAGGTTCATTTATGTCGGAGAAATCCGCGAAGATCTTCGTCGCCGGACACAGAGGATTGGTCGGATCCGCGATTGTCCGCAAGCTCCAAGAATCCGGTTTCACCAACCTCCTCCTCCGAACACATTCCGAGCTCGATCTCACCAACCAATCCGACGTCGAGTCATTCTTCTCCACGGAGAAGCCTGCTTACGTCATCCTCGCCGCGGCCAAAGTAGGTGGGATCCACGCCAACAACACCTACCCAGCTGACTTCATCGCCGTCAATCTCCAGATCCAGACCAACGTGATCCACTCCGCTTACACGCACGGAGTCAAGAAGCTCCTCTTCCTCGGCTCCTCCTGCATCTACCCAAAGTTCGCTCCTCAGCCCATTCCAGAATCAGCTCTCCTCACAGGCCCACTAGAGCCCACCAACGAGTGGTACGCGATCGCCAAGATCGCGGGGATCAAGATGTGCCAAGCGTACAGGATTCAGCATCAGTGGGATGCCATCTCCGGTATGCCGACCAACCTCTACGGTCAGAACGATAATTTTCACCCTGAGAATTCTCACGTGCTTCCTGCTCTGATGAGGAGGTTCCACGAGGCGAAAGCTAATAATGCTGAAGAAGTCGTGGTGTGGGGAAGCGGGAGTCCGTTGAGGGAGTTCTTGCACGTGGATGATTTGGCTGATGCTTGCGTTTTCTTGATGGATAACTACAGTGGGTTTGAGCATGTTAATGTGGGGAGTGGTGTGGAAGTGACGATCAAGGAGTTGGCTGAGTTGGTTAAGGAGGTGGTTGGGTTTGAGGGGAAGCTTGTTTGGGATTGTACTAAACCTGATGGGACGCCGAGGAAGCTGATGGATAGCTCGAAGCTCGCGTCTTTGGGATGGACGCCGAAGGTTTCTCTTAGAGATGGTTTGCGCCAGACTTATGATTGGTATTTGGAGAATGTTATCCAGAAGAAGCTGTAAGAGAAGATTTTGCGTTTGTATTTAAACGCGAATGTTTGAATGATTTTGTGTGTTTGGCTTTATATATATCTTTCAGTGTAAACGTTTGTATTTCATATACCCGAGCAAATGAACTTTATATTGTAATAAAACCAATGTTGAGATTATCAATAATCGAATACCTTCTTCTTTACACAACTTTAGTCAACAACCGAATCTGTTCACTGATAGAAACAAACGTTTTGATAGCGTATACTACTTTAAAATGGCGTGTGCAAAACGCACTACTATAGAACCATATGCTTACGGCTACAAAAGAGCCCGTTAAAATTGTGAAAGCCTAGCTTAGTTTGGGCCTACGAGTGAGGGAATGACTGGCCCATTAATCTTATCGAGTTCTGTTAGACGATCCAACGGCAGAGATCGAGGCTTCTTTGTGGATCTCACGATATTAACCGTTGGATTAACAGACAAGCTCTGCTCCGAATAGCAATCTAGTTAAAGAGGCAAGAGGGAACCCTTCTTCTCTCCGCCGCCCGCATCTCTCTCTGTTTATTTATTCTTATCTCCTTTGCACTCTTCAAAGAGAGAAACAAGCTAATAATCAAATCTCCAAGGTAAATCCATTTCTCTTCTGTTGTGTCTTATCGTTTCTTCTTAAAGGAGTTTGTCTGATTTTCAGTTTCTGTCGGTAATTGGAATTTAAACGATGTTTATTGCTTTTCAACTTCCGTGTGTATATGTTTGATTGAAAGAGATTACTTAAATCGATTCTTAGCCTTAATCTCAATAGTACCGTTAGCTCGTATTCATACGCATCGAAAATGATTCACTTTTGTTCTCATTGATTGTTGTTTTTAATGAATGAAGGTTTATTTTTGTGTATAATCATTAGTCTTAATTGCAATATATACGAGATTCTTTTGAATCTGATGAATTACATAGTGAATGTTGGATTTGTTTGGAACTATACACAGATGAATAGGGAGAAGTTGATGAAGATGGCCAACACTGTCCGCACTGGCGGAAAGGGTACAGTTAGAAGGTAAACGTTTTGTATCTTTGGTCTTTCCCATTTTCAGTTGGTTTCTTGTTATATTGAACCATTTGATCTCTCTCACTCACTGTAGAAAGAAGAAGGCTGTGCACAAGACCAATACAACTGATGACAAGAAGCTTCAAAGCACCTTGAAGAGAATTGGAGTTAACTCCATTCCAGGAATTGAAGAAGTTAACATCTTTAAAGATGATGTTGTTATTCAGTTCACCAATCCTAAGGGTAAGTTTATATTTACTTACACTCAGGAAATTGTAAAACCTTTTTGTCATGTTGTTACTGATCGTTTGTGTGTTGGTCTCCTTTTTGGATCAGTTCAAGCTTCAATTGCTGCAAACACATGGGTTGTTAGCGGTTCTCCTCAGACCAAAAGTATTGCATCTTTTTCATCAGTCTCTATTTTCTAGTTTTTCTTTATTGCATCTTCGCTCTGATTAAACGTAAATCTTGTTGTTGCTTTTTCCGTAGAATTGGAAGATATCCTTCCTCAAATCCTCAGCCAACTCGGTATGATTCATTACCTTTTACATGATCTTGCCAGACCAACAACCCCAAATCAAAAATCTGTAACATATGTTTTTATTTTTATTTCTATTTCAGGGCCAGACAACATGGACAATCTGAGGAAGCTAGCAGGAGCAGTTGAAGAAGCAACCTCCTGGTGAAGGTATTGCCTCAGCAACCATCCAAGAGGAGGATGACGATGATGTCCCAGATCTTGTAGCTGGTGAGACATTCGAAGCTGCCGCTGCTGAAGAGAAAGTAGCTGCTCCTGCTCCTGCTGCTGCGTCTTCCTAGACAAAAAAAAAAAAGCACTTGGATTTCTGCGTATCTTTATATATGTTTGTTCTCTCCATCCTTTTCTTTTGTAGTGTTTCCGACCAGATTCTACTTTCCCAGATAATGATTTTAAGGTTTTCTTTTTTATCTAATTGATTATTTCATCTGGTTCTCGTGTCTCCATTTCTTACATGGACTTGGATTGGATCTGATGTGACACATTTGTCACTTTTCTTACCATTTGTCACTTTTCTTACATATCTAGTCACCACCTGTAGTTGTTTGAGTTTCTTCTCAAACTTTCCAGACATTTCTCTGTTCTCCCTTCATATATTCTCAGAGAGATGCTTCGTCATCATCGTCAAAGTTCAACCTTTCTGAAATTTTGTAAACCATGGCTTCCCTCTTTGCAACGACTCCCTCTTCATCTTCCTTAGCTCTCCACTCCTGTCACAGCTCACGTGTTCGTAGCAGTTACAATCCAATATCTCCAAAGTTTGCAAAAACTGTGGTGAAGCAGAGCACAAGACGCAGCACTCCTTTGAGATTTTCAGCTGAAGATGATCGAGTTCGCGAGTCTGGGAACGATGCTTCATCTACTCCGGTGGTGTTAGCAGAGGAGCAAAAGGAGGACCAGTCAAACAATAATGCACCGCCTTCTCCTGAAAGCAGTGAAGAAGAAGATGAAGAGAAATCTAAGCAGCAAGAGATGGACTGGAAGACAGACGAGGAGTTCAAGAAGTTTATGGGGAATCCATCAATAGAAGCTGCTATAAAGCTTGAGAAGACGAGAACCGATCGTAAGCTGAAAGAGCTTAATAGAGAAAGCAATAATGAGAATCCAATCATCAGAGTATTCAACAGCTTGGCTCGTGATAGTTTGGTTAGAGAGAAAGAAAGGCTTGAGAAAGCAGAAGAGGCTTTCAAGGCTCTTGATCTCAACAAGGTAAACCAACCATCACAACTGTGCTCATTTCTTGAATGGTTGGATTTGCATTGTTCTGAAACTGTTTGTGTTGCGTCCAGTTAAAGAGCTGTTTTGGTTTCGATACGTTTTTCGCTACGGACGTCCGTAGATTTGGAGATGGAGGAATCTTCATTGGGAATCTGAGGAAACCCATTGATGAGGTCACACTTAAGCTTGAAGCAAAGCTTTCTGAAGCAGCAGGGCGTGATGTTGTTATCTGGTTCATGGAAGAAAAGTCCGATGATATCACAAAACAGGTAGATGAAATGAATTCAAAATTCTCTAAAACTTTGATGTTCTTAGTCTCAGTACTAAGGCTAAACTTGTGGATTGTTTTTGTTCTTTGTTGTGCTTGTTAAGGTGTGTATGGTGCAACCGAAAGCGGAAATCGATCTTCAATTTGAATCGACTAGATTAAGCACTCCTTGGGGATACATTGCTGCAATCAGTTTATGTGTTACAACCTTTGGAACCATAGCTCTAATGAGTGGTTTCTTCCTAAAACCATGACGCTACCTTCGACTGACTACATTGCTAATGTAGTTCCTCTCTTTGGTGGGTTCCTTTCCATCTTAGGCGTCTCAGAGGTGACCTTGCAACATATTCAAGATTGCTAGCTACACATTGCTGTGATGTTTAGGTGTGAACTGAACTGAACACTTGACTGTTTGTTTCAGATAGCAACCAGAGCTGAACAGCTGCACGGCACGGTGTCAAACTAAGCCCGTCGTTTTTGGTGCCATCGAACTGGACAGGCTGCTTAGGAGTTATGAACAACTACGAGTCGCTTGCTTCCTAATAAAAAGGCGTTGTTTGATATCCCAGTGGCGCGTACAGCTAGTGCGTACCTGACCTCCCTGCTTCTTGCAGCTGCTGCGTTTATATCTGATGGTAGTTTCAACGGAGGAGAAAACTGCTTTGTAAGGATTCATAGATGGAATTCTTTTCTTTCTGTAACTGTTCTATGTACTACTGTGTCTCTGATGTGTGTGTTTCAAACATTCTTTATAGGTATATAAGGCCACAGTTCTTGGATAATAACCCGTTGCTTTCGTTTATCCAATTTGTTGTTGGTCCTTACGCGGACGATCTCGGCAATGTATTACCAAATGCAGTCGAAGGAGTTGGAGTTCCTGTTGATCCTCTCGCTTTCGCTGGTCTTTTAGGTAAATTTTTTTCATAACTATGTTTCTTTCATAACTATGTTTAATCATTCTCTAAGCTTCATTAAACTTGTTTCAGGTATGGTCGTTACTTCATTGAACTTATTACCATGTGGAAGACTCGAAGGAGGTCGGATCGCTCAAGCCATGTTTGGAAGAAGCACAGCTGCAATCCTCTCATTTGCAACGTCTCTCCTTCTCGGCATCGGAGGTCTCAGCGGAAGCGTCTTGTGTTTGGCTTGGGGGCTCTTCGCAACTTTCTTCCGTGGCGGCGAAGAAACACCTGCGAAAGACGAGATCACACCTCTTGGCGACGATAGATTCGCTTGGGGGTTAGTCCTTGGACTCATCTGCTTCCTCACTCTTTTCCCCAACAGTGGTGGTACTTTCTCCACTTCCTTCTTCAATGGACCTTTCTTCCGTGGTGATGGTCTCTAAAGAGGGTTTAGATTAAGTTATAGAAACAAGAGTTGTAAAAAAAAACAATTATTATTATTGAAGTTGGTGTAGAAGAAACATTGTATAGTTTGTGGAATGTGCTTGTGTCTATGCTTTTTTGAACATAATTTTTAGTGGAACATCACTTAGAACAAGTCTTCCTAATCCCATCTTGCACAAACACGCCAACATCTCTACACATTACTTTGCAGAAGTTGCAGACGGTTGGACAAAACATGATCTTGTAATTGTCTTCGTACTTCTCGATCTTGAACCAGTTATCGACCGTTGCCTGACCAGGATTCCCTTCGACTGCCACAAGCTGTAACGAACCACTGATTAGTCGTCCTCAGTCGAAATTGTCCAAGTTCCAGACCGAAGCGGCACAGAACTTGAAGTTGAGATCTGTTGAGACGCGGATGGTTCTTGATTTGTCTGATGGTGAGAACTCCAACGGTAGGCCTTGCGAGACTTCGTATTGGTCTTGGATAACGCTTTTAGGGACATGTTTTGTTTTCGGGTTTGGACATGGTTAGTCCCCCGCCTCGACCGCGAACTACAGGCAAGATGTAGTATTTGGTGCCTGATGTGAGACGTCCACCGTGGATGTCGGTTACTGGTTCGAGAGCCGCAGCTTCCGTGGTGGCTCCATGGTGACTGATAAAGACGGCTAAGAGGAGGGAGGTATAGAGAAGTAGTGATGACATTGTAGGAAACTTTCTTTTTATGGAAACCTTTCGAGTATGAGTTGAAAAGGAGATGAGAGATGAGATTCTATTTATAGGCCGTGCGTATCTCTTACAAAGCCAAACTAACTACATCTCATGTTGATTAAAATATACATTAGCGTAGTGGGCGAGCACAAAATAATTTCGTTGACGTGAGAATTGTCAAAGCTTCACGAGGCGTGACATCATATTTCGATCATCCCTGACGAAATACTACTCCTCTTTGACTGGTGGATAATGCCAAATTGACTCATATAACCGACAAAAAAAGTTATAAATCTTATGTATATGCATAGATCTGATTTTAAGTTTACTTTTAAAATGAGTGTAAATTGTACTAAATCTCAATAAATGAAACAGCTTCGATTAAAATCATTATTATATTTTGATTAGAAAAAGAAAAACAAAAGTTGGAAGAAAAACTGTCATTAGCACGATCATTGTTTAAAGAAAAAAACAAATTACCAGTTACGGAATGTCTCTCAAATGTTTTTACAAAATGAAAACCAAAGCCAACCTGTGAATAAACCGGGTTTTCTGACATATTAAATTGTGCTTAGTTGGGCTAAATTGGGCTTCAATTGGGCTTGAGTTGGGCTATAATAATTATATAAAAAGTGAGTTTACTTACAGAACAAAGTGAAGAATGATGCGGTCTCTTGTCCAAGCTGAGAAGATAATGAGAGCATCTCCGTCACTCTCAGTCTCCTTAACTATTCCACTTCCTCTTGCTTCAACCAGAACTCGTCTCTTCACGGAAACTCTTCGATTGAAGCAACATGTCTCAAATACTCAGACCTTCTCACGACCGGTACCTCTCGTCTCGAAGCAACCACCAAGCATACGATGGACCTTCTCCTGCAAATGCCGAAACAGAGGAAGAAACAGTCACGCGAAATTCGACGATGAAGGAGAAGACTTCATCGTGGTGAACTTCTATCGCTTCGTATCAATCCAAGATCCATCCGCTGAGATTGCAAAGCACCTCTCTTTCTTACAGGTCCGTTCTCCAGAGTCGTGAACTGGAAACATTCTCTTTGGTTCATATAATTAAAAGCTTTTCTTTTATTTTTTGTTATTACACATTACAGGATTTGAATATACGTGGTCGGATATATCTCAATGAACAAGGAATCAACGCACAGGTATTTATGTGACTATATCAAGCTCGGACAAAAACTTGTGTGTTTACTTTTGTAATTCTTGTTTTTTTTTTTTTTTTGCAGTACAGTGGACCATCTAAAGACGCTCTTGCATATGTTGGGTGGTTGAAAGAAGATGAGAGATTCTCGGATATACTTGTCCAGATGTCTCCTGCTATCGGTAGGCATGCTTTCCCTAAGTTGAAGCTGCAGAACAAACCTTCCTTAGTGCAGGCAAGCTACTTCCCTTCCACACCAGTTTAATGTTCTGTTGGATTCTTGATTCTAGTGATATAGTGTATGATTACTCAACAGTAGCTGTTTTTATTCATTTTTGTTATTATAGTATGAGGGAGGCATTTCACACCTTCCTCTACTTGATCCACCCATGCGAGCAAAACCCTTAGAACCGTCTGAATGGAAAAAGAAACTGAAAGACTTAACGGATGACGACGGTGAAGCATCACCTTCAGATAGTGGCAGAAGCTGCATATTATTGGATGTCAGAAACGGTATTCCCTTGCACCAGAACAGTCTTGATTTCTCTATTCTCTAGTAACTACTTGACTGATCACTTCTCTGGTAGCTGTATAATAGTTTGTGATTCTTAAAATGATTCACATATTAGTCTAGTAGTTAAACAAACCTACTGGTTTTATCTGAGCAGGTTATGAGTGGGATGTTGGTCATTTTCGTGGGGCACGTAGACCTGAAGTTGATTGCTTTCGGAACACTTCTTTTGGCCTCTCTGATGAAAAGGTACAATCAATTCTAAGCTGAAAGTTCCCATTTACAATCTGTAGATTAAGAGAAATAGATCAGACAAATATTATATGTAGGTTGCATATTGTAACGTATTGAAGGTAAATATATCTAACACTAATGATTTTGATTGTGCTTCCACACTATAGGAAACTCCTTCAGACCCTTTGATAAACGTTGACAAGGAAAAGACAGATATAATGATGTACTGCACTGGAGGTATACGTTGCGATGTATATTCAACAGTTCTGAGGTACCACTATGGCTTCTCTTACTCCATTCTCATACTTAACATCTCCTCCAGTAAAGTTTTCCCAAATAACTTTCTTGTGAGAAGTCAAATTTCTTTTCCAGACAGCGGGGTTTCAAGAACTTGTATACACTGAAGGGTGGAGTTTCACACTATCTTGAGGAAGAAAGCACATCTGAATGGGTTGGGAATCTTTTTGTGTTTGACTCTCGTCTCTCTCTCCCACCAGCTGCCTACAGTAACAACACCGTGGATGAAGAAGCCAGAATAACTCCACAAACGCCTGTGGATACAAGTTTTGCAAGATGCTATATTTGTGATTCACAAGTTCAGGAACTGAAGGCATCGGAACTGTGCTAACCTCGATTGTAATCTGCTTTTCTTGTGAGTCGCATCATAGCTTCTGTTTCATCTTTTTATGTCTAGTAACAAAAAAAAATATGACTTAAGAGTTTCCTAAACTTACCTCTATCTTTGATTCAGATGCTGCTCCGAATGTGTGGTCGACTTGAAGGGATGTTGTTGTTCAGACTGCATTACTGCTCCCAGACTTAGACCTGTACTGCATGGAGTAAAGAGATATGAAAAATGGCATGTATATCGGGATTCATAAGTGCAAAATACACCCATTGGTATCACGTAGAGAGAATTTTGGAGGCTGGTTATGCAGGGTACTCATGCCTTGTACACTTTAAGTTATGTTTACTGCATCTCCAGTGTGATGCTCACGGTCGTCTATTCTACAATGTGCATGTGATCAGCATAACAAATGCAAAAGATTGTTGAAGCAGAAGCTAATGCAGGAAGAAGTACTAGTCCATTTTTAGGTTCTTTGGGTGTTTGAAACTTGTCAGAGCTCAAATTTTCATTTGAAAATGTACAAACAAAGCTTGTAATTGCAGGTACAATGCAAACAGTGATGCAACAAGATGATTCTTGTTACTAGAATAATAAAAGTGGTAGTGATTATTTTAGACAAATCCGTGGTGTCAAATATTATCTATAACTAACACACTCAAGTTTATCTGCTCTCGCATTACATTGAGATATCTGATATTGCAGGCCTAGTGAAATATGGTGGGCTTTGCTTTGAAAAAGTTTCTTGAAGTGTCCTCAAACGGCTTGGACAAGCTCAAACTCATTACCATCTGGGAGCTCCTCCATTGGTTCGTGTAGCAATATAATTTCTCAGAGAAGGAGACTGAGTAAGACCATCCGGTGCAACAGTGGTGTTCTGAGTTCCATTCTTCTGCTTCATCCTTCTTCCGTGCTATGTAGCCTCTGACCCAAGGAGTTACATCCTCGTTGGTCTTGATCATGATGAAGAAGATGATTCGGTAGATGATAATCATGCTGAGAATCACAGTGAGGTTAATCCATTTTGATCGGTGCAAGTTGATCTGGAAGACGTTCTCAAGAACGTATTCACCTGGAATCTTGAAAGCACTTCCCTGGCTGTCAAACATCAAGCCTCTCAGATCATTCTGGTATTGACCCTGAAGAACAAAAGAAACAAATATTATAGTCACATGGTTATGAGCTGATATGAAGTGTGGTTTCAAGGTTATTACTTGTAGCGCCCAGAAGTGGAAACTAATGTATGACATAGGGTAACGCCAGAAAGGTTTAGGGATGTCATTTGGAAGCCTGAAGAATCCAGAAACCAGCATGAAGATCCCCTGAAACAATGAAGCAGTAGATTCAAGAAGAGCTTCTACTTCTACTTTAAGAAAGGTTTCAGGTATGAGGGAAGCACCTGAATCCCAGCTCCAATGATGATACCCATGAGGAAGTTTGGGAACAATGCTAGCTATAGCCATCATCAAGCTCTCCACAACGGTGACACTTGCATAGAGGCAGAGAACAAAGAAGAGATAGTGAGTGAATCCTGGATGCAACCCCACCATGAAGTAACAAATCGTCCCGGAGATGAAAGTTATGATGATCAAGAACGGCTGTTGCAGGCTAGTGTGTTGGCTATCACAAACGCAGCTACTCCGTAGTGACCGTTCAGTCTCTCTCTTTGGAAGACCTGCAATCACTTTCAGTTTAACAAACCCGTTTGGTTCATTGGTTAAACTGTGGGAGGAGCTAACTTACCTTCATGTCTTCAACAAACGAAGGAAACCCACCGATTGACATGAATGTTACAAAGCCAAAGACGAAAGACTGCACATGAATCCTCTTGCCTGATTTACAAACAGCAAAACAAAGGACATGGTGAGAGGTGAGATTAAAATTTCGGTAATAGATGGTATTAGCAAATACCAGAATGGCGCTGTAGCTAGTGCCAACGTTCCAATAGATGGTTCCAATGCAGAATGTGACCAAGATGTAAATAAGGAGTCTGAGCCAGTAATATCCAAAGTCCCTTGACATGTTGATGAAGGACCGCTTTGTTAGAGTGTAGGTCTGGAGAAGGAAACTAGCCTGGCTGCCTCCAGAGTCAAGAATAGTCCCTTTCTGTATCATGGAAAAAGGTTTAAAAAGAAACCAGTGACTCATCCCAAGCTTGAGAAAAGAACAGAGAGGACTTACATATTGTGATATCTCCTCAACCTTGGCTTTTGCATTGTAATAGTAGTCAGAAGTGTGGTAGTAGTCCACCAAGAGTCTAATAGCTTCGGTTGTGGTAATCTTCTCCAGAGGATCATCGCTTGCTTCAAACTGAGAAGTAGAATTAACAAGTTTGATCAGCAAGTAAGATTTGAAAGCAGTTGAAAAAAAGGTAAAGATGTTTTCAGTACCCTTAGCTTCATAGAGCCTTTCAGAGTGGCTCTAACTTTGTCAAAGTCTGAGTTTACGCATCTCAGGAAATGATCAGAAGGGTTCCTTAACGCAGGACATGGAAACCCAGCTTGTGCAAAAAACTGCATTTCAAAGCAAAAAAAACTTAAGGATTAGTTTTCAAGATTTTCTTCAGAGATTGATGTTTTAGGTTTCTTGCCTCATAAGCTTCTGCAGCTTGACCAAAGTAAACAGTTTTGCCTCCAGAGAGAAGATACAACCGATCAAACAATTCGAAAACCTCGCTACTAGGTTGATGGATCGATGCAATCACAGTCCTTCCATCGCGTGATAGTGCACGCAATGTCTGAGTCACAAAGAAAGCAGAAGCACTGCAAACAGAAAAAAACAAAAAAACAATTAGGTTTAACTAGTTTCATCATATAACCTAAATTAGAAGTTGTAATGAAACATTTACCTATCAAGACCACTTGTTGGCTCATCAAGAAAGAGTAAACGAGGTCTCATGAGAATCTCAAGAGCAATACTGACACGTCTCTTCTCTCCACCACTAATCCCACGCAGATGCCAGTTTCCTATAACAGTATCAGCACAGTCCTGAAGACCCATCTCTATTATCGTCCTGTCCACTATGGCAAGCTTCTCCGACCGTAACATCTTGTCAGGAAGACGAACTCTCGCTGAATACCATATAGTCTCTCTCACAGTTAACGTGCCGATTAAGTTATCGTCTTGCGTCACATAAGCCTGTTAATAAATAATTACCAGAACAAACAAACAAACAAAAATAAAACTACATGAGTCAATAGCAAGCAAACAAAAAAACAATAGCTAAGATCCAAAATCCAAGAACATTCTTATACTATTTGATATCAACACAAGCAACAACTAAAACCTATTTACAAGCATATATGTGTCTGAAATTTTATATTTTTTTTATATAAAGTTGAAACTTTTTTTTTTTGCTAAAATATAAAGTTGAAAAGTTGGGAGTTGTTTTTATAAAGTTAACAAACTGTTGATTCTTTTTTCTATGAACTTGAAAGATTATAGTTTTAAAGATGTGTAATAAAATGGTACTAACAGCTGTTCCAAAGGAGAGTTTGGTTTTATGGCCGTTAAGAAGAACGGTGCCGGAGAGAAAAGCGTTAGCGGCGAGGCGGCTAGCCAGAGCGTCGAGCATAGTAGATTTTCCTGATCCGGAAGGACCCATGAGAGCCGTTAGAGTACCCGGTTCGGCGTAACCGGTGAGACCCTCAAGAACGTTCTGAGTCTCGCCATCTCCCATGGTAACCATCACCGTCAGATCTTGCCACGTAAGCCTCGCGGACACATCTCCAACGAACTCCGTTGGTGTTTTCTCTCTCCATATGGCTTCACTCAAGGGACTTAACCCACCAACCGGAAAGTTCCCTCCCCCGGGCACCGAAACCGGTACGGTGGTTTGTTGTCTGCTTGCTTCTATCTCCATTTAGTAGCCAAAAACAGAGGAGTTTTGCTTGGAGAATAAGAAAAAAAAACAAAGTCCAAGAAAACTGAAAAAAGGTTTGTCGAGAAAATGGAAAAGGTGTGAACTTTGAATTGGATTGAATCAGGTTAAGTAGGAGAGATTCAGGAGAAAAGAGCTGTTTAGTGTAACAGAGTCGTGAGAAAGTTGCATGAACAACAAACTTGGACTCGTTTCTATTCACATGAACTTGGAATGACTGAAACAAACAAAACACCTTTCTTCTCCTTTTCTTTTGTTTTTGTTTTTTTTTCTCCTCTTATCTTCAAGATAAACTGGTCCTTGAATATTTTTCTTGGTTCAAACAAGAAACTGAGATAGTTATGAAGACAGCAAAGAGATGGTTGGGAGAAGAATTGAATGAAAAATTAAGAAGGAAGTGGGGTCCAATTTTGTTGATGTGGTGATTTTTCCAATTTTTGGCTTCTATATTTTTGCTGCAACATTTAATGTAGGCTGGTAGTCGATAGATGGTTGCATTAAGTATCAATAGACCTCCCCACTTTTTGATATTTTGGTTTTATGATTTCTTTTCACAGAGAAAGATATTTGATCTAATTTTTGGAAGATTGTTATTTCGTTTTAGATGACTAATGAATTTTTACTATCTTATGCTTAATGTTAATGAAAAGGGTTAGAAAGATTAGTAGTCTTAACTCTTAAAACATCTTGCTAAATTGACTATTACTTCTATTTCATATTAAATATCGCTTTAGATTTTAAATTTGTTTTATTATAAGTGTTGTTGTTTTGTGTTTCCAATTCATATATTAGATTAATTCATCCTTTTTGTTTTAGCTTATTAATTAACAGAAATAAACAAAGTAATATATTAATAGAAATAAAACAAAAATTTAATTATCTTATTATGTATTAAAAATTAAACAACACTTTTTGTTAAAAAAAATTAAACAACACTTTTTTATAAAAAAAATAAACATTATATTCAGCTAAATTTGAAATATAGATAGGAACACAAAACATCCAATTTTTTTAAAAAAATGTCTTCTAGTTATAAAACATGTATAGAAATTAAATGCAGAAATAATGTTGACGGAAAAGTGCCGAAATATTAGACAAGAGTAGGAGTCTATAGTTGATTTGTTGGTACTTGTTTTGCTAACAAGGACCCTTGATGGCATTCTACGTAGGTCCAAGCGTCATTAGTTATAAATGCTAGTATAGAATAACACTGCAAAATTCTCTCCCTCTGGCCTCTATCTTCAAACATTCATATTGGGCTGAGATGTTGAACGAACGTTGTTGTATTGGGTAATGTATAAAAAAACTTGTTGGATCAACAAGTGTGATAAAAACTAGCTAAGCCCGAATAAATGGAACGTGGGAAATGGTGATAAACTGATAATGGTCCTCTAACCAATTAATTTCTAATCGAAATCGTGGCTTTCACTGAGAAGAAAAAGGGAGAAGAATGCATTATGTGATCCGTGACAAAATAGCTGTTAGTTACCTATTTAGTAGAAAGAAAATAGATTATGTATAGAGACATGTCCCATCCTAATTTGGAAATCAGAGATAGATCATACAAACAAAAGATGATGAAATCTCAAAAGTGAGTAGCTCATGTACTCGTCCCATCGTACAGCTCAAGACATACTTGGGGAACAAAAAACAATACATGAAAATGAGGTAAACGACAAGAAGAAACCGAACACTTGACTCAATCTTACAAAGCCACCTCTCCACGTGTAAACTTTATTTGTTTCATTTCTTTTTATTTTCTTTATTATTCGGGATAGATCCCATGTCGGATCTGGCAATAATGCACCACAACTAATTTGTGTGAACTCGGTAATTATCACCTGCGAGTAAATGATGTCGCTAAACAATAGAAGAGACAAGATAAGGTAGAAAACAAAACAGAAAGAGAGAAGCAAAACGCGATAGATCGACGCAGCTTTCCCGATACGTGGCAGTAAGATAGACCCCATCACTGCCTTCACTTCCACGACATTAGACTGCACTTACAGATGTACAGTTCTTGTTTTGTTTTCATCCACCATTTCTTTAAGAATCAGTAGTGACGAGGACTGTAAGCTCACAATTCACAAAACTCCTCACTAGATTAAATTAATTATGTAACTAAAAGGTTTATTGTCCGTTTTAGCTCAATGGTCAGAGATTAGTGTATTAACTATTCTTTACGGAAGCCTGATAACTGAGCTTGTTCATCATTTTTGGCATCATGTAAATTTTTGTGAATGCTTTCACGGAAATTTTGCCTTTTCTACAAAATTAAATTCTTTTAGAAGATCTTTTCTTGTAAAACTCTTAGAAGAATTTTAGTTCATGCAGACTGGATATTCAGGAATACTAAATTATTTTACGTAAGAGATACACTACATTCAACCAAATTGTCTTGGTTTAGTGGTAAAGGAGATCCGGCTGGAACTTCCGTCCTGGGTTCGATTCCACTTGGCCACCGGAGCTAGCGTTAAATCGCAAGAATACGTAGGTTACCGTCGACCTCAGGGGATTAGTCTTGGACCTAAAAAGTCTTTGGATCACCCCCTGGTTAATAAAAAAAAAGAAGAGATACACTACATTCATACGTTAAACATATTTTATAGCATGTGAAGTGTTGTAGATTAAGTTCATTTGTAAATCTTTTGCAAATATATTTCACATACATAAAAGTATTGTAAGAAAAAAAAAGTATTGTGCCTTCGACCTTCTAGTTCAGTAAAATACTGTTCTCTGACATTAACTGAATGGAAATGCATACTTGCTAGCTAACACATTTAAAGACAAATTCTAAAGAAAAACCCTTACATTTAAGAGGCACTAGATCATGACCCGCGCTTCGGAAGCGCGGGATATTTATGATTCAAAATTTTGTTAACAATGTTACAAGTATTTAATATGTAAGAATTTTGTCTATTTAAAAAACTGCGTTTGAATCAACATTTTTAAATCCAAATTTAGATCGTCGAGCCAGTAAACCCGGTAATCCGATATATAATCGTGTTTGAATTGGTTAAAAGGTAATGAGTTAATAAGTTTGATTTGAATCTACTTTGAATATATCATATAGCACGACTATTATATAAAATTAATTGGTTAAAGAGTAATGTATTGCATGGTGATTATCGCATGGACTTATTAGATGGTGATTATGAAATCTCAAATTTAACATTACTGCATGTTGGTTATGAAATAATTGGGAAAGAAAATATTTTTTTGAATAGAAAGAAAATAGGCCAACTGATAAAATGAATGTATATAAAGTATTAAGTTAGCATAGAATAAGGAAATAATTTAGTAACATTAATTGTTAGTTAATAGGATCAGAAAATATATCATATCTAATAGTAGGTCCAATTTAAAAATCCACATAGAAAAAGTTCTAATGTTTCTGTTTTAATAAGATAGATTTGCATACTAAATACTGTATGATGAGTATATTTGCAGGAATGGAAAAATGGAAGGCCCAGTCGTCAGGCCCGCTTTCTGTCTGGGAGAAAATACATCGCTGCCCCTATATGGTCTTTCTCTCTCTTTAACGTTACAAGCTCAAAAGTTTCATAATCATGACATGCAAGGTAATGATGAGGAATCAAAAATATAAACACCTAACTTATATATGCTAGGCCATGCACTTTCTAGTGCCGTCCATTCTGACCAATGAGAACTCAAAACCATACATCCATCTATTCTCTCTCTCTCTCTCTCTCTCTCGTTTCTCTCTCTTTCTTTTTTTTCTCCCATACACACATTCCCTCGTTTTCTCCGTCAAACACAAGCAGCACATCTCTTTTTCACATATAGATAAATTATCAGCCACAATTTTTGAAATCTGGATCTTATCTGTTAAATTTTTTTATCATCCTTAGATTCATTACCACAAATTTATACATTCACTTTTCAAATCTCTCTCTCCCCGGAACCATCAAATTTTGTATAATTATATGACGGTCGTCGACACGCAGAAGCTGGAAAGGATGCATTTTGTTTAACAAAAAAAAACTCCTTCATGCGTTTCAACAACACTTTTATGACGGTCTTTCTCTCTCTTTAACGTTACAAGCTCAAAAGTTTCATAATCATGACATGCAAGGTAATGATGAGGAAAAAAATATAAACACCTAACTTATATATGCTAGGCCATGCACTTTCTAGTGCCGTCCATTCTGACCAATGAGAACTCAAAACCATACATCCATCTATTCTCTCCCTCTCTCTCTCGTTTCTCTCTCTTTCTTTTTTTTCTCCCATACACACACTCCCTCGTTTTCTCCGTCAAACACAAGCAGCACATCTCTTTTTCACATATAGATAAATTATCAGCCACAATTTTTGAAATCTGGATCTTATCTGTTAAATTTTTTTATCATCCTTAGATTCATTACCACAAATTTATACATTCACTTTTCAAATCTCTCTCTCCCCGGAACCATCAAATTTTGTGTAATTATATGACGGTCGTCGACACGCAGAAGCTGGAAAGGATGCATTTTGTTTAACAAAAAAAAACTCCTTCATGCGTTTCAACAACACTTTTCTTTCTAACTATCACTATTTACCGTCGACTCTGTCGCATTACCATCGTCAAGTACCATCTCGGGCAGATCAGTTCAGAAGATGAGTCTATTAAGGATGAGTACCGACTATTAGTTGTTACTATGATTCTTGAAAATATCTTTCATTTTCCTTATGATGATGTAATTTTTGAATAACTGGTTAAAATTTTACTTGATGTTATGTTGTTATAGTTAGCCGGTAATGTATTCTAACTATCTAGATATCATTATTCTTCGCTAGCATTTTTAAACAATAGTCGGTTAACACTATAGTTATCCGACTATGCATATTTTCTCGATTATAATTATCCGGCTAATAAATTAGTACTGTTATATTCTAATTTATCCGGATACTTTACATTTTAGATGGCATACAATTTATATTTACCGGCTATTTGATCAGTTTATAGTTGTTATTATGTATCAATTTAGATAAAAAATAATTAACTCACTAATAAATCACAAAATTTATGATTAGATTACATGTTCGGCTAAACATTGAATTAACTCATTAACAAATCACAATACATATGATTAACATGGGTGTTTGGCCGGTTAAGATTTTACTTGACTTTTGTTGTTATACTTAGCCGGTAATATATATTAATTATCTCGACATTGTTATAGTTAGCTGGTAATATATACTAACTAATGACCGGTTAACACTACAAACCCAAAACAAAAAAAAAATATTAAGTAATTAATGCTGTGGACAATTTAAAAGTCATCAAGAAATGAGGTATAATTGTGCAAATATAAGAAGAGTTAGATCGCACGATTGAAAGATTTGGGGTTGATTCACGAGAATGTTTCTGTAAATCTAAAACATTTGGAGTCAGATTGAAAAGAACCAGAAAGTCAGGGACCTGTTATGAAAATTCGACGGCGTGTAAATTCGCAATAGCTGGAAAGGACGAGCCTTGTTTAACAGAAAGTTCATTCAGTCGTCAAACACCATTTCAGGCGGATCAGCTCAGAAGACGAGAGTCTACCACTCTTGAAATACCGACTATTAGTTGTTATGATGTAATTTTTGAAATATTCGGTTAAGATTTTACTCGAATATTTTTTTTTATATATTTAGCCGGTAATATATACTAATAATCTAGATATCATAATTTTTAGCTAGTATATTTAGTAAATGGTCGGTTAACACTATAGTTATCCAACTACAAATGTTTGTTCAATATAATTATCCGGCTAATAAATTATCAAACACAAAATCATCACTTTTTTAGATCAGATCCTTTCTATTAAGAAATTTGACCATCCTTAGATTCATTGGCACAAATTCATAGACTCGATTTCAAATCTCTCGCTCGAACCATCAAGTTTTGGATGTAGTTACACGACAGCGAGTAAATTAGCAAAAGTTGGAAAGGACAAGCCTTGTTTAACAAAAAGTTCATTCAGTTGTCAAACACCATTTCAGGCGGATCAGCTCAGAAGACGAGAGTCTATTACTCTTGAAGTATCGACTATTAGTTGTAATGATGTAATTTGTGAAATAGCGGATTAAAATTTTACTTGAATATTTTTTGTTATAGTTAGCCGGTGATATATACTAATTATCTAGATATCATAATTCTTAACTAGTATTTTTAGTAAATGGTCGGTTAACACTATAGTTATACGACTACAATTGTTTGTTCGATACAGTTACCCGGCTAATAAATATATGTTTTTGTATTAATCTTCCTTGATTCTATTTTGGATAATGTTAGCCAAACTCATATAGTTGATATATAAGTTAGCATGATTATATTATAAAATTTCAGATCTTCAACAAATTAACATGGTTATATTTCAAATTATCTGAATATTTTACCTGTTTGCTGATATTTAAGTTTAAATTACCGGCTATTTTGATCAAGATGATGTTTATGTCTATTTTAGATGGTTGAGAACAACTCGTAACAAATTACTAATGTTTTACAGATATTATAACTTGAATTGTATTGTATGTGTTTATTTTCGTAACCGGCTAATTGTAAAAAAAAAAGATCTTCTAAAATCTAGTAACCGATTATGTCACGAATTTCACCACTAACCATCAAGCCATCAAGAAACAATGTATTGTTTTGCAAATACAAGAAGAGCTGGATCGCATAACTGAGAGATTTGTGATTGATTCACAAGAATGTTTTTGTAAATGTAAAACATTTGGGATCAAATTGAAAAGAACTAGAATGTCAGGGACCTGTTGTGCAAAAACATATAAAGTCACCATTGGAGAGATCAACCAGAATGATCTCCTTATAACCTCAATTTCATCTTCTTCCAGAGCTTCTAGGATGTGGCTAAGGGCTCCGGGTTTGTGATACGGTGTCACTCTTAACCCGACGGGCTCGTTGTCGGGAGCAAAAAAAATGCAGTCGTAACTCGTTAGTTTCCATCTTGACTCACTGAGTTAAGTACCAAATCTCTGAAATATAACTATAATAAGATCATATTAGTGAGATAAATAATTATAGACAAGTTTTTCCCCACAAATGATTTCGCTAAGAATTGAAGGACAAAGGTAAAAAAGAGGTTACGCATGAAATTAAGGAAAGAACCTTGGTTCAGATGGTTGTGTAGCAGCGGGTCCGGCGAGAATTCGAGTTCTGTAAGAGAAAACACTGAGACGGAAAGAACAATGAAAAATGGGGAAATGGGAAGATGAACCGTGTCAATTTCTTGAAAATGCATGCATCGGTTACCGTGTTTTTCTTGGCAGACTATTCATGCATGATATATCAATACAAAATGTTTGTAAAGGTATAAAGATATGAGACATCATGTAGGGGCAGTAATGCCATTAAAAAAATACACATCAGCGAGAAAGTCTCAATTCCATCTGTTCAAATTAGGCGGTTATGTTTGTATATGCGTGCTAATTTCTCTACATTTAAATCATATCGATATATATATATAGCCATTTTGCTTTCAAATTAATTTCCTAACATGCGGAAAATAGCTTTACGGGTTAAAACACAAACATTGTAATATTAGAGATATTTAACGGAATTTTACCTAACAAAGGTAAAAAAAGATTAACGATAAGATCTTAAGAGGGGGATGGAGAGAGAAGATAAAGCAACAAGGAGAATTTAGTTGTCAAAAGAAAGAAAAGGAGCTTTTAGTCAATGACTAAATTAATTACCTAACAAACAGTAAAAATAGATTGGGAACGAGAGAAAGAGACAGAGAGAGAGAGAGAGAGAGAGAGAGAGAGAGAGAGGAGTGTTTGGTCATGTTTCATTTTCCATTAAATAGAAGCAAACCATACTCCAAAATCCTCACTCTGCTGCAACATCTTTATTCTCTCTTTTCCTTCCCAAGGAATCTCCAAACAGTTCATCTAAGATTTCTCCTTCATCTTTAAAATTTTAAGATATTATTTTCCTTATTACCAAACCAAAAAACAACCCAAAACACAAACCCATCTAAGCTGTTTCCGTAGATAGTCCGTTTTCTTTTCTTCTTCATCCTCTTATCTTAGCTTTAAAAAAAAAAGTCCAGGACAAGAATGTGGTGGTGGTCATCATCGACGAAAGTCCGATCAAATCTAGAGAGGTTTCTTAGAGAAATCACACCGAAGCCTCCTTCTTCATCTTTATTTCAAGGTACAGTTTTTTTTTTTTTTCTTCTAAATTATTTACTTTCGAGAATGTTAGAGAATCAATGTGGAGCATATTCTTAGGTTTTCAACTAATCTTTTAAGTAGATGATTTTTAATACCAAATCTCTTATACTTAATTGGTTATTTAAAATTTTAAAGATAAGGACAGTTCTGTCCAAATAAAAAAGGACAGATAATTTTAGGATTTCCATGGCATTTCTATCACCACGTGGAAACTCGCAACAGCAACATCAATATTGTGTTATTGTGAATGATACTCTCTCTAGTATATACAAAAATAAATAATTAATAAAATATCTACTACTGCTAAAATTGGTTTGAATATTCTACAGTAGGTATATCCTCTTTCTTCTTCATCTTTATATCATTAGATGACCTGTCTCATTTAGCAATTATTGTTATTAAATGCTGATAAATAGCATGTGGTTTCATTAATACCATTGTTGTAGTACACCGGCATTAGTTAGCATTATCACTATAACTTCGATGGATTGAACTGTTTGTAAGCTTAGTCTCTAGTTTGATCCCTTCTTATTAATTTGCAGTGGTGCGAGAATGACTTGAACAGTTTATGGATACCACAAAGCAAAGATGAGACTGAATATTTCAAGCTTAGTGATCTTTGGGACTGTTTTGATGAGCTAAGTGCGTATGGACTTGGATCCAAGGTTGAGTTGAACAACGGTGAATCTATTATGCAATACTATGTTCCCTACCTATCGGCCATTCAACTCTATACTAGCAAATCTCCAGCCGTTTCCAGGTTTGATCATTTATAATGGGATACAAGATTGTTCTATGTGTTACGAAATTTGAGGAGTGAATCTATGGTTTTGTTGCAGGAACCAGAGTGAGGTGGTTGATTTTGAGAGTGAATGCTGGAGTGACGATAGCGATATTGAGAAGTTGTCAAGGTCAACGAGCAGTGGTTCTAGCAAAGTATGGGATTCTGTTTCAGATGATTTGGCTTATGAAACCACTGATGGCATGCGAGATAAGCTCGGTTACATCGAGTTTCAGTACTTTGAGTCAACTAAACCACACTTGCGAGTTCCCTCTTACCATCAAGGTTCTCATTTCTAGTGATCCTATGTTCTTTATGGTGTCTAAGAAACCTAAAAACTTAAAACAATATCTCTTATGTTGGTTTGCTTTAGGTCAATGAATTGGCTGAGAAGTATCCAGGACTTTTGACTTTAAGGAGTGTTGATTTGTCTCCAGCGAGTTGGATGGCCATTGCTTGGTAAGTCTAGAAAATGTCTGCTTATTTGATCTGTCTGCAAGTGTTTTTTAGACCATGATCATGACAGAGTCTTGGACTTTTGGTGCTGGTTTAGGTATCCAATATACCATATTCCATCTCAAAAGACAGATAAAGACTTATCAACGTGTTTCTTGAGTTATCATACACTATCTTCGGCCTTCCAAGGTAAATATTACTTACTTTCTTGCCGAATAAACTTGCAGGTGTGGTAATATACTCAGATTGTAGCTTTAATACAAACTGTTGAACCATCTGGATTTTGATGTTTAATTTATTAGGTAATTTGGTAGAGGGAGACGATGAGAATAACAAAACAATGGAAGAGGAAACATTGTGCAGTGATGATGAACAAGTGGCGACCAAGAGACTCCCTTTGGCTCCTTTTGGTTTAGTTACATACAAAATGCAAGGAGGTTTGTGGGGGAAACACGAATCTGGTGATCAAGAGCGGTTAGTTTATCTTGGAAGTGCAGCGGAGTCATGGCTGAAGCAGCTTAATGTTCATGATCACCATGACTACAGCTTTTTCTCTATGAACAAGAGCTTGTAAAAACTCTGTTTTTTGGCTCTGTTTTTAGTTGTTTCTTAGGTACATAATGTAGAGGTTTCTTGTCCATGTGTTGCAGCCATGGAAAATAAAGAACATGAGTTATGTTTTTGAGTTTTTATAAGCGATGAGATAAACAAAGGTCTTTTGTTTGTTTGTTCTGTGAGAGTATCTATAGAAATGAACCTTATGAATTGTTGTGCCACTTCTGTTCTGACTCTAATGAATGAAACATGCTTACGACAACTAATAAAACTTAACAATTCATGATAGTGCACAATAATCTGTAGTGACGTCAAACAAAAGAAAGAATCTGTAGTGAAAGCTATCTAAACCATCTTAGTACATAATATATTCTACAATCATAGTTGTTTTTTTTCTTTTGTAAAATGTTAAATTATTATACCAAATTTTCCAATTTTTTACAAACATTACACAACAAACTTAGTAACGGAAAACTGAAAATAAACAAAACAGAGAGGATCTAAGCAAGGAAAAAACTAAATGTAGCAAGGAAGAAACAGATTTTGGACAATACTTTAAACATGCAGGATCAGAAAACTTGATAACAAGATGAGTTACCGGTTACCACGAGCTACCGAAAAAGAAGGCACCCTCAAACTTTGAAACACACAGCTTCTACAATTTCCAGAGAATTCAAACATCACAAATTACCCAAAAAATTACCACTCAAACTCGCTAACTAACCCAGAAAACAGTTAGTAACTGGCAGCACGAAAAGGATCTCGCAGCCAACGATGCCGTCATTCGAAGAAGAGTATTGAAGATTCCTGCCTCCAGCTCACCAATCCGTAACCGTATACATCCATTGAACCCAAAACCCATATAGGACAGTAAGACCGGTCAGAAACACTCATAGTTTTTTTACTTGATAAAATTTATTTTATTTATATTTTTTGACCAGTGAAACAGTTTTTTTGACACCTTAAGTTTGAAACTGATTTATCTACTTCTTATGAAATTTTAATCCTAAAAATACTTGGTCTTGATTTTTTTTAAATATTATTGTATCAACTAGTTATTATTAATTAACCTAAAAGAGATTAAATATGTTTCTCATTTGTGAAAATAATATTTATTGAAATTGATTTATCTACTTCTTGTGAAATTTTAACTCTAAAAATACTTGCTGACACAAAAAAAAGTCTGAAAAAATTGGTCGTGATTTTTAAATATTGTTGTATCAACTACTTATTATTAATTAACCTAGAGGAGTTTAATGTTTGCCCAATAAAAAAAGAAGAGTTTAAATATGTTTCTGATCCGTCAAAGGTTGGAAGTTGAGAATTACGTTTCCAGAGAGAGATGAGATGACTAATCCCACAGCTTCTTCTTCTTTTCCTCTTCCTCACTTTTGGCATAGTCCTTGTATACTGTCATGACATGAACAACAACCACGAATCTTCTCCTCTTGATTCCCTCACAAGTAACCTTCATCTCATTTGAAGGCCTTCCAGCTTCCCGGAGGAGGTTATGTTCTCGTTCGTAGGTTTCGTGTTCCTCTCTGGATTCTTCCTGGGAATCATCGCCGTCTTGGCGGCCGAAGCTGCTGGTTTGATGTATCTTCTGAACCGATTGAATCGGAAGAGAGAGTCAAAACCCTGTTCTACTACCAAGGAGATCAGCAATTCTCGCGAGTCCAACGATCTCTGTCTCAACAAACAGGTGATCAATCTCAATTCCTCTGTTAATCCTTTTGAATTCTAGGTTTAAACTCGTAATGTTTGCATGTTGCTTTGCTTAGCGAGTTTATTGAATTGAAGTCAAAACAGTTGAGTTTTTTTTTTTGGATCATTAGAACCAGACAGTTTCTGTTCGGTCTTGTTTTTACTCAAACCTTCAGTTATGTTTTGTAATAAAAATTTTAATATTTTCCAGGGAACGATCTGGATTTTGGAGTTGGATGAAGGTCTTAAAAACTCGTTGAAAGATAATTTACAGAAAGAGCACAAGAGGAAGAGGAACTTCTTGGAGGTTCATCCAATTCGCAAATTCGCTCGGATCAAAGATCACAAGCTCATCTTGTCAGAGTCTGATGGCACTCGGACTACTGTTTCCTTAAAATGTTGCTCTGTTGAGGCTGTTTCAGGCTCTGATCTCCCTACAAGAAAATGGTACCACCAACTCTTATCTATATACAATTTAGCAATTTGAATTGTGAAGCTTTGGTAGAATATATTGAAGCTTGATTGTTTTTTTTTTTTTTTGGTTAGGGCCAAAAGGTATCCTATAAAAGTTGAAGGCAAGATTTCTTCAGACATATACAAAGGAAACAAGGTGTTTTTCATCTATCTCGAAACGTCTTGGGAAAAGGAATCGTGGTGTAAAGCTCTTCGTCTTGCTTCTTGCGACAATCCGGAGAGGTTCATTTGGTACTCCACCAAGTTGCGACAAGACTTCCGTAGTTACGTGACGTCTCTCAACGCTGCATATCCTTCTTTCATGAAACCGTCTCTTGGGTTTAGCTTTGAGACGCTTGACAAAGGGAACAGAACGGATGGCTCTTCCTCGAAGGTTCGTTTGTTCTTGAGGAGATTTTCAAGAAAGCGATCGAATCGTGAAGACAAGAGAGCCTCTGCTGTGCGTTCTTACCAAGATTCACAGCATGGGAGTAGCTCAGTGAGGAGTGTTCAACATGGTATCACAGATGAAGCTGATGCGCCTGTCTTTTCACGTTCTGTGAGCCATACAAGTCATTTCTCTGGGGTTTCAGATGGAGATTCTGAAGAGAAGTTTGACGTGGATGAAGGAACATTGGCTTGGAACTTGCTGATATCCAGGCTTTTCTTCGACCTCAAACGGAAAAAAGGAGTGAAGGACTCGATGCAAGCACGAATCCAGGTCTGCACTTTGAATTGATTCTGAAAGCTTTCATGAACTCATAGTTTTGAGATGAATTGGTTTTCTTACATCTTTGTTGTTTTTTTAAACAGAGGATGTTATCCAACATGAGGACACCAAGCTACATAGGCGAGCTAATCTGCTCCGACGTTGACCTTGGAAACCTCCCACCTCATATACATGGTACTCGTGTTCTTCCAATGGAGATGAATGGTGTGTGGGCGTTCGAGCTAGATATTGAATACTCTGGTGAACCGGTGATTGACGTTGAAACACGGGTTAACATCCGTGAGGTGGATCTTCAAAAAGGCATAAACGACACAAGGCTGCACCCAGCAAGTTCTGCTGGGGAAGAAGAAGTCTCATCAAACGGTGTTGAAGATTTTGACAAGCAATTAGTCATCCCTGTTGATGCAGGAGAAGTGAAAAACGGTAAAAAAAGGAAAAAAAACAAGCAAGTTCAATGTTTACTGAATATGGATTAGTGCAACGTTCTTACCCTCTTTCTGTTGGTTGCAGATGAATCCAATGGCTCAAAAGGAACCAAGGCATGTCCAAATGGTGTATCTAGGTGGAAGTCTATTCTTAAAAATATTGCTGAACAAGTTTCCCAGGTTGGTTCTCCTTATTATTATTATTTTTATTTTTTTAAAATGTCTGCAAGACACACTTGTTTTGTTGGATTTGTTATAACTTTCCTCAGTATGAGATCTTACATTTACTCTGTTTCTCAATTACAGGTGCCTATCTCTTTGTCAATACGAGTTTCTTCTCTTAGAGGGACATTGCGTGTACACATGAAGCCGCCTCCATCTGATCAACTATGGTTTGGATTCACTAGCATGCCTGATATACAATTCGATCTCGCATCTTCTGTTGGGGAACACAAAATCACCAACAGCCATGTCGCTATGTTCTTGATCAACCGCTTTAAGGTAGCACACTTTCTCCTTTTGGATTTTGTTTGTTTTGTTTGTAGTGAACTTTGAGATAAACATTATGATTCTGCAGACGGCGATAAGAGAAGCAGTGGTTCTTCCAAACTGTGAAAGCCTAACGATTCCTTGGATGATTGCTGAAAAAGATGATTGGGTTCAACGCAAGGCCGCTCCATTCATGTGGCCGAATCAAGAAAGCGATCACCAGGCAACAGAGGGGAGATCTAAACCTGACAAGCCACCTACTTCTTCCTCTTGTGTTCAGTCTGAGCAAATGCAGAAAACTGCAAACACCACCCAGAAGCCGATTGATTCTGAAGCAGGTTCGTCCTTGTGATCAGTCTGAGCAAGTGCATGAAGCTGCAAGTACCGTCAGAAACGGGATACAGAAGCAGAGGCTTTGTCCACGCCATTGTCAAATTCCTCAAAACCTGTAACAGTAGAGAGTGACATAGTCTCTTGACGAACTGAAAAACTCCATTGCTGCTAATCCAGCAGCAGCGAGAAGCAGGAGACGAACTCAGAGGGCGGAACTCGGAGAAGCTACTTTTGTTCAGTCACCATCTAGGATCAGTGGTTTCAAGCGAGGAAGATGATTCAAGGGGAAAGAAACTAGGGAAGGAGAGCAAGGATGTTGAGTCTTGGGAAGAAAATGGGAGAGAAGTTGGAGGAGAAGAGGCGTCACATGGAAGAAAAGAGTAAACAGATTGTTGAAAAGATGAGAGGACCTTCCTAACAGGAAAACAAAGAAGCCTTTGCAGGTTTCAGATACAGAAACTGATTTATAGAAACAGAGGATATTGCATTGTTACATGTACACATGTACAGTACTTTCAGAGAGAAAAGCCATCATTGTTTCCATCTCTGGTGAAATATTTAAAATCTTTATTATCGGATAGTTAACACACAAATACAATACAAGAACACACAGATACTGTCTTGATATGGACTCAATTATTTATACATACGAAGTTGCATGTAAAAACAAAAAAAACAAAGAGACAAACAACAACACAAGCAAAACAAAGATTCTTGATACAAAGAGAGAACGCTTGGTACGGTCCAAGTCCAGTTTAGTAATCTTCGGGAGCCAATGGTTGGTGGACACTGTGGCGAGGAGGAGTTTCGTTCACGTTGGGGATGATCATGTACTCATAGATAAGTGCGGCGATTGCACCTCCAATGAAGGGCCCAACCCAATAGATCCAATGGTTCTCCCATCTCCATCCAACCTAGTGATGGTCCAAAGGCTCTAGCTGGATTCATTGACGCTCCTTCGAATGGTCCTCCTACCAGCATGTTCGCCCCAACTATGAGCCCGACTGCTAGCGGCGCTATGATCCCAATACTCCCTCGCTTCGGATCGATTACAGTTGAGTAGAAGACTGTAAACCAATGCAAATGTAAGTATGATCTCCATCAATAGCCCATGAAGCTCACTGACTCCAGACGCTACAGTGGAAACCTATTGGTCTCTGCATCACAGAGGATCACATTTATAGTCAGAAGCATATATATTTTCAAAACGAATAGAAAATCAGTTAGAAATGATATTACCCTTGCCATTAGTGGAAAGCCTCAACAATGAGGCAAGCGAGGATAGCACCAAGAAGCTGAGCAACCCAATAGTAGATAGCTCGGATTACCGAGAGCCTGCCTCCAACTAGAGCAGCGAAACGTGACCGCAGGGTTCACGTGACCACCAGAGACATTGATGGCCGCCGAAACTGCCGCAAACAGGGCCAATGCATGAGCCTAACGCCACCAGAAGTAACCCTCCCGGCGTGTCTGTCCCCGGTGTGAGCCGCAGTGTCCCAATACAACTTGTCTGTCCCATAACACATGGATAATAGTTCATGTCACAAATGCATGATGTGATGCATGGCTTGTACCAATATATTAATTACCGAATAAGATGTATATTTTCTTATTTCAATAGTGTTTTTTATTAGAACAAAAATCTTGATAAATGTTTCATATAAACAAATTTCAGACGTTGTGATTGCTATTTTTTCTTTAAAAAGCAAAGATGGCAAATATTAATTGGCGGAAAATTATTGGATTTTCATATGTAGGTATCTAACTAGGAACTACGTACCTAGAGAGAGGATGGAGCCTTCTCCAGCAAAGACAAAGACGAAAGTGGATAGAAACTCGGCCAAAGTGGCTCTAATCGAGTCCGGGTGAGACGCCTCATCAGCTCTCCCGAATCCGTATGTTCTTCTAGCATATGTTGCCATTTTTAAGAACTCTTTTATTCAAATGAAAAGATTCAAACCAATAACTTTGAGAAAGAAAAAGGCAAGGGAAGGGAAGAGGAATAGAAGTAGAAGAGAACGAGAGCTTAAAAGAAGAAAAGCGGTGTAAGTAAATTGGAGACAGATGTTAATATAAAGAGTGTCTAAAGCTGAGCACGTGGATCCTGTTCGTGTCTATCTATTCCTCGATCTTACCTGATCCTCTCTCAATCTGTGTATACGTGTTTGCATGATTAATCCATGTTGTGACTATATTTCTATGCATGTGTGACAAGTGGATCGAGTTATATAGTCCGCTAAATTTCGACCCGGTTTCGGCTTTCCTCGTCACCTATTTCGTCATTTAATGTGAGACAAGCCTAAACAGAAGTACTCTCAATCACATGACATATCATCACAAACCATGATAATAATACAATATTTTAGTAAATAAAGAGAAAAAGATAGATCAAACTCTTATGTATTCACTAAAACTCGCTTTAGAGAGTCAGAGAGAGATACATGAGACCTAATTGATGATGATTTGTTACTGAATTTTGAGGCCAAACCGTTGATTGCCATCTTTAGACCAGAAGAAAGTCATCTACATGATTATAAGTTCCCATAAAATAGTTATCACCGTGAACAAGTTGGAATCTTATCCTCACCGGAGCTATACTTGAACACTACAGTGCAAAGACTACAAGTGTATAAACTGGAGTCTAGTGTTAACAATTTGCTAAGTATCATTCAACAAAACAAAAGGATTTGTATATAGGAGAGTAATAAATTTGGAAGTGGCGCGTGAGTTTCAAGCGCGTGAGCTGACGCTCATTCTCGCCAGTATTGCTTCCCTAGGGTTTTCGTCATTTCAAAATCGAGACACTGATCTTCATGTAGATTCGACCCCCCTCTTTCGATCCTCAATTCGAAACCCTAGAAAATGTCTTCAATCGGTGGAGCTTCGAAGACGGCGACGACGAAGCAGCAGCACAGGCGGGCCAAGCCAATGCCGGTTCCTCAACACGCGCGATCCCCTGCCCTCCTCTCTCCCTCCACCAACCCGTTCGCGTCGGACGACGACGAACGTCCTCCTCCCATGCTGAAGGTCGCCTTGAGCTCGATTTCGAAGCTCGAAGTCAGGAGCTTGAAGCGGAGACTAACCTACCGAGCTCGACCAAGTCAGGAGCTTGATCGCGCGGTTCGATCATCCCCAAGGCGGGAACTTTACGACGGGTAAAGGAAGAAACAACAAGAAGCTGAAAACAGGAGGCAACGGAGTTAAGAAAGGTGATAATAAAGGGACGGTTCAGGTTTTCAAGAAGTGTGGCAATCTGCTTGCGAAGTTGATGAAACACAAGGATGGGTGGGTGTTCAATGTCCCCGTTGATGCTAAAGGGTTCGGCTTGCACTGATTACCACACCATTGTTAAGGAGCCTATGGATTTGGGTACGGTGAAGGCTAAGCTAGGGGAAGGTTTGTATGAGACGCCGTTGGATTTCGCTGAAGATGTTAGGCTTACTTTTAACAATGCGGTTTTGTATAACCCCGTTGGGCATGAGGTGCATAGTATGGCTAAGTTTCTGTTGAGCTTGTTTGAGGAGAAATGGGTTCCTATCGAACTGCAGTATCATAATCTTGGCAGGAGGGAGACCAAACGTGATGTTGCGTTGCCTCGTCCTGCTGCTCCTGTTGTAGAGACATTACCAGCTCCTACACCTTCCCCGTCTCCTCCTCCTCCTCCTTCTCTTCCGCCTGCGGTGCTTGAAGGTATGACTTTGGAGAGAGCATGAGTCTGTGACAGACACCTTTGGAACCTGAAACTGTCGCTACTACTGCCGTTGAGAAGCCTGAAGGAGATGAGGAGGCGCCCTGTTGATGTTAGGGAGCTGACGATGGATGAGAAACGGAGACTCAGCGAAGAGCTTCAGGACTTGCCTTATGACAAACTAGAGACGGTTGTTCAGATTGTAAAGAAGAGTAATCCGGATCTCTCTCAGCAAGATGATGAGATTGAGCTGGATATTGATAGTCTTGAAATCCAAACGCTTTGGGAGCTTTATAGTTTTGTGACTGGGTATAAGGAGAGCTTGAGCAATAATAAAAAGGAGGATCAGGGGTTTGGTTCAGAGAGAGATGCTGAATCTGCTCACAACATTATCCAAGAACCGGTTAGATTTGTTTCCATAGCCAAAACATGTTATTTATTTCATGTCTTTATGCTTTTTTTATAAATTTGGCTCATAATCATTGTTTCTTCTTTTGCTTTCACAGACCACTCTAGCAACTGGCACAGAAACATCGAGAGTTACTGAATCAGGTAAGGTTTTAGGTCACCAGCTCATACCAAATTTGGATGTAGTTTAGTATTTATTCACACACAACAAAGGAAAAACCAATGGAATATAATATGATTAATTCTAACCAGGGAAAGCTATTCGGCAAGAAAACAAGGCAGGTGGATCAAGTAGTTCTAACAGTTCCAGCAGTGACTCAGGGATCTAGCTCTAGTGGTAAATGTTGAAACTCTGTGTGTCAGCTCTTTTCATCCACCTTATCAGCATCACGTCTCACATCACTCTTGTTTTTTTGGTCTGCAGATTCTGACAGTGACAGCTCCTCTGGACGTGGATCTGATACTGGTAATTAGAGCTGACAAGTCAAGATAGTGTTTAGCTTTAGAGTCAGAGCCGTCATGTTGTGTTCTCTTTTAATATGACTGTTAGGTTATTTTCTAAGTCGGATGACTTTCTCTCCCAATTGGATTGTTTTCTGTATTAGGATGTTTTACTGTACAGACTGTGTAGATGTCTTCCTCTAATCAACTGCTGGAACAAATCTATTGTTTAGAGCAGTAAAGGAAACTACAAGGGGGCAATGAGAAGAATTTGTTTTTCTTATATTAGAAGAAACAGATTGGTTCTAGCTTTAAAGCATCACATGACAGTCGGAACCTGCACAGATGAGTTCTGAATCTTATCATTACAATATCTACCACTCATAATCTTCTGAGTTTTAAGGGTCTGGAGATGTTGTTGCATCTTTCTTAGTGTTCATCACATCAGCACACATGCCCGCATCTCCTAACCATATAAGGAATCAATGGACTGGAAGAGCAGTAAACAAAATGGTAATTATGATCATGAAGATGTTTGCTTTCTTCTTCTACAGGACGGAACTATAATATATGGCTACTTGTTTGAAAACTAGCCATTACTGTTGAAACCATGTTTTGTTTGAGTAGAGGGAGGACGTTGAATGATCTGAGCTGCGTAGTCCTGTCACGAGCTGCATAAAGCAAATTGTCGTCAAAATCTGAGGGGTCTTCACGAAATGCCATGTCGTACAAATGGAACACATGAGCAGCATCAAAGTCTTCGATGAAGAACTCATCTTGATCCTCCATAACTTTCTCTGGTTTATGCCTTACATAATTCAATCCCGTAGGATCACTTGAACTCAAAGAAGCTTTACCCAGTCAAACATAAGAAAACCAAGAGAACCCATTTCCTTGTACAGTATCTATCTTATTAAAACAGAAACATTCGGTTGGATCTAACATTTATTTTGTAAGTTTTTAAATAAATACACCTTTATACTTTATAGTTAAACATACATTAAATCACTAATGTTCCTTTCTTTATATTACTATCCATGTTTCCAAATAATATACTTATTTCTTTATACTACTATCAACGTTTCCAAACAATATACTTATTTCTTTATACTACTATCAATATTTCCAAACAATATATTTTTTGTACTACTATCAATGTTTCCAAATAATACAATAATTAATCTTAATTATTTTATATCTATCATTTTCTCTTTAAAATTTTGTAGAAACGTCATAATTTCATAAATTGCAAAATAGTGAACTTTAAAATTTGATTATAAGATTACAAATTATGAAACTATTACAATTTAAATCCAATTAGATTACATATCAGTCATCCATCAGTTCAATCGGTTAGTCTCGGATTTTAGTGATTTTTAATATGAATATTTTAAAAACATAAATTGAATTGTCAAATCTCCGGATTAACCGGTATAATCACAATCAGGTTGAATTTAAAAATACTGATTTAAATGCAAAAATATTTTAAATACACACTCTTTAAAAATTACCAAAATATTTGTTAAATTATTAGTGAAATTTTTCATCGTAAAATATCCGGCGCTTCAAAAGCGCGGATCATAATCTAGTTCTTACTTTAAATCACCAAAACACATCCCAAGGAAACGTAGAGAATAACTCTGATGCATTCATCCTTAAAAACTAGCAAAATGTTTACCTGAGAAGCCAAATTGTCCACCCCCACAAGAATCGTTCTCAGTTTATGGTAGATTTTACCGTACCATGCTTGCTCTCTCTTTTGGGATTCTGTATTCATACTAACTATAGCTGTTAATGTTTTGAAGCCAATTGTGAATCATATCTAAGACTAAAACAACCATTAAATTTTTTTTTTATTCTAATATCAGAGATAGATGCTTAGAGAAAAGATTAAAAAATAAATTGCACTACATATATAAAATCTTAACACAAACATCAAATTTACATTTTTATAAAATTACAATCTCAATTAACTTCTTCTTTTTTAATAAAAGATAATTTTTAAATCTTATTTTTAAAGAAAAAAATCTAATTTTTGTAAGAAAAAACAATTATTTTCAAACTTCGCTAACCATCTCTTTGTTGTCAAAGTTTCAAAATCTCTTTAGTACTTCTTAAGATACTATTTAGAGAAAGAAATACATATTTAGTAAAAAATATGTAAAAATCTAAGAAAATATTAGCAAAATTTAATAAAAATAACGAAATGATAACGAGAAAAATGAGAAGAAACCGAAAAAGATATACAATGTGTTGGAGAAAATATATAATTTCACAAGTATTTGTTATTATTAAATATGATAATTACATATATAATTCGACAAGTATACTAAATATTCATACAATATTTATACCTATGAATTTGCGGACAACCACTTAATACATATATTAAATTAACTTAAACATGATTTGTATTTCTTATGATACAAATCCAACTAATAAAGAAATAACATAAGTAAATAATATGATTAATAGTTAAAAGGGAAACACAAGACCATTTTTTTAATGAAACACAACTTATATTAATGCAATAGATAGAGTTAGGTGCCAGTCATAAAGACTTCACCCTCTTAATACAAAACCACAATAATCAAAACAACAATAGCAAAAAAAAAAGAAGACAACAACAATAATAATAAAAAGTTCAACCTCACTCAAAAGAACCACGACACTTCTCCTGAACCACATAAGCAATCCTTTTTACCTATAAAAATCCGATTCCCATCTTCATCAACCTCTCCAGTATCATAAGACATTCCATAAGTCATACCTCAACTCCGTCAACGGAGGTATATGCTTCTTTGCAAAAAATGCAATACGAACCGAAGGCTGACCATCTTTTTCAAACTCAACAGGCTGCCACATAACATTAGCCGAGCAGCTATGGTTCATGAACCGACTAACATTACCAGTCCATCTAGCGCTGACCAAGATTTCCGACCGAAGTTCAAAAGCTTCACATACTTGGTCCCAGCAGTTTTCACCCACAAGTTCAGGTTCGTAGTTCCACGTAAAGTTTTTGCAAAATCGAGAGGTGTCAAAGACGTACTCGTCGTCTTCCTCTATTTCGTCTCTTCTCTTAGCCGTGCCGACCAGCTCACAGATAAAAGTCCCAGCTCGTATCGGCTCCCACGAACGTAACCCCCAACCGCATCTCTCTGTCTTGAACAATTCCACCCGGATCTTCAAACCGCCTTGAGTTAGCCTGTTCTTGCAGTCCGGAAGGACAAGAACACAAGTCGCCGCATTCGTAAATCATCGGTTTACGGCAGATCAAAATCCGGTTATCGTACGGTAAAACGCCTGCCGTTTCTTTGAATGCATGGGCACGTTGGATCTTCCGCACGACTGACCTTGACAGTTGTCACATGCATTAGGTTGATGGTTCATAACGACGTCAGTCCAGGGTACTTAAACTTATCGGAGAGGTGATGTAGGTGAAGTCATGAGGCCAGTCCTTGTCGTTCTCATCGATCTCATTCACGACCGGAACTGGTAACTTCTCCTTTCCAAGAGAAAGATCTTCAAATACAAAACCCTTTCTCGGATCCTCATGAGTCAAACCACGCTTCCTCCACTCTTCAGCTAGCTTCCAAGTTGCATAACCAGAAGGCTGGTCTTGCTTTCTCACAAGATTAAACTTGTATTCATCAAATCCAGTGGTCCCTTTTTCTGTCCAATAATCGGATACCACATAGAGACCATCGTAGATATATATCTTTCTCTTGCTATCGTCCGGATCTTCTACACCTCTTATCACTCTAACGTCGTTTCCTTTCTCTTTGCTCGTTTTCAACGCGAGGTTTCCTCTTTTAAGCTCTTGATCTCTAGGTTTACCATCCTTATCCGTTCCTCCTTGCCGGTGTATACTAAAGTGTGAAGCTCGTCAGTTTTATCGTTGTAATGTACCCGATGTAACTACGCTTGTTGTTAACCCTTCCGTTGCACCATCTTTTGCAAGTAGATAGTCGATACCAGGCAGGCATCTGAGTATGGAGTCCAACTAAACACATCTCTCCCCAGTAATAGAATATAGCTCCGACTTCTACTCCTGGAACCGGACCGAGTCTCTTCTTCCTATTAGTCCTGACACCCAGATTGTTAAAGCTACTGAAGGCAGTTGTAAGCACAGCTTTACCACAGTTTACTTGGACTAAGCGACGTCTGACAGGCGTCGAAGCGCATCAGAACCGAATCCACCAGCTCTTGATTCCCATTTTCTTTCTCCTCTTCGGTTATCATCACGTCCAAGGTCGGACAAGATACTTACCGTTTTGTCCTCAGGATCATGGGATTTCAGCTTCTTCATAGGTGTCTTGGCGCTCTTTGAACCCTTTGGTCGGCCCCGTCCTCTTTTAATAAGACCGCTACTCGGAGCAACATCATCATCAGCCAAAGAGTTGTTGTTGGAGTAAGTCGTAAGGTACAATAGCTAGAGGATTGGTGTCCACTAGATGATGCGGGGATAATGACGTGTTTTGAGTTTCATCATTATCACCAGATGCAACCATTTCGTTGTTGGGTTGACACGTTTCCATCTTCTTCTTGGACGTCTTTGAATTTTTTGAACCCTTTGGTCGGCCTCGTCCTCTTTTGCTAGGACCTATGCTGGGATCAACATTAACAGAGTTGGATTCGTCGGATGGTGCAAAGAAATGAAGCGGTGTGGCCACTAATATAGGTTCCGAGGGTGCTGGTGTATTGTAGGCTTCCTCATCAGCGGGTTGAAGCAGCGAGGCTATAGGAATGTGAGGTGTTGCTGTGTAATGGGTCTCATTGTCACCAACGGTTTGAAGTGGTGTAACTCCTTGAAAAGTTGGTGATGAGATGTTCTCCATCTGATTGTTGTCATCGTCAGCAAAGCTCGGAATTAAGTAGCTGAACGGTGTAGCTTCGATTGGAAATGGAGTAGACTTATCCATTGCAAAATAAGTCCTGCATTAAGAAAAAAAAATAAGGGTTGATCAAAGTTCATCATATAGCTGTTAATGTTTCGAAGCCAATTATGAATCTTATCTAAGACTAAAACAACCATTAAATCTTCTTGTTATTCTAATCTCAGTGATAAATGCTTAGAGAAAAGATTATCAAAACAAATAGCACTACATATATACATACAATCATAACACAAAACATCAAATTTACTTTCTGATAAGAGTACAATCTCAATATAACTTATTTTTTAATAAAAATATTTTTTTTAAATTCTTATTTTAAAGAAAAAAATCTTATTTTTTGTAAGAAAAAATCTTATTTTTTTCTTATTTTCCTAATTTTTCTTATTTTTTTTTCAATCTCAAAACTTCAAGAATCAAAAGACTAGAAATGGTCTACCTGGAAAAAACATATCAAGTTCAATGTTCGATCTTATCTTCACAATATTTAAACCGCATAATAATTATTAAAGTACATACCAACATATTTAGATCTGAATTACAGTGAAAACCAATGTATTAACGATACTACTTTCACTTTGCATTTTACTTTCTTAAAAGTAAAGGATAATCAACTATTGATAGGATGATTATAAAAGAATAAAATACAGAGATAAGAGAATTAAATCTGAAATTTGTATTTAAATCATATTTTACAAAATATAGTCTCAATGATAACATCAGCAAAATAAATACACATATAATAAACTAAATCAAAAGATAAGTAAGTTATATAGCGAATTCAACATGAACTATACATTAAAGAGAAAAGTAACCAATCAACACGTACCTTTGAAAGACAAGGATTAAGAAGTAGCTTCAGCTTTCAAAATAAAAGAAGAAAAACAGAGATCGGTGATTAAAGAAACAGAAAAGAAAATATATTGATAGAATATGTTGAGTAACAAATATACTGATTATTGATAGTTGGTAGTGACGAACAACATAAGAGAGCGTCTCTATTTAAAAGGATTTCAACACGATAGGGTGTTGTCTACAAGAAGAATACGAGCCATTAGATCTAGCTTAATTCATCTTAACCGTCTACAATTTGAGTCATAAACAACATTAGATTTTCTTTTGTATTATTCAATGAATCTCATAATAGCCATTGATGTTATTACCAGTTTTGTCTTGCAACTTTTGACTGAAACATAAAAAAAAATCTTTTTCTTCCATTTAAAACAATAAAAATAATATGTATACATATATGTATATATAACTTTCAAATTTGAATGGTTTGAGATAAACATTCCAATTAATACCAAACCTTTTTTTTGGTGAAAAATGTTAAGAATAATACCAAAATTCTGACTGATATTTTGTCTGGAGTCATTGAGTTAAAAAATTCTGTTTTACATACATGTGTGAGAAATTTGTTATTATTACTAGTACAGTATCATATCAAATTCATTATATTTTTTTTTTGTCACAATCAAATTCATTATACGCAATAACATATAGATAGAACATGAATAATGGAAAAAGTCAACATCCCAAGCAGTAGTCGAGTAGTAAAATAAAGCTTTTACATATATATTAAGCCTTAAAAATGGACAAATTTGCTAAGTAATATATGTCATGTGGCACACTACTATAATCTGAAGCACCTATTACAACTCTTTTCTTACATTGTCGTGAGTTTGTATCCGTACATATACAATTACGGTATATATTGTTTTTTAACGTTACACATACACTCCAACCTAACAATTTATTTTTGATTTCCGAAGGTCTCCATTGTCTTAGTTAGTTAAGAAAGCCATTACACGAACCATACACATTTTTTACGCAGAAGTGTATACTAGATATATACAACAAAATTTTGGATAAAATTTCCAACAGCTTCAAATGTATATATGATACTTGCATATTGCTGATAAGATGGATAATGGATCATAATTTTGCCAAGAACACGCCAAGAATTTGTTTTTTTTATCTTCGTTGATAAAGAGAAACAAAGCACTGTCGAAAAACAAAACAAATATGTCGAGATAGTGTAAATACATATATTTTCTATGGTGACTGAATCAATTAGATTAATCATCTAGAAAAATACAACCAGTACATGATAGATAGAAGTAAATTACAGGAAAAACAATTCTTAAAAACTGTCGAGAAGTACAAGCGCAAACACATGCGCTAAGATGCTGACATGCACGCATACTAAAATGCAAACTCATATTCAAACTAAACTTTGTCATCCAACTGGTACACAAGTTATAGCATTCAAATGAAATTTCTTAACGCTAACTCAGTTTGGATAAAGTTCAAAAGGACCTGGATGAATAGAATCATCATATGGAATCCAGAACTCGTTCCATTATATTATCAGTCGTAATGAATTGCAGGTATTGGGTTTTCTACTATTCACTACGACTGATTTCAATTTGAAAACCCTACCATTAAATATTATACTTCATTGATATCTTATGCCAGTATATATCTAGAAAATATATAAATACTTAACATATATATGCAAGCAAGGTTATATAAACCTCTAATCTATTTAATGTTGAAACTCAATGAAGTAAAGTAGATGGACAAGACTCAAGAGATAAGAAATTATGTTATATGGAGCAATAATATCTAACATAAGTTAACTCTTAAGGTGTCAAGAAAACGTAGTCAATATCATGTTTGAAAACGTAAACCCTTCTTTTAGTTCTTACCAATGGGAAGAATACCATACCCAAGAGGACACTACTATCCTCAGCCTCCAGAAACCGCATGAGCACCTGAACAACCTGAGTAAATAACCCTGGAAAAGCAAAAAAAAAAAGCTTGATGTTATAATTTCCCTTAAGAAGTCTAACAAGACCCAGTGACATATGAATACGATACACAAGAAAGAAAACTATAAAACGAAGAAAATAGCTTGACTTCTTAGAGAGTCATATCGAATAATCAGGTTTCTTTTCTTTATGTAAATTAGTGGCCTTCATCTTCTTACAGTCCCCACTAGTCCGAAGCAAAAAGATACCCATTTAGCAAGCATGACCTGAAAAAAGTAAAAATATAATATGATCATAATCTCTACTATAAAACTCACCATGGTGTTCCATTATAATTTCAGTTACGGTTAGATTTCTACCTCCGGCAGTCAATGTTTCTCCAACAATATTTAATCTCTGACATCTTCTCTTATGGAGAAGCTCATTAATCACCAATGTAATTAAAAAATCTCCATAGTACGTACCCACCACCACCAGTTAAGATATATCTACATATGATTAACTGGCAAAACGCTAAAAGTTGAGAATTTGAAGACATAATATAGGAGGCTTGTAGAGAACAATATACAAGAGAAATTATCTTACAGCCTTCAAGAGAGGGAGACTAGCTGATGGGTGAAACCTAATTTCTAGGAGATGATCACGCATTTGTTGTCAAAGAACAGAAAAAAATATATATGTCTGGAAGAAAACTAGCACAACAAATCACAGGCAACCATAAGTAATTTTATGATGATGAAATTAGTTAGTTTAATAAACCTTGAATAAGTACTACCAATACATGATGAATGGATCAAATGATATATATAGGAGAATAGATCTTAAAAGTGCAAACGCATGAGTTAAATTACTGGCAAGAGCTCGTACAAAAACATTCATTGTCATGTTAAAATGTAAATTTATGCATCTATACATCACATATATACTTATATATTTGTTAGGATTCAATCTAAATGTAATACTCAATTGTTATAGCATTCAAGTGATTTTTTTCTTTTTTAACATTCAAGTGAAATTTCTTAATGCATGTCCATTAACTTTTGATGCAAAACGAATGAGATGAGATTTGTAGCTTATTACATGATATTAATACTTGTAGATAAGTGTAGTTAATGTATTATCTACACTTAATTACTACTAATAATCCTGAGAAGTAATTACTTCATTGATTTGATGTTGAAAATCCTAAAATTAACTACTTCATGGCTATCCTACAATCAAATTTACAAAACTATTAACATAAATCAATTCAGTGTTGAAGATCAATGAAGCAATAATATCTCTAACATTTAACTTCATAAGGGGTTATAAAACATGTCAATTAGTCGATAACTTAAACATTTCTACCAATGGAAGAGTATTAGATCCAAAGAAGACTAATACCCTCAGCTTCCACAATCGCATGATGAACAACCCCAGGAGATAACCCTAGCAAAGCAAAACAAAAACAAAAAAGAACATGGTGTTATGTTCTCTTTAGAAGCCTAATTAACAAGATCAATGATTTGCAATAGACAAGGAAACTAAAATTAATATAAAACGAAGGGAAAAGGTCGTATACACTATTTCCGAGGAGATTCAATCATAAAAGGTAGATTAGGTTAGGTTTAAGTGATACAGTGGAATGATGTTAGGTTAATCATAATACTAAAACTTAACAATCCATTATTAAATGTAGATAATGGATTTGCCTATTTTCTAATCAGTTTTTTTCTGTAGCTTCTCTTCCTCTTACAGTACACTAGTTTTAAAGCAAAAGTTACTCAATCAAGCATGACCATATTAAAAAAAAACATATACCTCACAAATCATTCTCCCCATAATAAATCCAGTTACTATTACATTTCTAGTTATGTAATCAGTGTTCTACTATTCCTCTGACCTTATTTCATATGTGCATCTTCTTTTACATATGGATAAGCTCTTTAATCACCAACGTAATCAAACAATCTCCATATATTATCACTATGACCATTTAAGATAGATCTGATTCACTCCTACTGTTTTGTTCCTACCAAAATTCTAAAAGTGAGATTCCCAAGACAAAAATACAGGTTGCTTAGCGAGAACAAAAAGAGAGACAATTTTATACAAAACAAAGCTTATCCAACCGTTATTAATGGTTCATGGCGTTTGATAGAAGATGACTTAGCCGGAGATAGTGTTGATGAAGACGGAGTTACCAACCCCAACATCATCTGCTCATGAAAGGCGGAGATTAGTTAAAGATTGGACAAAACCTAACCAAACGTTGTTAAGGAAAATGATGTCTCTTAGATATTAAAATAAAACTAGATAATAAGGCTTAACAGGCCCATGTATATTATATTAGCTGTTGTTTAGGCCCAAATCTGCCCATTTGTTGTTGAGCTTCTAATAACTGACGTACTCTCAATTCTTTCGGACACATACTGTGGATCTTGTTCTTGTTCTGTCAATATGTTTGAAGAGTGACTTACAAGTTACCGACAGGTACAGCATAGCGTTGCTGCTGAAGGCAATGGTCCAAGTTAAAATGATTCAACCTGAGGTGGATCTCAAAGATTATCAAGAGACAGAGAGCTACAAAGAGAAAAGATTTAGATAGTGAGCGTCTCTTTGTCCGTACTCCGTAGTAATGTTCAAGCATTATTAATACTGGCTAATGGAAGTGAATCATTTAATTCTTACTCTCGCTCTCTTTGCTACAAGGGCAAGAAGACGATGATAAGAACCGGTTGTTGTTGTAATCTATTACTCTCAACATTTTTTATTTACACAATAAAAATAGGGCATTTTTGGATACATCATATATGTTTCTCAGATCTTCAATGTTACTCAATGCTACTTAATAACATATCAGTATTAGTATTTACCAAGAGAAATATAATATACTCTCCACTCTTACTGCTACGATAAACCTGTAAAATACCGAAACTATTGAACTGAACCAGAAGTGCTTCTTAGAAGATCTTTCACATCAGTCAACTCTTTCACCACATCTCTCATTGACGGTCTGTTCTCTGGCCTCTTGTCTGTACACACAAGTGCCAAGTCTGTAAGTAGAATTGCTTGTTCTCTAAGCTTTGTATCCTAGAAGCTCATCCACTAGCCTCGGATCAACGATTGGAGCAACAGTATCATCGTGATCATCATCGTAGCTGCTTAACACAGATCTGACCCAGCTCACAATATCAGTCTCCTCAGGGAAAGATCTGTCCGACTGCTCTCTTTCCCGTTATCAGCTCGAGCAAAACAACTCCGTAACTATACACATCTGATTCCTTGCATCTCACCTGTCTTGTAAGCATTTTCTGTTTTGAATAGCAAAAAGTTCAAACAATGATTAAGCCAACAGTAATCAAAATATGAATAAATGTTAATGCTTGAGAAGTAAGTAAGTGTACCTGGTGCAATGTAACCAGTGGTGCCTGTGATGGTTGCTGTTGAGATAGTCGAGTCATCTAGAATCCTAGCCAATCCGAAATCTCCAATGTGAGGCTCCATCTCCGAGTCCATGAGTATGTTCTCTGGTTTAATGTCACGGTGGATGATTGGTGGATGACAGTCATGGTGTAGATACTCTAGCCCGTGTGCGATCCCAAGGGCTATGTTGAACCTTGCAGACCAGTCGAGAACTGTTTCTCCTTGATTATTACCTCTGTGCAGAACGTCGTATAGGCTTCCATTGGGCATGTACTTGTACAGCATCAGGCCGTTTTCTTTTCTGGATCCAAAACCTTTCCAACCGAACGAGGTTCCTGTGCCTGACTTGCCCGATCGTCTCGATCTCCCTCTTCATGTTCTGGTTTGCACGTACGCTTTCTGCAAAGATGAGTTTCTTCACGGCGTATTCTTCGCCTGGGGCTAATGAGGCTTTGTAAACAACTCCATGAGCTCCCCTTCCGATGATGTACTTGTCGTCTAGATTCTCAGTGGCTGTGAGAACTTTGTTAAGCAAGAGGGAAAGGCCTTCTTCCTCGTCGAGGACAGGAGTGTCTTCTGTCTTGACTCCTCTTTTGCAGCAGATAATAATAAAAACTAGAGCAAAGATCAAAGCCAGTGCAGATAGAAAAGAACCAACTGCTATAAGAGCGATCATCCAGGTGCTAAGTTTGGCTTCTTGACCTTTGCAAGTTTTAAACTCTTTACGGATCAGTGCACTTACCTGAGTGAGAACGTTGAATGCAGAGGCTTGGGTTTCCGGTGAATACTGATGAACTATTTATCAGCATTTCCGGTATTGGACCAGTGAGCTGATTATTAGAGACATCAAGCTGAAAGAAACTACGACTTTGAAGAACAGATAAGTTCCCTGTCAACTTATTATTGGATATGTTGAGACGTAAGAGATCGACAAGACCCCCAAGAAAGGCTGGAATCTCACCGGTGAATCCGTTTCCACTGAGGTCTAAGCTGTTCAGGTGCTTTAATAAGCCAAGAGAGGAAGGAATCTCACCTCCTCCAAAAGCATTTCGAGCTACCCTGGAGATGTAACAGGCGGTCAAGCCCTGCCAAGAACGGTGTAATGGTTCCTGAGAACTGATTATCGCTGAGAACCAAAGTAGTCAAGCTTCTCCAGCTGCTGAAACTTGAAGGAACAGAACCGTTAAGTGAGTTGGAGCCGACATCAAACTCCAGCATTTTCACACAGCCTGATAGCTGAGATGGCAGAGTACCTTCCAGGCGGTTGTGTGAAAGATTCAACCGTCCCAGGTTTTGCAGATTCCCCAATTCTTGAGGTATTAGACCAGTGAGTTTGTTTTGCGAAAAGTCGACTTGTCTGGAGCTTTTTACAGCTTCCCAGGCTGCGAGGGATGGATCCTTCAATGTTGTTGCCTTTGATTTCCACAAACTCAAGACTGTGAGTCTCAGGAAACTCCGGAAGAACACCAGAAAGCTTGTTTCCTCCAAGCCAGATTCTCTCGAGGGTCTTACACTGACCAATAGACGGTGGTATGCTACCATGAAGCTGATTAGAACCCAAGTTAAAATACTTCAACTTCTGTCCATGGCAGAGATTGGGAGGTATCTCCCCTGTGAATCTGTTATCAATAAGATCCACCTCCTCTAAGCTTCTATTCAAGCCCAAACTCATAGGTATCCCTCCATAAAAGCTGTTGTTAAACATCAAAAGCTTCTTGAGATTCTTCAGCTCAGTAACTTCAACTGGTAGTTCCCCGGTGAGAGTGTTGTTGTGAACGACCATCTGTGTCAGACTCTGAATCTTCCACACGCTGATAGGAATCTCACCAGACAGCTTATTCTCGAAAAGCTCCAGGACTTTGTAGCTTCCTTAGCTTGCCCAATGCAGGTGGTATCTCTCCTTGGAGCTGGTTGCCGTTCAGCTTCAAAGTATGTAAGCTGCTGCAGTTCCCAAGCTCGATGAGGGATGTTCCCAGAGAGACGATTATCTCCGAGGTTAATTACAGTAACCTTGTTTAACATGCCCAAGGATGATGGAATGTTACCAGTCAAGTTGCAGTCGATGATGCGCAAAGCCTCAAGGTTACTGCAGTTGCCAATCTCAGGAGGAACACCACCTTCGAAATCATTGTAGGAGAGGTCTAACTTCACCAACTTGTTGCAGTATCTTGAACCGAAACGAATCCTGCCTCCAAGGCTGTTGTTACTGACAAACAGGTCGCTGAGATTCTCGAGCAGGTTGAGACTTTCTGGTAAAGAACCATTTAGCTTGTTCTTGTTCAAGTAGAGATATTCCAGCTTACTGCAGTTCCCAATAGGACTCAGGGATGGGACCAGACAACTCATTGTGAGATAAGGTGAGATCTACAAGCTCTTTCAACCCACCAACACTTGCAGGAATCAGACCGGTAAGATTGTTGCGTTCAAGATTCAGCACTTCTAACAAGGGAAGCTGGAACAAGGACCTAGGCAACTCACCACTGAAGAAGTTTGAGGTGAGATACACAAGCCTCAAGTTCTTCATGCGACCAAAACTGTCTGGAATCTCTCCGGAAAACCGATTATCAGACAAATCCAAGTAGTCAAGTAAGGTACAGTCTCCTAAACCGGAAGGCAACGAACCAGACAAACTATTGCCACTCAGATCCAAAGTGAACAGGCTCTTAAGCTCCCCAATTTCAGAACCTAATTGCCCTGAAACCCCAGACCTACTCAGATTAAGAATCTCGACGTTACTTAATTTATCACAAGTGACACCAAACCAGTGACACGGAGTGGTTTCAGATGTGTTATTCTTCCACGTCGAGTTTACTTCGATTGGTACCGTGTCGAAGTGATTGAGAAGCGAAAGCAAAGCCAAACCTTCGGAGTTTAGAGACGAGACATAATCTACACGGAAAGAGACAGAGAGACAGCAAAGCAGAGTGATTTCGACTAACCCAAGATTCCTCATCTCTGTTTAAATCTGTCGAGAGACGACTTGAAACCCCTCACACCTCACCCAGCCCTGAACCCAGAACGAGAAAGAGAAGAAAGGTGAGAACTTAGGTTACTCTGACACCTCACCAACACTAAACCCAGAAAGATAAATAGAATGAAAAAAAAGGTGAGAACTTGATTTTGAAGGGGACTATGATCGGAATCAATGGCATTTATTTAAGAAAGGAGTTGAGAGTTTGGTGAAAGCGCGCTTTTTTTTTTCACTTGAACGTCAGAGATTGTGAACTTCGCTTTACGAATTTGCTACTTCGACGCTGTTTCGTCGTCACCATCTCCACTCGGAGACTGTCATCTTTTATTCTTTTTCTTTGGGAAATTTGTTATTTATTTTTATAATTTCCCACGTTTTAATTTTCTTATTTAATTTTCTTTTGACATTTCGTCCCTTTGACAAAAGAAGAACTATATGATTATAATCTAGGTATACTGTAACTGTCTTCTATATCTAAAAAAAATATTTTACACTTTGTAATTTTACTACTAAATTGTTGAAACATTTAATAATCATTTTAAAACTTATATGAACAATCTCCAAACAACAAAAAAAACTCAGCCCTGATCCTTTTTTTGGGACAATCTACAAAAAATCTCAGACCTGATCTATAAATAAATTTTGATCTTCCATGGCAATTACAACATTGAAATAGTGACGTCTCTCAACAGTATCAGAAGTCTTATTAAACCACTTACATTTTTTTTTTTTTGAATTATGCTTTCTATCATGATTATAAAATGTAAGCATTCTAAGCGGGTGGTAGTAATTAAATAAAGCATCCTGCTCTGTCAACTTTCTTTTGATTTTTTTTTCAAAAAAAAAAAAACTTTCTATTGAAATATTCAATTGTAAATACTTTTCAGAGTATTCGCACATATGATAATTTTTTACTATACATTTTTAATAATTATGACATTTAATTAAGGGCTCTATTTAATTAATTCAATATTCTTGATAAATATTTTAAATATATAAAATATCTATAAAATCTATTTTATAGAAGAAAAAAACTAGAAGATCTTACTTTCATAAACGGGTATCAATCTTCTAAACTTTATTTTCAATTTATTCCACCAAAAAAAGTTCAAAAAAAAAGAAGTTTATTCCACCAAATGCAATCATTCATGTGCACGATGACATATTACGCACATGGCAATACGAATTAAAAAGTCGAAACCAAGAAAAGTTATTCTTTTATCCATTGACCGCTTCGATCTTATGTTGGTTGGTCGCCACGTTTGCGCGTCCCAGGGTCCCAAACGAATTTAATACGAGAGTCGTCCATCTAGATAACAACAAAGAAAATGTGAGTTTACAACGGAGGATTTAGATAGTGGTCCTTCATCTTCTACTTATCATTTAATTTTCGTTTGTGTTCATTTTTTGAAATATAATCTCTCTTAAAAGGGACATTTTCAAAATAAAAGAGGACAGCGTTAAAGGATTGTCACATGGAATTATTAGACCACCAGGTCTGTAAATTGTGCATACAGATACAGTCTCATAAAGCCCTAAATAAACTCCCCAACGTGACCATCCAAATTCAGTTTCTAGTTCCTCACTAACTACGGGAAAACTACAAAATCAAATGTTCAAGTCGAACGATGTTAAGTTCAAAAAAAAGTCGAACGATATTCATTCTAAAACACATACATGTCTTGGATATCAAGAAACAAAATAAAAATGACATTAACCAAAAGTATGAGGCACTTACACATCCATAAGCATTCTAGTATCGCATCCTTAAGTAGAGCATGTGATATATATTTTCACTCGCAGCAAGTGATTAAAACAGCAAACCACATACATAGCAAATTCACCCTGATGATAGTGTTGAAAATATTTGAAAAACGTGCTCTGCTTCCTATATTAAACTTTATCAAGAGCCTTATACACTAAGATAAATAAAAGCCCAATGCAATATTTAGGAGCCTAAAGATGTGCTAATAAACCCATGTGCTTAGAGTTTTTTGGGCTTCTACAATAACATGGGCTTGTTTTGTACCCTATTATATGGAGCTCTAATAAACTTGTGTACTATAAATAAAACAAGAAGTGATCCCGTTTACATCCTATAAGTTTCAAAATACAACTGAAATTCAGACTAACCTGGTCCCCAATTATCACTAATTATATTTTATTATTACTGGTTTTAGACTGGTTCAATCTTTTTCTACCGCCCGAGTTAAAAGTCTCCCTTCACATGTATTCATTTTAAAGAAACTACGTAAGAAAGCGATTATTTCCTTGGTAAGAAAGAAAACGATTATTCTAAGTACAATGTTCGGAGCATCTCCTACTATAATATTGGGTTTTATCATAAAGTTCTTGGCAGAAAGAAAACAATGTGCAAAACTACAAAATGGAATTTTGGGATAATTAAGGAAATTAATTATTTAGAAACAGCACTAATTATATTTATACATATTCCCCCATCACAGAAGAACAGTGGCAAGCGCACCTCGACAACTGACCAATGATACGCGACACCGTGTATGTAACCGTCCACTCATATTCAATGGTCGAATAAAAGAATGTCACAACCAGTAAGTCTAACGATAACCTTGATAACAAGACAAAAACATTATACTAGTAAAAACTAAAAAGACATTAAATTATACGTAATTCCAATATTATCCTTTTGAGAGAGAGAGAGAAAAAGAGGAAGGCGTATTTTCTTATCTCGCTCCTCCATTTTCTACAGAGAGAGAGAATCGTAATTCCATTTTTTTCTTGAGAAATAGAGAGAGAGAGAGACGAAATCAATCACCGATCAAAGTGCTTCCAATCGATGAAGAAAGCTACGGAATGGAATGTGTTATAGTGATGTGATGACGCGATCTTCGACTCGGTGATTGATTAAGATTCGGAAGCTCAGATTTTTTTTTTAATCTACGCAATAAGAAAAACAAAAATGAACGGTGGTGACGGTGCTGCTGCTGCTTCCTCCGCGGCTACTAGTGGTCCTCCTCCGTCTCTAGAGTGGAGATTCTCTCAGGTCTTCGGCGAGCGAACCGCCGGAGAAGAAGTCCATGAAGGTAATAATCATTCCTTACCGCGTTAGAGATTTGACTTTATTAGATCCGGACTTAAGGATTTTTGATTCGTGGTTTTGGATCTGATTCTGAATGATTAAGGATTAGTGAGTTCTTCCTCTGCTCTGCTTAGTAGGGCCATTGATGAATGATGAAGAATCTCTGTGACTTGGTGGTCTCTGATTGCACTGTTACTAGGGTTTGTAAGTTGTGTTAATTGTGTGTCGAGCTGGAAGTGTGAGAGTTGTTATGCATTTTCTGGTCCATGAGTACTAATGTAACAAGGTGGTTTTCAGACAAATTTAAATTTATTGTCTCTCGGCGTTTTCCCTTGTTGTTGTAGTAGTCTACTTCACTGTTTCACCTTCTCTATGTCATGGAGTAGGATATTCTTTGCTGCTGTTTATGGCATTAATGTGTTTCACCTTCTCTCTATGTCTTCATGAGCTATTTGTCTAAAGGTTATTTTTTTGCCGTGAATTTTTTTTTTCCGCAGTTGACATCATTTCAGCCATTGAATTCGATAAAAGTGGAGACCACCTTGCAACTGGCGACCGTGGGGGACGAGTTGTTCTTTTTGAGAGGACGGATACTAAAGATGTGCGTTCCTTTTTCTTCTTCGAGATTTTTACTTCAGTAAAAAAATTGTTTTTGTGCTGTAATGCATTTTTATGCAATGTTGTTTTCAGCATGGTGGATCCAGGAGGGATGCTGAGGAGATGGATTACTCAGTTAGGCATCCTGAGTTTCGATATAAAACAGAGTTTCAGAGTCATGAACCTGAGGTACATTGCAAGATACCCACCAGATTTCACTTACAAATAAAGTGTGTTGCTACTGCTAGAAAATAATCTCGTTCTCCAATTTTTTTTTTTTTTCAGTTTGACTATCTCAAGAGTTTGGAAATAGAGGAGAAAATCAACAAAATCAGATGGTGTCAGCCAGCAAACGGTGCATTGTTTCTGCTTTCTACAAATGATAAAACCATCAAGTATTGGAAGGTGCGACATCTGGATTGCCTTCTATCTTGTTTCCAAATATTTTAGGTCTCACTTGTGAAAGTGGTCTGGAAACTGTTTGGTCAGAGGATAAATAATTTTTTACCCCCTCTACGCAATTTTTGATCAAACAGGTACAAGAGAAGAAGATCAAGAAAATTTCTGAAATGAATATTGATCCGTCCAATGATCCAGGTTCAAGTAGCTCTCTTCCGATAATTGCTAATGGAGTACATGCCGATAAACCACAAGACTACCTAAGCAAGGACTATCCCTTCCCGCCAGGAGGCATTCCATCTCTGCGTTTGCCTTTGGTAGTTGTATTTGATGGAATATTTTTTTTTCTCCTTTCTTGGTGTCAAATGGAGTTATAGATTTAGGATTCTGAAAACTAAATGCGTATAGATATCCAACCTGTCGCTGCTCGTAGCTTCTCTCCAGAAGAAGGAGTTGATCCAGTAATCTATCTGGTTGATTTGTACTTAAAAGACTTGAGGTTTTGCATAGTTTAATATTATCTGAGTTGTGAAATGTAGGGAGTGTACTAGTTGTCCTTGTTTCCCTTTGTCGTAAGTAAAGATCCGTACCAATTTATGACATGCATTAGTCAATTGCTACTTGCTAGGAATAATGGGTCGTTCTGCATATTTAATTTAGGTGACTAGCCTGGAGACAAGCCTTGTGGCTAGATGCCGAAGAGTTTATGCCCATGCTCATGATTACCATATTAATTCAATCTCAAATAGCAGGTAATCTTTTTCTAAAGTTTTCACACAAGTTATATATTTCACTCTCGATGTCTTTTAAACCACTTTTTTACCATCTTTCTCCTTGATTTTCCATCCCGGGAAAACAATGTTATTATCTAGAATATATTTTGAATTCTATATTCTACCGTTGTCATTATTGAAGATCTTAAATTTCACAACTTATGCATACATGCCTTACAATGCATAGATTTTTTTTGCATTACGATAATGTACCATTCCCTTAATCTTTGAAGCGATGGAGAAACTTTCATTTCGGCTGATGATCTGCGAGTAAATCTCTGGAATTTGGAAGTCAGCAACCAGAGTTTCAATATTGTTGATGTTAAGCCCACAAACATGGAGGACTTAACTGGTATATGCTTTCTTCCATTATTTTGTTAGAAGTTATATCCTGTATTGTCTTTACATTATGGCAATGTTAACAACCCCCTTATTTTGAATTTCTTTTCTTTTCACGTTTACTTTATAAAACGTTATGCTTGTTGAGCATCTTTTTGACTACTACATGGTCTCTACAGAGGTTATTACATCAGCTGAGTTTCATCCAATCCATTGTAATATGCTCGCATATAGCAGTTCAAAAGGCTCCATCCGTTTGATTGATATGAGGCAATCAGCTCTGTGTGATTCTCATACTAAATTGTAAGTTCTGTTCTCCTCATCCTTCTGTCGAAAAGGCTAGTGTTTTCTGGACCTGCAGAGCGGGATTGCGATATGTGCTTAACTAAGTTAGAAATTCTAAGTAAGAAGGGAATATGAATAAGTAGGTTAATTTCATATCTTTCTCTTATCTTGTCGTGAATGACTTGGAAGTGAAGATTATTAGGCTAAAGGTTTCAGTTCCATTGACAATTGTTACTTCCTATCACAGATTTGAAGAACCGGAAGCACCTGGTTCAAGATCATTTTTCACAGAGATAATTGCCTCAATTTCTGATATTAAATTCTCAAAGAATGGGAGATACATACTTAGTCGCGATTACATGACCCTCAAGGTTGGAAATCATATGATTCCCTGGTGTATAGTTATTTCCTGATGGTAGACCAATATAGTTGTATCCTTTCAGTTCTTTCTGATATCTGTCTTTTCTGACGTTTCAGCTGTGGGACATAAACATGGATTCTGGTCCAGTTGCATCTTACCAAGTTCATGAACATCTGAGACCAAGGGTGAGAGCTTAATTCTGTGGCCATCTCTCATTTGGTGATTGTCTTGAAAACTAACCACATTTTGTTTTCTCCCGGTTGCAGCTATGTGATCTCTATGAAAATGACTCCATCTTTGATAAATTCGAGTGTTGTCTGAGTGGTGACGGATCGAGGGTAGCAACAGGCTCTTACAGGTTTGATTGTTTGTCATCTGGTCAATTTAAGACTATTCTGTATAAGAGAATGAACAAATGTCAATGTTTATTATGTGTGAAACCAGCAATCTATTCCGCGTATTTGGAGCGTCTCAAGGAAGTACTGAAGCTGCAACGTTGGAAGCTAGTAAAAACCCGATGAGGTAAATGGAAAAAAAAAACAGAGAACATTGATAGTCAAACCTTAAGTCATAGAAGTTTATATTGATCAATCGCAATTTACATTAGGAGGCAGATCCAGCCACCTGCCAGATCTTCCAGATCTATGACAAGCGTGGTTAGACGAGGTTAGTGGTCACAGTAAAATACATTCAAGCTTTTACTGTTTTCTTGTGAAGTGAAAAAATTGTGTGTTTGGATGCAGGATCAGAGAGTCCTGGATCAGATGCGAACGGGAACGCACACGATTTCACAACTAAGTTGCTGCATATGGCTTGGCACCCAACAGAGAACTCAATTGCTTGTGCAGCAGCCAACAGCTTGTACATGTATTATGCATGAACTGGAGAAAGAAGAAGGAACCAGCTTGCTCCATCTTAACTTTCCATTTTCTCCCTTTTCAAGCTATCTCTGTCTTTTTCTCTCACTCTCTCGTTTAACAACCAAAGTGATTATGTAACCAGAACATTGTAGTCGTAACAGTGGTATGCTGTGACCAAGACCAAAGCAGGAAAAAGCAACAGTAGGTAAAACAAATGTTGGGTTGGCGAAGAAAAGGAGATACCTTCCGACCAGAAGTGTAATTGTCTGAAAAGGAGAAACCTAGGCTGTCTTTTGTTTTGGGTTGCGAAAGATAATTTTTTATTTCTTAGATTCAATTATATTAACTCTTTTAAGAAACAGCTTATGTTGTGTGGGATTTTTTTAGTACGAGAATGAGACGATGGGGAGGTTGTGCTTCAAATTTGTTTATTGATTCTTTTGTCATATCTTCTTCTTCTTGAACGCCTTAGCTCTGTCTACAATTGTGTTTTCAGGCACCCTTTCGTGATCTTTAACCGCTATCCACAATAAAGTAGCTGTATCCTCATATTTTTCGTTTGTAAGAACTAAGAACAATATTATCAGTTACTAACACTTCTTTTTTCTTTTACTTTTAGTAGAGACTCTTGGATATTGTGAATAGTTACTTAGTATGCAGGCAATTCTAGTTACACTAGTGAAAATGCCTCTTTAAATATAGAGGACAATATATTAATACTACCTTCTCAAACAGTGTAGAGAGCAACGAAACATGGCCACGCGACGGTAGATAGACGAAAGTAATAAACCCTTCAACTAGTAGTCTAGTACATCACGTGATAGACAAGTCATCCCTAAAAAAAAGAAAAGGTCATCCACAGTGTATTTTCGTGGCGCTACGGAGTTGAATCGAGAATAATTTTTCTTTCTCCGTCCTAGTTTTTATATTACATAGTTATCTAAAGGCGTGAGGAAGAGGAATAGAAGAAGCTTCTTCTAGTTCGGACCTTCTGATGATAACGTCTAAAATTCGAGAAATATGTATATTTATTTATTAGCTAGGGATATATACACACATACTAGTGTTGTGTTGTTTGTTAGGTGATCGACGGCCAAATGTTTCTTTTTTCATTTTTAAAATATTTTCTTAGTGGATATGATGAAGAGATCAGATTGATGAATCCTGGAAGATGTGGCCACCAAAGAAAAGCTTCCGGTAATCTCTTAACTCCAAGAATATTCCATCCTCTTAAGATTTGTCACTTCAAGATTCCTTCCAGCTTTCCTCCCTACTCACTAGTGCTTTCTGATGCAATTATTTATTTTATTTTAGTAAATAAAGATAGAGAAACGGATTAATAGGTGGAATATTCTTTTGTCTCATGCCCGCGTTTCTCAACTGCCTAAAATTCCACATAAAAGGAAGCCAATCTAAAATAATAAATACCGTCAACACCGTTGGATCAGCACACCTAGTCATTTTTGACCTACAACGTCGTCATCATCCAACGGTTAATAAAAATAAGAAGCAAATTCCAATTCTTGTTCGCATACGCGCAAGGTAATATTCCAAAGGCATCTTCCGAGAAAAAACCCTATTCGTATCTCTCTTCCACTTGTATATAAATCACACTCATCTCCTCCACATTCCATAACAATCATACGTAAATTATACAAGGTTTTTCCACAAGATTCTTGTTCAGCTTTCTCGGACAAATGGCTAACAAGAACAACATTGTCATCGTATTTGATTTCGACAAGACGATCATCGACGTGGACAGCGATAATTGGGTCGTCGATGAACTTGGCTTCACTGATTTGTTCGACCAGCTTCTCCCCACTATGCCTTGGAACTCCCTCATGGTTTGTTTAACTCGATCTCTAACCTGATCTTCTGTCCGAAATTTTAAGCCAACCCTTAAACCATATATTTGGTTTTTACATAACAGAATCGGATGATGAAGGAGCTTCATGTTCATGGTAAAACCATTGAAGAAATCAAACAAGTCTTGAAAAGAGTCCCCATCCATCCTCGTGTCATCGCTGCCATCAAATCTGCTTATGCTTTAGGGTAATTCCAAATTTTAATCTCGTCTGATTAGGATTTAAACTCTTTTTAAAGAGAAAAGACATGAACATGTTTTTTTCTTTTTGACACGAACACGTTCGTTTATACAGGTTTGGTAATTTTCCAGGTGCGAGCTGAGAATAGTGAGCGACGCGAACACGTTATTCATCGAAACGATCCTTGAACATCTCAAGATTCGTGAGTATTTCTCCGAGATTAACACAAACCCTGGACTTGTAGATGAACAAGGAAGGTTAATAATCTCTCCTTACCACGACTTCACTAAATCCTCCCACGGTTGCTCTCGTTGCCCTCCTAACATGTGCAAGGTATGCTTTACATGCCCTACTTACGGTTAATATGTTATCTTCGAATCTTTTATACGCTACGATCAACTCATGTCGTGTGTTGAATCTATATATGCGGATTGACTTGTGTGTGTTTCTAGGGTTTATTAATGATTTTAAATTTTTATATAGGGGTTGATAATTGAGAGGATTCAAGCTTCTTTTGCCAAAGAAGGAAATAAGATGAAGATGATCTATCTAGGAGATGGTGCTAATGATTACTGTCCGAGTCTTAGACTCAAATCTGAAGATTGCATGATGCCAAGGAAGAATTTCCCTGTTTGGGATTTGATTAGTCAAAACCCGTCCTTGGTTAAGGCCACGGTTAAAGACTGGACCGATGGTGAAGCTATGGAAAGAATGCTAATGGGAACGATCAACGAGATTATATCATCAGATGAAGAAGAAAAGGAGAAGATGTTGAGCTCTGATCATTGCAAGATGTCTGTTGGGATTGTTCACGAGCCTTTGGTGCCTCTTGCTCTCCAAGTTCCTCTTAATCTCGTTAAGTGATTGATGAAGAGAACGAGGAATCTAAGATTCTTTTGTTTCGAATATAGTATTATATTTCTCATGTACTGGAGAATATTGGTATAAGATACCTAAAGTTGATTGTTTTGGATTGGTATTTGATGTTACTCTCTTGAAAGCTTAACGGGCCTTACGTCGGAATCTTAATAGACTCACGTATTACCAAAGTATTCAAGCTGTGTACGTAGCCTGTCGCAAATTTTGTCGGTTAATCAAAAGCTCATGGTTCAAATTTTCACGACTATGACCAGTACTAAACTTTAGAAAATCTATATTTTTGAAATTAGTTTTACTAGGACGAATATTCAATATGGGACACCATTTGTTGTGTTTCTATAACATCTCGATATATGGTAAAATATGTTTAAAAGTTCTAAAAGAATTAGTTTGGTTAATATGTCATTAAATGATATTTTATCTTTTCAGTCACTTGTCTATGTATGAGCCAGTGACCAGTGTGATAACCTACCGGCAGGGACGGTTGAAGCTTTACATTTAATTTTCTTGTTTTAATATTCTAGTCATCATAGTTTTAAAAAAAAATCTAGTCATCAGAACTTACATAGAAAAGAAAACAAAAACAATAAAAGCTAATAAACAATGGTAACAATAAGATTTTAGTGACGATAGATTTGAAAAACCTTAATGCAAATAATCCATATGTGATATAGTCTATAGCAAACGAAGATCATTTTATACTTGGGGAAGTAAAGGACTGGTTTCATCACCGTTTGTGTACATGTCTTCGGTTTTCCAAACAGCTGCGTGTAACAATACAACCACCACGCCTACCACAACGGCCACAGCAATATTGAGCTTTGCATCGGTTAAGAAAAGGACCGAGAGAGTGAGCACAGACATGACGATAAGGACGACACGGTGGTCGATCTCGCGGTCGAATACAGTGAGCGGTTCGTCGCGGAGGAAGTATAGGAAGAGCCACGCACCGATAAGGGCCAGTAGGATAAGGAGGGCGAAGGGTTTCCAGATCAGACTGAGGAACACCTGAGAAGAGGACTACGATGGTGTAGTTGGTTTGGAAATAGACCATGTTGGTTTTGATTCTGGTGATCACTGAGGGCTATCTTACGCGGGAAGTGGAAGGAGCGTAGGTCGAGCATCTGCTTCCATGGGCGGCGCGTGGCCAGGCCGGGTCTTACGTGGTGGTTGTTGTTGGTGCGTGTGATGTACTCCAGTGTTGGGGCTAGGTCGTTAGCTGCTGTCGGATTTGTACCGTATATTGTTGTCATGTTGGTTCTTCTCTTTTGTGATAGCGAAGAGTAATAAATTTTTCTGCCAATGTGATATGTGAATAGAAATCTGTACAATGGAGAGGTTATATAAAGTTTTTATTTTCAAATAATATAATAAAATAATGAGTTATACAAAAAGATGTGAAATGTGAGATGCGGTAGAAAACAGCTAATAACACTGATAAAACATACCACTTACGAAACATTTTTAGAACTGATTTTGATGGGATGTTTTATCACATAAGCATCAAAATCAGTTCTAAAAATGGTTCTTAAGTGGTATTAGAGTTCATTTCAAATAGAGTGTACTTAGTTTTTTTTTGTATATAACCTGTTTTAACTTTTAGATTATGTAATTCTCAACATGATTTGTGGTGATCATATTATCATGATTCTTGATTATAGTTTATGATCTCATAAACTGGAATAGCTTGCTGATTAGTGGTCATAATTGACAATCGTCTTTGGTAGATGAAATGTCACGGAAAGAAAAAAAGTTATAGCAAAGGCAAGACTTAAAAAGATGTAAACCCCACAATAATAATAAAACGACAGGTGAAAGGTGCCACGGGGGCAAGAACAGGTCACGCTGGCATTGTCTCAATTTATAAAGTAAAAGGAGGTGATATCCAGTGAAAACAAACCACATGGGACTGTATAGTAAGAAGAGAACGAGGAGAAAACTGCAAGTCATGAAAGGCCAGGCCATAAAGAGCTGAGACTTGCCGAGTTACTTTTCTTTTCTTGCATTATTGAACAATCAACAAATGAACATGCATAGATCATTCATGGCCACCACTCCTCCAACTTGAAACCTGTATATTCTGCTAGTCTTGTTATTATGATGAAGGATGGTATGATAATAAATTATGATGTTTTTTTTTGAACCTTAATAAATTATGATGTTTCAGTGATGAACATATTGCATGTGGATGAGAAATTCTCAATGTTTTTTTTTGGGTAGAGATTGTAAAAAAGGACTAAGAATCACATCACTATATAATAACTAGCTAAATCTAGATGATTAATTCCCTCCGTTTCAATATAGATGCTGTTTTAGATGATTTTTTATTTCATAATAGATAATTTTTTATTTTATAATAGATGATGTTTTCACAAATCTAATTAATTTTATTTTTATCAAAAACTATGTAACCAACAATATTTTTTAGAATTTATATTTATAACTAAAACAGTTATATCTAATTATATTTTAATGTTACTTTTAAGAACAATAAATAAATTTCTTAATATATGTGCATTAAGGCAAAACATCTAATACAAAATGGAGGGAGTATATCATTTTACAATGGCGATTAAACCAGTGAATACAAGGAAACATTTTGCATCAGGCCGATATCATGTTGCGTGTATGCATTTGTTCATGTCTTCTTGCGAGACGTGATTCAAGTGCAAAAAACCAAACAATAACAACGATCATGATGGTGCCGAAAAAAACGAAAAGTTCAAACGATCATGATGGTAAGACTATGCTATTTTGTTCAAGTTAGTCTAATGATAGTGATAGTACTGTTCAAATGCCAATAAGATTTTAGCAAAATATTGATGAAATTTATATTCCTCTGAGTACTATTTTAAATGGTGTTTAAAGAAAAATATTTTGTTGCAAAATAATTGATGTTTTCATTATTTTAGATAAATTTTAATATCATTTGAATTTTGTGATCAATTAAAAATTAATATATTTTTATTGATTAGACAAATATCATTTAATAATATTTGTATGTACCAAAAGTAAATTGTATAAAATTCGTAATTTTCTTCTACATGCTAAAGTCTTAAACATCAATTATATTAAAACAGAGGAAGCATCATACGTCTATAAAATTAGAAAATATTAATTTTATACCAGGCTTAAAATTTTCCCTAACAAAATATATGCTAAATGCAGTCAAATTGTTTAAGTACTATTAATTTTAAAATTGTGCTAAACACAGACAAACTTAAAATATGTCCATCATTGAGACATCAGAATTAACTGTATTCAATTTCTTGATAATATAATTTTTAAACATATGAAAACACTGTTAAAGAAAAAAGGTTTAAACATACTTTATATTAAAAACAAAAAATCTAAAACCGATTCTTTATAAAATTAGATGTCTTAAAATGGTGAAAATGATATATATAATATTATTTTTAATTATTTCTGAGAAGTTTTTTTTTTTTTTGAACACCAATTTCTGAGAAGCTTAAAAACCCAAAATATCACCTATCCCTACTAGGATTGAACCGAACTTTAGAATAGAGATCCAAAATATTTCCAGACCGGACTAACAAATTACGAAGTCTGCAGATTTTAAGCCGGACCTCAGTTGTTCAAAAGAAAAATGCCGGACTTGCGTAATTGACAACCCTACCAATAATCCTTCAAATAATAATCTTTGCAAGTAGCAACTATATATTTTTACAGTCCAAGGAAACTCAGAAATTAAACAGTAAATCAAACATAAGACACAATAATAATAGTTGGTTGCAGAGTTTACAATATAATAACGAGACTCAGAAAGTGCAGTGATCCTTTAAGACCTGCCTCGCGAGATCAAACGCTCCACTGTGCTTATATAACAAATGCAGATTGTGAGCAGCCTCTTTGCGTAGGTCACAGTTAACAGGTTTACGCTCTTCCGCAACATTAGGTTCTTCGTTTGGGAGTTTCGGCATTGGATACTCTTTCTCGTAGATCGCTAAAACCTTCTCGTAGTAAGAAGCCGCAAGAGTCACAAGCCCTACGTGATGATACGCCCGAGCAACGTTATACAACGCCTCTTGACTGTTACTGCAGATCCTTATATTGTTGTATAGAAACGCAAAGCCTTGAGCAAGACACTCATGCCGGTTCTTGAGTCGGAAACCGAGTGCTAAGTTGATTAAAGCAGCTCCTGAAGATGCAGATATTAAGATAATGAAACTTCTATCTAACTGATTAGCTAACTCGAGAAAGCGAAAGATAGAACAAATATGCTTACCTACGCAGAGGTTAATCAAAGGGCTCTCTGGCATTAGTTTATATGCTTCAAGGTATTCTCTTGCAGCATCTTGATGCCGGCTTGTCACGGTGAAATGATGACCAGCGATCAGAATAGGCGGGACGCAATCTCTGTACTTGCTTCTTAAGTGATGCATGAACTTAGCGTCACTCGAATGCCCTTTTCCCTTGTCTGCGGATTATATCATACGATATTTTAATAATACCGCAAACAAAACCAGGTCGACTAAAAATGAAAATGCCGCTCTGTTATACCTTGAAATGACTTTGTAATAGCAGTTCCAGGCATTCAAACAACGTGGATGTTCCTGAATGACAGATCTTACACAGTCAGGACCACAGCTTTGGATCCAGAGTATCACATGATATTTCTGTAAACATCAAAAGAAGAAAGCGGTGTTAACCATAATAAACCCACGAAGACGACTTATCTATAAGTCTTGAAGATAAAACGGATATCGAGGTTGGGGTGATAGGAGATTGATTACTAGCTCCAAGTGACTGAAGCTCTTTTTTCTTCTCAACAGGTAGCATTTTTGCATCCAATCTACGAGCCAGGTTAACTATCTCCAGAGCTTCCCAATACCTTTGCAGCGATGCAAATGCCTTGCACAACTACAAGACATGCAATTTAAGGAGTCATGACAAACATAAAAGGAAGTTATACGGTCATAAGCAAGAAAAATATGTAGAAGGGAACGGTTAATTACATCAACAAAGAGACGGTGATACTCTTCGTCCTTCATAGCTTCTTCCTGAGTAGAGAAGTCAAAAGTATAACCGCGGTCAACATAAAAGGCAAAAGCATTTCAGGTAATTAAAACAAAGAGGACATAACCGCCAGGGATGTTGTCACCCACGATAAGTAACTGAATTTGACTAGGTTGAAACACAAACGTCTTGTGGTACAAGTTTTTATCAGGTAAAACATGGGAGGGTAAAATTACGTGCACAGTAGATAGATAGATACCTCAGATTCAGAGCAGATATCTTCGTTATGAGCTTTGACTAGCAGCCCGATCTCTGATTCTTTTTGTTTCATTTAATGTTGCCCTGTCTTTGCGCCACTTTTTGGGTCCGCCTCTCAACCTAGCCCAACATGTTTCGGAACAAAAGTTACTAATAATGTTCAGACAGAAACGGCAAGCAAGACTTAAAGAAAATGCTGGATATATTTTTTTTTACTCACTCGGAAGCAAAAGCATCTCTAGGACGTCGGCGTCTTTTATTTCTTTGAAGCTCCGAAAGACCCGATCGTTTTCTTTTTCCCTTGACCTAAACGTTTTCATGAGGCCGAATGCAAGTACAGTGTAAGACGCCAGCATACAAAATATTTCTATCAAACCCCTTTCTCTGCTAATGCTAAATGATAAGAACCCTAACAAAAATGCTGGAAGTTCAGATGGGTCCAAGTACTTTTTTCTTCAAGAAGCAGTTACTATTTATGCTATGAATTTCTTTAGCATATTTATTATATGACACTTGAGTACAGAGCTATTACCGTCCGCCGCCAAACCCACTTAAGAACCAACTGCAATGCTGTATTGGCATATTCCTCAAGCATCCCCTCTGAATAATAGATCTGACAAAGATGCATCCTGATCTTTTTCTTCTTCCACCATGCCTTCTGTTTAGTAGTATCAAGATCTACGCTTAGTGAAAAGAACCGTTGTTAGCAAAACTGATATCTTATGACAAAACAGTTGGATGCGAGTCGCATAACAAACATTTGGAAAAAAAAAACACAAATCATTACTTGTACAAAGTTTGCCATCAAATCTGTCGAAGTGATATTTAATAAGGTTTTGTAACATGCAGGTAAACTAAGCCCTCGCTTATAGACAATACGGCCAAGATAAATATGATTTTTTTTTCTGCTGACCTGGATTTTCCGGAGGAGAGAGCACTGATATAGCTTCATCTCGTTTGCCATCTTCTAGGAGAAGTGAAGCCAGAGTTATGCGAGCATCAATTGTATCACTGAGTTCATTCAAAGCTGAGGGAATTTTCAGTTAGCAACAAATGGAAAAAAGCTAACGAGAAACCGAAAAATAATAAATAATAAGATTTTGAATAATTTGCAAGACACTGAAAAAATCATAAAAGATTTTAAGTTTGAGGACCTTCACAAAACTATCCCATTTAATTAACCAGGAACAGAACATGGTGAAATTGCATCTCTATCAAGAGGGGGATATGCAATGCGGATTATGCATATATCTAGAAAGATACATAAGCACTAAGTACAACTAAATCAACCTCTTACTAAATAAATTAAGGAAGTACCTTTATAATAGAAATTGATAGCCTGTTCTCGGTTTGCCAACGACATATAACAGCGAGCAACTTTCACAAACCAATCCCCATTCTACAAGGAAAACCACAACTAAGTTACATAAGGGACGAAGCAAAAGTTGTAAGAGAAGAAACAATCCGAGTACAACAGCTCATCAACTTACATTCACAGTGTCATTGACTGCTAACAAATAGTATTTGAGAGCAGAGTGAAAATTCCCAGTGTTTGTTAGCTCATCAGCCAAATAGATGACGAGATCTGGCCGTTCAGATACAGCCTCCCGTGGTAGAATACTTAAAACAATCTGCAGATACGGTAAGTAACATCATTCACAAGAGAAGGTATATCAACTTTTTGAAAAGAGACTGCAAATCATACTAAAGATCAAAACATAACAGAACTGATATACTTCACATGGTGTAAAAAAGTGAGACATGACCAAGGCAAACCACATTCTCTTTTCGTAGATTTAAAATCTCTTTTTTTTTTCCCAAATCTTGTTATCCATCTATTAAATAATTAGAGGAGTGTACAGCTTTAAAGCAATCATTGGGACAGAAGATTAGCAGGTTTGTTTATAATGTAAGATGCACAAACCTCTGCTTGCTCCATTTCTTTGAGGCGAACATGACAGATGGCTTGTCTGATTTTTAAGCTGGAAGGCAGTTCCTTTCCTGGATTGTAAATTTGGCGCACATCATGAATATACTTAAGAGCTCTATCATAGGCATTAATTTGCATCAAAACATCAGCCAGTAGATCCAATATATCGGCTCCCACTTCAGATGGATGAGATTTTATATGGTCCTCTAAGTTGTTTGCTGCTCGTTCACCCTCGCCGGATTTTAGAAAATACTGAGAGACCAAATAAGCAGAAACTAAATCACAGAGATTAGCAACGAGAATAAATTCCAACTCATTCAGTATCTATACCTCTGTCCCCCACTTGAGTGGCTCAATTCTCTTATTAGGCCACCGACGAAATATTTGCTCATAGGTTTCGGCAGCTTCTTTATATCTTCCAGCACGTACGCAGAGGTCTGCATATTCATATCTCAAAGATTCGTTCTCTGGATCTGCTTGTATTGCTTTGGACGCATAATTTCTTGCTAACTTCATGTCCCCTTGTTCCCTGAAATCAATAAAGTTTTGTTAGTTAGCTTGGCACTGTCAAAAAACAAAAAATCTATACAGTAAACAAAACAGCTTCCCTGCCTGCTTCCCGCGTTTTCGTTCTACTTTTTTCCATATAAACATTAAATTCTTGCTACTTAATTTACTTGCAAGCATATAGTAGTATCATCATTTTTTCCGTGTTTGCCCATTTCTACTGTACAAGATAAAGGCTGGCATGATTCATGAACAAAGAGAACTTACATGGCCCTCTCGTAAATCAAGATCCAAAAAGGTGATTTTGGACCTTTTAAATTTGCAGCAATCTTCAATGCTTCAGTAGAAGATGAGTCGGTCTTACCAAGTTTCTCAGATACAAGAGATAGGCAATGATACGCATTATCGAAGGTTGGTGCTTCCTTAATAATCTCTACTAAAATAGGTAAAGCCTGGAAAAAAGTAAAACAACATAAATCAAGATCAGTCCACAAATATAAATAAATATGACACACGCACTATTTTGGAAAAAAAAAACAGCAGTTTCTGAAATGTAAATAGTCAAAACGGTATTGTGGTATAGAAAAATCAGTTTATTTTTTTCAGAAAATTATGAAATGTGTTACTGAGCCACGCTATTCCTCTCTAAAAAGCACGATATCACAAAAAATAAACACTTCATCTAGATTACCTACCTCACTGTCTTTATCACCCGCGTAAAGAAGATAAGCCTCACTCAACTTCTTACGAATTTCAGGTGAAACTTCTTTATTTGACCCCTTTCTTCTACCCCTTTTTTTATTCTGCAGAAGTAATATATACATTGTGAAACTTTTGTAAAAAAAGTAAGCATATGCAGAGTTGCCAGCTTCTCCCCAATCATATAATTTCGTGGAGTGTAGCACAAGAGAATGCACAAGCGAAGCAGAAGGGATTCCAAAGAGGTTCAAGAGAGCAAACATTCAAGTACCTATTTTTTTAAAGAGTTAATGCTAAACAATAGACAAAAGGTCAAATTTTTTTTGCTGCAAGAGAGACATTGTGATACAAGTTAACTCGTGAAATATATAAAAAGAAGCAGTCCTATGAGAACGCACCTTCCTTTTCTTTCGTCGGCGGCCAGGAATAGATGAGTTCCATGTATTCCTTCTCGCCCGAGATGTTAATAGCATCAAACTTGCCTCTCTTCTCTGAGCCATCACTGTCACACTCGCAAAAAAAAAATCAACTTAAAAGATATGTTGGGGGCAACACAAGGGGAGTACTTGGCCAACTAAAAGCTACTTGAACGGGAATTTAGAATTACAATTGAATCACTTGGGAGAATTTAAACAATTTATTCTCACTGCCACAATCTCAGAAAATTAAGTGACTCAAATTTATTGTGACTCACTGCATCCTGAAACATTATACGCAAATAAATAGGATATAGTGGGAAAAAAAACTAACCGTCGAGAATCAGCAAGTGCTTTGCGTTTCTTCTCAGCCAGAGCTCCATATTCAAGACGTTCCAATGTGGTAGGAATTCCACTTCCAGCTTCAGAGTCATCCCCTTCTTCTTCTTCTTCTTCTTCTTCTGACTCATCTCACTCTCCCTCATCATCATCATCATCATCATCATCATGTACCTGGCCTCCTTCATCACTGTTTTCGTCTTCATCATCATCATAGTTATCACCACTACCATCACCACCGTCTACTTCCACATTGCTTGGACCCCCTTCTAACACAGAAAATGACTTTTCCTCATCTTCTCCCGCCACACCCTTTCCCTTATCTTCCATCCTCTCGAGAAGACAAGGATACACAAACCAAAAAAAAGAACTCTCTTTTGGATACTTACTTCCCTCAAGCTTCACTATCTACAAAAGTTTCAAGGACAACGAATCAAAAATAGTCGACATCTTTCTACATGACACTGAAACCAAACATATTCAATTGCCCGAGAAACAAAAAGGCTCAGAAACCAATACAGATCGAAAGCAAGCCCTGAGATTTTTTCGTTAAGTTTTCAAAAAAACAATGAAATTGAAGAAAATTGTTACCTGAAAATCGGGTTGCTCACGGCGTAGGATACGACGGAGTTGCAGAGCCCTTTCACGGATGTTAAAGAGGAGGGTAAAAGGTCTTCTTCTATCAAACCAATCTCTCAATCGGATCGATAAACCGGCCGGTTCTGCCTCGTTTGATAGATGGGAAGCTCAACGATGTCGTTTCGTGAAAAGGAATTAAACCCGATCCTTAAAGAGATGATAAAGTTGTGTGTTCTTCAGGTAACCAGTTTGAAAACGAGTTACAGTCTTTAAGATACTTCTAAACAGAAATAATCCAACACAAGAAAAATCAGCTCTTGAAAGCAAAAGAAAAAGACACTAATGCTTGACTTAATAATTGAAACATAGATGATAAGAACTACGTGTGGACAATTGAAGTAAAAAACAAAATTCTTTGAACTACAGATGTTCTGACAAGACACAATAGCATCAAAATAATAAGCAATATAAGAAAATTTTCACATAAAACTGGAGGATTAGAGGGAAGCCCCCACTGTACAATATGTTGGAGATAAACATGAAGATAACTTAAGGAGCAAGACAAAGCAATCCTAAGAGAATTAGGATTAGGATAGTTAATACCTAAGAGTTTAGGAAATCTATTAGCTATATATATTGATATGCAAGAGTGTTGCATAGATATAGAGTTTATGAGTTTGTGTTAGAGTGCTTGAGTTTTGAGGAGTTTCTTAAGCTAATAAAGAGAGTTCTTTATTGAGTTCTTGTGTTCATATACAAACAACTGAGATAATATTTGGTATCAGAGCCAAACTTGAGAAAGTTAATCAAGAGGAAAGATGGGAGATATAGTTGCGACTAAAACCGATAAAGGAGGTTCATCCTCCATCAAGTGTCCAATGTTAACCACCACGAATTATACAGTTTGGGCGATTCGCATGAAGCTACTACTCGACGTTCATGAAGTATGGGAAGCTGTCGAAGGAACTAACACCGAAAAGAGGAAGAACACCATGGCAACCGCTCTGATTTGTCAATCTATACCAGAAACCTTAGTTCTACAAATTGGGAGCCTTGACTCTGCAAAGAAGGTATGGGATGCAATCAAAACACGTCATGTTGGAGCTGAGAGAGTTCGAGAAGCCCGACTTCATACTCTAATGACTGAATTTGACCGCCTAAAGATGAAAGAAACCGAGAAGATTGATGAGTTCGTCGGAAAACTATCAGAGATGTCCTCGAAAGCAGCCACATTAGGGGAAACGATTGAAGAAACAAAACTAGTAAAGAAGCTGTTGGGAAGCTTACCGCGCAAGAAATATATATTTATGGTTGCCTCCTTGGAACAGACACTAAATTTAAAAACGGCAAACTTCGAAGACGTCATAGGACGTTTAAAGACATTTGAGGAACAAGTAAGCGAAGAAGAAGAAGATACGCAGGATCAGAGCAAACTAATGTATACTAATGCTGAATCACAACGAGATTATCAAGGAGGACGAGGCAGAGGTGGTAGATTTTATAACAGAGGAAGAGGACGCGGGAGAAGATATTGGGACAATAGAGATAATTCACGGTCTTACTGGGAAAGTCGAGATACCTCGAAGATAACGTGTTTTAGATGTGATAAACAGGGACACTTTGCAGCAACGTGCCCTGACAGATTGTTAAAATTACAAGAGACTACGGAGAGCAAAGATGGGGATATAACTCAAGAAGCTGACAGACTAATGATGCATGAGATCGTCTACCTAAACGAACGAAATGTAAAGCCTAAGATTTTTGAGTCTAATACCGACAGTGACAGAGTATGGTATTTAGATAACGGAGCTAGTAACCACATGACCGGGAACCGAAGATACTTCAACTCTCTAGATGATAAAATTACAGGGAAAGTTCGATTTGGAGATGACTCAAGAGTGGATATAAAAGGAAAAGGATCGATTCTATTCGTTAGTCAAGATGGGAAGAGAAAAATACTTGCAGATGTCTACTATATACCGGATCTTAAGAGTAATATTATAAGTCTCGGGCAAGCCACAGAGTCAGGATGCGATGTTAGAATGCGAGAGGATTACCTTACTTTACATGACAAAGATGGGAATCTCATTGTGAAGGCACAAAGGGCAAGAAATCGACTATATAAAGTAGTAATGGAGACTGCAGAACAGAGATGTCTGAAGACGGAGGGAGTTTGTGAGTCTTCTCAGTGGCATGCGCGCCTTGGACATCTCGGAGCAGATGCACTAAAGATGATGATAAGCAAGGATCTTGTTCGAGGTCTCCCCGAGCTGAAGATTGAGAGAGAGATTTGCAGCTCCTGTCTACGAGCCAAGCAAACAAGAAAACCATTCCCACAATCAACATCATATCGTGCAAGTAAAGTACTTGAGTTAGTACATGGTGACCTCTGTGGACCAATAACACTACAAACTGCAGGAAGAAATAGATATATATTCGTGCTCATCGACGACCACTCGCGCTATATGTGGTCCATATTATTAAAGGAGAAAGGAGAAGCATTCGAGAAGTTTAAGAGTTTTAAACACATAGTTGAGCAAGAGACAGGAACAAAGATAAAAACACTAAGAACAGATCGAGGAGGAGAGTTCACTAGTACAGAGTTCCGAGTGTTTTGCGAGAAGGAAGGAATACAACGACATCTGACTGCTCCATACACGCCACAACAGAATGGGGTAGTAGAGAGGCGTAATAGAACGTTGCTAGAGATGACAAGAAGCTTGCTGACACACACGAGCGTACCAAATCACTTATGGGGGGAAGCAGTTCGGCACTCTACATACATAATAAACCGTATCGCAACCAAGACGCTAGTCTCTCAAACTCCATACGAAGCATTCAAAGGAAGAAAGCCTAATATTGAGCTCATACGAGTATTTGGATGCGTGGCTCATGCAAAGGTGGAGACAGCAGGATTGAAGAAGTTAGACAGCAGGTCTCGTACTCTGGTGCACTTAGGAACCGAGCCCGGTTCAAAAGCCTACAGGCTGCTTGAACCCACGCATCAAAGGATCTTGGTTAGCAGGGATGTCGTATTTGAAGAAGAAAAATGTTGGGATTGGAATAAAACAAAAGGAAAAGAAGCAGAGGAACCAGGGAGTTTCAAAGTTATTTTTGGAGAATATGGTAACCAAGGCCTCAAGAAGATTACAGATGATGGATTTAAAGATAAAGAGACAGTTAAAGAAGAGAGTATTGATGCAACTGAGGAAACAGAGGAAACAGAGTTAGATGAAGAAACAGAGGAAACAGAGGAGACAGAGTTACAGACTCGAAAGTCCACCAGAATTACTAAGCGACCAGGATACCTTGACGACTATATACTTCTGGCAGAGGCAGAAGGAGAACGTTTGCTGATTCTCTTAGACGAAGAACCGTGGGATTTTAAGAGTGCAATGGAAGAGCAAGTATGGCGTGATGCGTGTGAGGATGAGATCAATTCAATTGTCAAGAACAAAACATGGAATTTAGTTGATCTTCCACCAGGAGCTAAAGCAATAGGCTTAAAATGGATATTCAAGATAAAACGAAACGCAGATGGTAGCATAAATAAATACAAGTCAAGATTGGTGGCAAAGGGGTACATTCAAAGACACGGCATTGATTTTGAAGAAGTATTCGCGCCGGTTGCACGCATTGAAACGGTGAGATTTCTAGTTGCACTTGCAGCATCAAAGAGATGGGTGATCCATCATCTAGACGTAAAGACCGCTTTCCTCAACGGTGACTTAAAAGAGGTCGTATACGTCAAGCAACCCGAGGGATTTGAGGTACAGGGAGAGGAAGACAAGGTTTATAAGCTTAATAAAGCTTTGTACGGACTGAGACAAGCGCCAAGAGCCTGGAACGAGAAGCTAAACAAAGTGTTGGAACAGTTACGTTTCAAGAGATGTTCGAAGGAGCCAGCATTATATCACAAGGAAGAAGACGAGCAGCTTCTTCTTGTAGCTGTATACGTTGACGACCTGTTGGTCACAGGTTCAAACGAGCTTATGATACACGAGTTCAAGAAGCAAATGTCTAACAACTTTGATATGAGCGATCTTGGACTACTAACTTATTATCTCGGCATCGAGGTAACTCAAGAGAAGGGGAGGATCACATTGAGTCAAGCTAGATATGCGAAGAAAATCTTAAGCCAAGCAGGTATGGAGGAGTGTAATGCTACTCATACGCCTATGGAGTTTGGTCTGAAACTATCAAAAGCAGAGGAAGAGGATGACATCGATGCTAAAGAGTACAGACGGATGATTGGATGCTTAAGATATATACTACACACACGACCAGATCTTGCCTTCTCTGTTGGTCTACTTAGTCGCTATATGCATCAACCAAAACGTTCGCACGGAGCAGCGTTGAAACAGGTACTAAGGTATCTAAAAGGAACGACAGGAGTAGGCCTCGTCTATAAGGAAGCGAGTTCGATGGTGTTGGAAGGTTTTAGTGACTCAAGTCACAATATTGATGAGGATGATGGTAGGAGTACCACTGGACATATTTTTTATTTGAATGATAGTCCGATTACTTGGTGTTCTCAGAAGCAGGAAACGGTGGCGCTATCTTCTTGTGAGGCCGAGTTTATGGCAGCAACTGAGGCCGCGAAACAAGCCATATGGCTGCAAGAACTACTTGGAGAAATCGTTCCAGGGTGTGATGATCGGGTCACTATAAGACTTGATAATAAATCCGCCATTGCACTTACAAAGAATCCGGTCTTCCATGGTCGCAGCAAGCACATTCACAAGCGCTACCACTTCATAAGAGAATGCATCGAGAATGAGATAGTGGATGTTCAACATGTTCCCGGAACAGAGAAAAGAGCTGATATTTTGACTAAAGCATTGGGAAGAACTAAGTTCAAAGAAATGAAAGATCTAGTGGGAGTTCAAGTCATTAAGGAAGTTAACTTCAAGTTTAAAGGGGAGAATGTTGGAGATAAACATGAAGATAACTTAAGGAGCAAGACAAAGCAATCCTAAGAGAATTAGGATTAGGATAGTTAATACCTAAGAGTTTAGGAAATCTATTAGCTATATATATTGATATGCAAGAGTGTTGCATAGATATAGAGTTTATGAGTTTGTGTTAGAGTGCTTGAGTTTTGAGGAGTTTCTTAAGCTAATAAAGAGAGTTCTTTATTGAGTTCTTGTGTTCATATACAAACAACTGAGATAATACAATAATCCTCTGATTATAACAAATATCAATAGTCTGAAACTAAAACTCTAAACAAATTCAGAGAAAGATTGCATGCATATAGAGGTAAAAGAGATTTACATTAATAGGAAGATGAAGTGTGTTTAGGATATCGCTGGATGCAGTGAGTATTTCGGTGGATCGAGGGAGGAGAAGCACCGGTGAATCAAGGAGAAGTGGTGGCGGACAAGGAGAAGCGACGAAGAAAGGTTTCTGCGACAGCGCTAGGTTTTTAAACCATAAGATTCAAATACATAATTGAAGAATTCAAACACACAATTGAAGGATTCAAACACAGAAACAAAACAACAAAGCTTTACCTTTCAATTGGACTCAGTTGCATGAGATTTTCTTTGTTGGGAGCGTCAGAGAGAGAGTAGAGAAACGGGAGCGTTGGCTTTTTTTCTTCGTCGGGAGCATTGGCTTCTTTTTTTTCCTTCTCAAACTCCTCTGCCCAATACAGTTATAACACGTGTACTTAAGGCACGTCCCTTCTATCATTTATTTGAGTCAACTTTTCCTGTACCCCTATTTAAACTACGTTCCTTACCTTAATTACAATTTTTCTTTTTTTTTTAAAATCTAAATTGTACTAAGCAACCCATTAAAAACTCCTATAAACATGCTCTTACAGGGCTCGTAACTCTCAACATATAACAAATGTATTGAATGGGCCAGGCCAGC